>JALPQD010000800.1:0-566918 GCA_023101885.1 Typhlomys cinereus | reverse complement strand
AAAAAAAAAAAATACTGGAAGACACCTCAGTGGTTAAATCCTTCGTTGCAACCAAAAGGACCTGAGTTCAGATCCTCGGATCCTAAATTTAAAAAAAAAAAAAAAAAAAAGCCAAGCTGGAGAGATGGCTCAGGGGTTAAGACTCTGCCTCGCCAGCAGAAATTCCTGAGTTGGGATCCCACATAAAAATGCCAGGCAGAAACAGTGGCAGCCTACATTTCTGACCCTGGTGGGTGGGCAGGGAAAGAGCAAAGCAAGAAGGAGGTGGAAGCAATTCAGGTAATTCCTGAAGTCACCACTGGTCCCTCACAGGGACACACGTATCCTCTGACTACACCACACACACACCCACACACACACACACACACCAAAATAAAGTTTAATAAATAAATAAAATAGAAATTAAAAAAAATTTTAAAATGCCGAACAGGTATAACACCCCAGCTATAATTCTAGTCCTAAGAGGGTAGAGCCTAGGAATCCCCGAACACAGTTGGTTGGCCAGACTAGCCCTAATGGCTGCTCCAGGCTGATTATAGACCCAGTTCACAACAATAAGGTGGAAGATGATGGAGATTGACTCTGAGTTTCACCCCGGGCTTCCACAGACATGTACACTCAAGTGCTCTGTTCTACACCCACGAAAGAAAAAGAAAGAAAGAAAGAAAGAAAGAAAGAAAGAACGAAAGAAAGAAAGAAAGAAGAAAGAAGAAAAGAAAAGAAGAAAGAAAAAAGAAAGGAAAGAGAGGAGAAGCGAGGTAGGAGAGAGGAGAGAGGGAGGAGAGGCGCGGCGAAGACGAGGAAGAAGTGCTTGAGGAAGGCGGTCAGTGACGGGCCGAGAACAGAACGAAAAGAAAACGTGTATCGTGGACCAGTGCCTGAGAAACCCCAGTCAAGTTGGCCAGTTGCCAACATTGCAGGCCACACCTACAACACTCATCAATGCAACATGCACACGCACATCTACATGGGGCAAAACGCAGAGCAAACAAAAACAAGCCTGAGTTTCTTTCCAAGGCATTTCTTAGCAAAGGGAGAGCGATACAAGGGAAGCCCCAGAGTGGAGATGCTTGCTCTCACAAACTCTAACTCACGTTGGAAACAAAACCCAATGCAGATAATGAAGTACAGAACTCTCCAAATACCACAGATGGCCCCAAACACAGACAAACCGGCGAAAGTGTCAGCACACAAGGAAAGACAGCAGAAGCTGGCTTCCTCAGGAAGCAGTTATTAGAATGAAAAGGTGGGTTTAGGGTGGCCTCAGAAGGTGAGGAGCCTGCGGCCACAATCCAGTTGCCCTGAGTTCTCATCCCCGAACCACAGAGTGAAAGGAGGAACTGACTTCTAAAACGTCGTGTCTTCTGATCTCTTCTCTCTCTCTCTCTTTCTGTTACATATGAACACATATATACTATGCATAATAAAAAAAGATTAGGGGGATTGTGCGGATACCAATTCAATAGGGGTTTGGTACAAAAATACACAAAGAATGTTTAAATAAGAATAAAAAGACACAGAAACCCAGCCCTTAGAGTCAACTTTAGATACATAGTAAGCTTGAGGCCTGCCTAGTCTACATGAGACCCAAAGAAAGAAAGAATGATGAGAGAGAGGAAAGAGAAAGAGAAAAGGAAGGAAGGGAGGGAGGGAGGGAACGAGAACACAACAAAGATATTTGACATGAGACAGGTCAACTCATTGAATGTGTGATCCTCAGGTGGATCCGATCAAAATGACTCTTCTTCTTCTCTACTCTTTCTCTCCTCTCCTCCTTTCTTTTTTTCTTCTCTTTCTCTTTTCTTCAACTCTCTCTGTCCTTTTTTTTTTTTTGAAACAGGATCTCGGGCTGGAGAGGTGGCTCAGGGGTTAAGCCTCTGCCTTGCAGGCAGAAGGTCCTGAGTTCGGATCCCAGATCCCAGTATAGACGCCAGGCGGAAGCGGGGTTGGCCTGCGCTTCTGGTCCTGGTAGGGCGGAGCCTGTGAATCCTTGGGCAGAAGGAGGTGGAGGCGTCCATGGTGGTTCGCGAATTTGTCCGTGGTTCTACACATACACAGACACACACACACACTCACACACAGACACATACGCGCGCGCACATACACACGCATATGCACACAGTTGAATAAATAATTAAAAAAAAAATTTTTAAAAAAAGTCTTTAAAAAAAAAAAAAAAAAAAAAAAAAAAAGAAACAGGATCTCATATAACCCAGGCTGGTATCACACACACACTATGTAGCCAAGGATGGCTTTGAACTCCTGATCCTCCTCCTTTTACCTCCCACGTACTAGACTTCAGGCATGCTCCACTATGCATGGTTTATGTGCTGCTGTGGGTGGAGCTCAGGGCTTCCTGGAAGCACTTTTTCCAGCTGAACTACATCCCCAATTAAGAATCTCCATTTGTTAAAGCTGGATAGCAGTCCATAGTTTGTCTCAGCTATACTCTGTTCATGTATCTGCCACCAACGCTTCAGTGAAGGCAGGAGAGCAGTATATCTCTGAGATCCTGAGCTTAGCACATGGGTAGACCACCAGGGCTCAGATTGCTTGGTTGAAATTCTTAAGAGTTTCTTTTTTAAATTTTGATTTATGTATTAGAAAGAGAGAGAGAGAGAGAGAGAGAGAGAGAGAGACCATGGCACATGAGTGGAGGTTAGAGGACAACTTTGGGAAGTCAGTTCTTTCCTTCCACCATGTGAGATTCTGGGGATCACACTCGGGTTGTCAGGTTTTCGAGCAGGCACTTTACCCACTAAGCTGTCTCATTAGCCCATATTGATTTCTTCAGAAACACTGCAGTGGCTGCCCAGCGCATATTCCCCTTAGTGTAAGGTTCCAACTGCTCCACATCCTAGTCTATGTCTATTAATTTTCATAATGGCCTTCTGTTCTCTGGTGTGATAGTTGGTGATGGCTTCCTTCCTTCCTTCTTTCCTTCCTTCCTTCCTTCCTTCCTTCCTTCCTTCCTTCCTTCCTTCCTTCCTTCCTTCCTCCCTCCTTCCTTCTTTCCTTCCTCCTCCTTCACTTCTTTTCTTCCATACATACCTGGCAGGTGCTTTACCACTAAATCAAATCCCCAGCCCTCTATACTTTTTTGGGACAGGGTCTCAGTTACACGTTGACACTCCCCTGAACTTTAATCCTTTCCCTGTGCCTCGGTGTCTGGTGGTGGGTGTTCAGTAGCAACGATGCCAGGCCGGCTTTCCATGTTAAGTCTCGGGCAGAACATCAAGTGGGGTCCTGAGGGCAGAAAGGCTGTGCTTGTCCCAGAGGGCTGCATACAGGAAGACACATCTTCCATAGAAGACAATAGCAACCACGAGGCAGGACGTGGAACTGCTGAGTGAGGCCCGACCCTAGGCTGACCTGACTGTGCAGCACATCTGCTAGCGCAGGGCCTGTGGGTTGGGGAAGCTGCCTGGCTTCCGCCTCTCAGGGAAACGTCAGCTTATTTTCTGCTGAGCATCTTCGGGAGCCTGAGCAAAGAGAGTCAAGGGCCAGAGCTGTCCTGTGAGGAGGTGCCCCGTGGCCAGCCCTGCTGTGGGCTCAGATCTCCTTGACTTGGTTTTGGTTGGGGGTGAAGTGTTCCCCCCCCTCTAAGTTCTTCTGTAGCCCAAGTTGGCCTCAACTTGTTATGTAGCTGAGGATGACCATGAAATTTGTGTGTGTGTGTGTGTGTGTGTGTGTGTGTGTATGTTTATGTGTGTGTGAAAGAAAGAGAGAGAGAGCATTTGATGTATGCCATGGCACATGGATGGAGGTCATAGGCTTTTTTTTTTTTTTTTTTGCGTGTGTCTGTATGTGTCAGAGGGCAATGATAGTATGTGCTTGTGAAGGCCAGGGTCACATCAGGAATCCTGGATTGCTCCTCCTCCTCATTGCTTTGCTCTGGGGTTTCCCAGGCTCTGCCTTTCAGGTCCAGAACTTCAGGCCACCACCATTTCCAATTGGCATTTTTATGTGGGATCAGGTCCTTTCACTTGCAAGGCAGAGGCTTAACCCTTGAGGCATTTTTCTGGCCCCAGAGGGGAACTTTTGAAAGTCATTTTTCTTTGACCACATGAGCTTTGGGGGGTTGAACTCAGGTTTCTGGATTTAGGAGCAGGTACTTTACCAGCTAAGATATCTAGCTGGTCCCTGATCTTGAACATCTGATTTTCCAGCCTTCATCTCTCCAGTATGGAGATGAGGGGCCTGAGCCACCACATCCAGTTTATGTGGTGCTGGGGGAAGAACCGAGGCTTGGTGTAAGCTAGGCAATATTCTATCCACTTAGCTACAGCCCCAAGTGTTTGTTTTTTGTTTTCCTATTTGTGTCATATGCATGCATGCATGTATGTAATACCTGAATCCTCTACAGCCACATGAAATCCAGGGTATAGCACACACTTATAGTCCCCTCAACGACATGGGGGAAGAGACAGGTGGAACCCCAGAGCTCTGTGGCTTACCAGTGTATCTGAAATGGGAGCTCTAGGTACAGTGAGAGACTGTCTCTAAAAATAAGGTAGAGGGGCTGGTGACATGGCTCAGTGGTAGAGTCCCTGCCGAGAACCCATAATGAGGGGTTAGAGTGTGGTTCAGTGGTAGAGCCCCTGCTTAGAATCTATCACGAGGGACCAGGAGCATGGCTCAGTGTACACAGCCTGTTAAGTTTTGTTCTATGTATGTTGTACATATGCATGTGTTGTGCATGTTGTATGTGTGTGTTGTGTGCGTTTAAGTGGGTGGTTGAGCAGGTATGAGGGCTGGACTGTGATCCCAGCACCCACATAAAAGTTGAACAGTCATGGCGTCTCATTGTAAATCCTCTTCCTTCCCTCCCATCCCTCCACCTTCCCTCTTGCACTTTAGAGGCTGAGACAATCCCAGGGACTAACAGCTAGACCCGCAGAATCGGTGAGCTATGTGTTCTGTAAGGCCCTGCCTTGGTGATTAAAATACATACTAATGTCAGCTTCTGACCTTCATCTGGCCTGAGTACCCCAAGGGACATGTACTTTCTCACACCCACCCAACACACACATACACCACTCACACATCCAACACACAATACTTACACCACACACAACAATCACACACAACACATATTCAACACTGTACACACTCACAAGACATGCACCACATACAAGACTCACATCACACTCATAAACATACACCACACACAGAGATATATAAACACCACATGTACATGCATAAAAACACAGACACACAATATTAGAAAAAGAAGAAAAAAGAAGGAAGTGGGGAAGGAGATAGAACACAAACTCAACCTTCTTTTACGAAGACTGAAGTTTATTCAGGAAGTTCCTCCAAAATTCCAGAGAGGGAGCAGTAATGTCCCCTCAAGATGGAAATGACTACTGAATTGGTACAAGCTTTTAGCAGTTGGAGTACAGGGGGAAGGAATTTAGGATTGGCAGGTTGGTTCAGTCCCAGAATAACTATTAACATTCTTGGTGGAGTCTCCAGTGGATATCTGTTTCTGATGTCAGATCTATCAAGTGGGGCCTCTGCTTTTGAAGTCTGGTTCTGGATCTATCACACAATATATACATAATACACATGCCCAACACACAATACACTACACACACTGCACACATATCCAACGCACACACAACACACACATAACCTACAACACACGACACACGCAACACCTACATTGCACACACACAACAGGGAGGACTGTGTGTGCCCGGCAAGTTGCATATCCCTGTCACCTGGGAAGCCTGCACAATTCTCCGCTTCTGCCAGGTCACCCTGCAGGATCCTTATGGCACCAGGCACGGGTCTGGCTGTTGCTGCCCAGCCTTGGCCTGGCTGGGAGCCTAACTCAGTACCAGCTGTCCCCTGTCTCCGCAGAGCCGCCCTCCATGCGCCTGAAAGCAAGGCCTAGCAGCAAGCCGGGCTTCTTGGTGCTCACGTGCACCGCCTTCTCCTTCTACCCTCCCGAGTTGCAGCTGCACTTCCAGCACAACGGGTTGGCTGCTGGATCCGGGGAGGGCGACTTAGGGCCCAATGGCGACGGCTCCTTCCATGCCTGGTCATCGCTGGAGGTCAAGAGTGGAGATGAGTATCACTACCGCTGCGTGGTACAACATGGAGGACTGGCACAGCCCCTCACTGTGGGGCTAGGTGAGGCCTCGCCCTCTCCCCCGTTGCGGGCCTCTGCGGTGTCCTGAGTGGGCCATCTTCCATCTTCTAGGCTGGTGTTCATCCCGTCTGAAGGTTCACCCCCTGTGCTGTCAGCAGCTTGCTGGGTGCCAGCTCCTCCCACTGCACTTGGCCCCACTCACCTTTCACTCTGTCTGAACTCTGTCTCCGTGGCTACTTCTTGCTTCCAAATCCAAGACGTTCCACTCAGGCCCAAGGCCCTGATTGACCAGCTTGTCCTCTATGTTGCACCCCAACCCTCAGACATAGGGTGCTGGGGAGTTCTGGTGGTGCGAGGAAGCAAATGTTCTTTTGCCCATCTTCAAACACTTTATGGTTACAGACTCAAGGGCCAGAACCTCAGTGCCTGTGGTGGTCGGGATTTCCCTTGGATTCTTGGCGCTGTTGGTGGTCGCCTGCCGTGGGAGTTCTGCTGTGGACCAGAATGAGAAGTGGGCTTCCAGGTGCGCTTGAGGAAGGAAAGGGTTAGATGACTGAAGAGAGGGGACAAGCCCAGAGGGAGTGTGTATGTGTGTGTGTGTGTGTGTGTGAGAGAGAGAGAGAGAGAGGGAGAGAGAGAGAGAGAGACCCAAAGACAGATACAGACCCAGAGGAAGAGCTACAGATTGAGAGAAAAAACTCAGAGAGATGTAGACAGGGACAGATACTGAGAGAGAGAATGAGAGACTCATAGACAGAGACAGAGACCCAGAGGAAGAGACAGAAATCAAGAGATACAGAAAGACAGAGAGAGAGAGAGAGAGAGAGAGAGAGCAGAGAAAGGGGAAGAGAGACACAGATACCAAGAGACAGAGAAAGCAGAAAGAGACAAATATCCAGAGGGGGGAGAGGAAGGAAGGAAGGAAGGAAGGAAGGAAGGAAGGAAGGAAGGAAGGAAGGAAGGAAGGAAGGAAGGAAGGAAGGAAGGAAGGAAGGAAAGAAAAAAGAACTTCACACATGGAGGAAGACAGATACGAAGCAGGGAGAGAGAAAGAAAGAAAATGAGACCCAGGGAGAGACCGTCACACATGGGGAATCCGGTCAGGGAGACCAGGGAGTGAGCTAATCCTTGCTGACTACAGCATCCTTTCTCCTAGCCCCTTGGCTCTCTCTCAGTGGTGATGACGTCGGTGACCTGCTGCCGGGTTCTGGCTTTCGCCCAGAAGTCGACTCTCAGGATGCAAACGTCCTCCCTGTCACTGCTTGACGTCCTGACTCAGACCTCCAATAGCTCTTCTGTGCGACCTTCAGAACTTCTGGCGTCTCTGAGCCTACGGAGGGAGTTCTGGGCCTGAAATCCTCCCTCTGAATTCTTCCTTTTGTGGCCTGCCTCAGTTTCTCCTCCTAATATACATGACTCTTCCAACTCCATATGTAATATGAGTTTGGGACCAAATCTGTGTGTTTTCAATCATTTTCAAATTTCAGACTGGGATGACGTGCGGAAACGATAGGGGAACCTGCTCATTTCAACATCGATTTCAGTGTTTTTCGTCCAAATTCACAAATATTTATGCAAGGTTTACACTACACCAGATGTTTTAAAGAATTTAGTCCTTGAGTTCTTTTTCTTCTTTTCTTAACCTATCCTGACAGAGGGAAAGGAAAAAACTACACTTCCCATGACATTACGGGGCTAAAACCGCTGGAGATGGTCTACAGACCACCTCGTTGCCTGCCGGGAGTTGTAGTTCTTGTCCGTATCGCCCACCCAGTCTTCCCGACCGCCAGGCTTTGTGGACGTGGCGGGGAGCGCCCTGGCGGGTCCCACCACTCATTGGTTCCGCCCCTTGGGTCCTCCTGTGCGTCCATTGGCCAGGAGGCGGGGCCTGACGGGCACTTTTCCAAGTTGGGCATCTTTGGGAGAACTCAGACCGCCGCGTGGGGAGCGGAATCCAGGCCGGGTAACGGGGTGAAGGGATGGGGGGGCTGACCTAGAGCGAGGATTTCGGGGTGGGGGTCGGGGCCCAGGCTGGGTGCAACACCCGAGAGCCTGTACAATGTCTGTGACCACCACCGTGCCCCGTGCTCTGCATGGGATCAGTGCCACGTCTCCCGCTGAAATCCGCGCCTGTGGACTCTAGGACCTCCAAGGCACACACTTGGTCCCCACAGTTGGCTTTACCTCCGGAAACACCCAATTCTTTTTGTCTCCATCATCGGCTTTTCTTGAGCCCCAAACTTCTGGCCACTGGCTTCCATTTATGCCTGCTCTGGGCAATCCTTCCCCTATCCCCTCCATAGTCTGTCCTGGTTTGTGCTTTCTTCCCTTTGTCTCTTGACCCTTGACCCCTGGTCTTCACCATTCCCCCTAGGGACCAATGATGTGGCGATCATGGCTCCTACTGTTGGCATTGCTACTGAGGCCCGGAGCCCAGGGCAAGCCGTCTCCTGATGCCGGCCCTCACGGCCAGGGAAGGGTGCACCAGGGGACCCCTCTGAGCGAGGCCGCGCACGATGACGCCCACGGGAACTTCCAATATGATCACGAGGCCTTCCTGGGAAGGGACGTGGCCAAAGAATTCGATCAACTCAGCCCAGAGGAGAGCAAGGCCCGCCTTGGGTAGGACGGGGGAGAAGGGGGCACGAAGAGGAGGGGAATGGGAGAAATGGGTTCCTCCGCGGCATAGAGATAGAAACCTGGGAAGAATGAAACATTGGATAGGTCTCAGCTCCTGTCTCCTGGGGGTTAAAAGCCTGGATTCTGCAACACTTGGGTTTACCCTCTACCCCAAGTCTTTTGCCTCAGCCTCAAACATCTCCCCTTCTTAAATGGATCACCAATTCTTGGCAGAGACTGAGAAAGTCAAATTTGGTGACAGAAAGGAGCAGAAGGTAGACTGAGGAGGCAGCCAAAAATCAGAGATCTGAGTCTTAGTTGCCAGGAATTGGAGGACTGTCATCCACTCCGTGGATGGAGGTGGGAAAGCCACTCTGTGTACTAATACTGGACATTCAATCTCATGCTTTGTGTGTAGCTCCTACTGTGTATCAGGCACTAGGTAGCCACCCTTGGCTTATCCCTGCCCAGGGACATTTACATGTTATCATTGTGGATGGTGATTACACAGGATTCACTCATCACACAGAGATGGGTTTCTAAGGAGCTGGCACCAGGCTCAGTGGTAGAGCATCTGACCGGCATGTAGGAGACCCACATCCACGGGACCATATAAACATAGAGCAGTGACACACACCTGGAATTCCAGCACTTAGGATGTGGAGGCAGAAGGACTCAAAAATAAAGGTTCATGGCCAGCAAAGATAGTAAGGTGCCTGTCAGCAAACTGAGTCCTAAGTTCGATTCCCAGAAGCCCACACAGTGGAACTTATTTCAGAAAGTTGTCCACTGACCTCCACCTGTGTGCCATGACACATGTATGCCTTTTCTCTCAAGTAAATACATAAAGTATTTTAAAAATTCAGGTTCATCTTCAGCTACATAATGAGTTCGATCCCAACCTAGACTATAAGAGACCTGAAAGAGAGAGAGAGAGAGAGGAGAAAGATATCAGAGTAAAATCAAGTGAAGAAGTATGGAGGGGAGAGGTTAGGGATACAATTGTAACCTTTTTAAAAATAATTTATTATTATTTATTGTGTGTGTGTGTTTGTATTAGAGAGCACCCGTGTGTGTTCTTTCAGGAAATGTCCTGGATTGCTCTACCTCCTATTTACTTCCATCTGCGGTTTCTCAGTAGGAATATGGGATCCGAACTCAAGTCCTTCTGATTAAGCGTTAGAGTCTTAACCCAAGTCATCTGTCCAATCTCGAAAATGATTGTAACTTTAAGCCTTGAAAACATGGGGCCAGCAGGGCCAGGAGCATCCGTGCTAGGCTAGGAGAAAGCTGGTGGAGGAAATAGGGATGACTAGCAGGTGGTGTGTGTGTGTGTGTGTGTGTGTGTATGTGTGTGTGTGTAAGTAAGGGAGGAGCCTGGAGGAAATAGGGATGACTAGCAGGTGGTGTGTGTGTGTGTGTGTGTGTGTGTGTGTAAGTAAGGGAGGAGCCTGGAGGAAATAGGGATGACTAGCAGGTGGTGTGTGTGTGTGTGTGTGTGTGTGTGTGTAAGTAAGGGAGGAGCCTGGAGCCGGCTTACCTACCAAGGAGAGGGGGCCTGGCTAGAAGTGTTCAAGAGCTGTGAAATAGGAAGGAGACCAAGATCGTGAGCCGTATTCAGCGTTAGTAGACCGCATTCCCACCTCATCAGTCCAACGCAGAACCTGGGGTTCTAGGTTAACGTTGAGGATATGACCCTGGCTTTTGCCAAGTCCTCCTCCGCCCATTCCTAGAAAGGCGTAGGGGTGGGGCTTAGAGGAGAGGGGGGGGGCCTGAGACTGACTGACACGTGACTCGCCTCGGTTCTCAGGCGGATTGTGGACCGCATGGACCGCGCTGGCGACGGCGACGGTTGGGTGTCCTTGGCTGAGCTCCGTGCGTGGATCTCACACACGCAGCAACGGCACATTCGGGACTCGGTGAGCGCTGCCTGGGACACCTATGACACGGATCACGACGGGCGTGTGGGTTGGGAGGAGCTGCGCAACGCCACCTATGGCCACTATGAACCTGGTACGCGGAGGCACCTTGCCACATGCCGCCTTTCAGAATCCCTCCCTTTGGCCTTTGACCTCTTCTTTGGTACTCTGTCACTAAAAGCCCCTCCTAGTACGTTTCTGATCTTGCTTGCTTTTCATTCTGGGATGCAAACCCTGTGATCTAGCGGTTGGTGACCTCAGATCTCCACCTGGGAAACCAACGTTTATGCCTTGCCGTCCAGACTCCTGACCTCTACTTACCCAGAGTATCTGTATGTAGCCCAGATTGCCACTCTTTCTCAGCTTCCAAAATGCTGAGAATTCCTGGTGTGTAATCCCAGGACTTGGGAGGGGAGTCAGGAGCATTGCAGGGAGCTCACCATACCCACAGTTGATTCTGCCCATCCTGGTGTCTGCAGGACATAGCCAGCTCCTCTGTCTATCCAACTCCAGTTTACCATAGTTTCTGGTCTAAATGGTTCTTCTGTGCACTGACTGCATTAGTATCTCAAACCTCTGCACTCTGCATGCAATTTCCTGCTCTTTTTGGGGAAACCAGACTCCAAGTGATTTAATGTTTTAGAGACTAGGATTCAGGGCTGGCTGGGTCGGTGTTCACTCCAAGGCCAGGGCGTTTCCTCCCCCTGAAGTCATTTCTGGGGCAGACCAGAGTCCGGCCTGGAGACCAGGGCTCCCCAGGACCGGGCGGAGAACAGAACACACATAGCTCCCTCTCATCCGAGTGTGTCCTGAACCCGTTTATTGAAACTTTTGTGACAACTTTTATACAGAAAATTTTGGGGTAAAGAATGTTGCACCTACAACAGACATATAATTTTCTAGTCAGCAAAAATCACCTTCAGGGTGGACATTTTTTCAAGAACCTAACCTATTGCCTGAGGGTAAAGGCACTTAACAGAAACATTCTCTCAGTATTTCCAAACTTATCTAATCTATAATGCTTCACCGGATAGCTATGGGGCTGAGCCCACATTTTAACAGAGACTGCTTTTTTAAAATACAGAGGCAGAATGTTCTCCTTTTGATTTTTAGCAAGAAACATATTTTACAATTAACTATAGGAGTCCTCAACACCCCATAAGTCCCAGTGTGAGCTTTTGCTGTTGTCCTCTCCAGGTTGATACTCTCAGTCAGGCAGGTCGACATAGGCACCAGGCATGGCAGCAGGTTCTAACTTGGGAAGATGTATGCAGCTCATGTAGTCTCTACTATCCAAGCTTAAACTACATCTCTAAGGGGGCCTTGACTTGGATACTCAAGGCCTATAAGCTATAGCTGGTTCTGTCGATGGAGCACTGCTGAGGTATGCACTGAAGAAAACACTTAAGCAATATAATTATTAAAAGAATAACTTCTATAATAGCATCCTTCTATTCCTTTAATAGTAAGGTTGCTTATGTCTTCCTTTGAGGAATTCCAGAAGCGTATTGCCAGTTAGATGACCCATCTGTGAACCATGCATACTCCAAACCTTGGGTCCAGTCAGGCCCCATATGCCGAGGGTGTCTCTTTCAGGGTGGAGGCGATCATTGGTGGGAGTGCACTCGAATGGTCCATCTCTGTGATTTCTCATAAGAGTGCTGTTTGGGGTAGGAAAGACACGGCCCCCTTTGCTTCTGACATGGATTCTTCCAGTTTGGATTGCAAATACCATCTTCAGAGGCAGTCTTGGCATCTAGACTTTCTGGCATGATGGTCTCTTCCTTGGCCTTCAGCCAGGGTAAGAGGGTATCACAGTTTCTTTTAAGGTTCTGGTGGACTGAGAGCATAGACTTGTACTTCTGGAATTTCTGAGTTAGTACATAGGTGGGAATCTTACCCAACCTATGTTTTAAGACTCTAGAAGTTATTCTCTAATTTCCTTAAAATCAGTGCACACATTCTGGCTAACAAGTCTATTTGACTAGACATGAAATTTCTATTTAGTATTTGACTGAAACTTAAAAGGCAGGCTTCTTCTCTAGAACAGAGAGCAGGAAGCTAGTTCCAAAAAACCCTAAGAAAGGGCACTCCTAAATCCTAGAAGAATTCTTCCTGCCAGAGGCAAAACTTGAATTATCCCAAACAAAACCTAGGTAAAAATGCTTAGCACCTGGTTACTGTGACCTTCCCAGGGACCAGGCTTTAGGCCTGAACTGGGAAGAAACACCAAGACCTGACAATTCCCATATTTTTTCTTATTTCTGTAAAATAAAGCCATGTCCTTATCCCAAAACATGTTACTTTGAATCCACCTTTTCCAAACTGAGACATATTCTACCAGATTAGTTGGATGCGGCACATTTCCTCATTTAGGAAATGAGAATATATTGGAAAAGCCAATTTCTTTATTTCTGCTTTGTAGCAAAGTTGCATGTTACATTCATTGTAGGTGAATTATGTAGCATCTAGTAAGCTATCAGAAAGAGACTGTAACTCAGGTTATATGTTACATTGTAAGTGAATAGTGTAGTATCTAGTAAGTAACTGAGATTGGGTGTTATATTGTAAGTGAACCAGGCAACATCTAGTAAGCTGTCAGAGCGGTAACTCAGGATCTATGGTATGGCATTAAAAAGAAAAAAAAAAAAAAGGACAGGGGATTGTTTATACTAGTGTGCACTTTGCAGTAATAGGCATTGGATCTAGGGCCTCATACATGCTAGGTGGGCAAGGGCAAACTACACCCCATTCCCTCACAGGGGATTCTAGGTAGGGGCTCTACCAGTGAGCCACACCCCCAGCCCCTACCTGGGGAAATATAGACAAATGCTCCATACTGAACTGCATCCCCAACTCTCTCTACTTTCTATTTTGAGACAGTCTTGCTGACCTTGAAATTTCGAACCTCATGCCCTGTCTTCTTGAATAATTTGGGCAACAGGCCAGGGCTGCCACACCAGCTTGTAATTTATTGACATATGTTACTTCCCATATTTTCTGGAAATCTTGCCACTGGGTGGGTCCTTGTTTTGCTTCCTAAATTGTCTGGCCAGTCTTCCCCCTCAAGGAGCCCACCTCTCTCCCACTCCTGCCTCTCCCCAGGGGAGGAGTTTCACGACGTGGAGGATGCGGAGACCTACAAGAAGATGCTGGCTCGAGACCAGCGGCGGTTCCAGGTGGCCGACCAGGACGGGGACTCCATGGCCACTCGCGAGGAGCTGACGGCCTTCCTGCACCCTGAGGAATTCCCTCACATGCGGGACATCGTCATTGCTGTGCGTGAGATGGGGTGGAGCTATGGAGGGAGGGGGATGATCCTGAAGAGCCAGCTCCAAGGCCCAGAACAGATCTCCTTTTTAGTGTGTGTGTGTGTGTGTGTGTGTGTGTGTGTGTGTGTGTGTGTATCAGAGGGCACTTGAGTGTGTGTCCCAAGGGTGCCTTTGGGAATCATCCTGGATGCTTCCACCTTCTTCTTGCTTTGCTCTGGGGTTTCCCAGGCTCAGCTTTCCAAGGCCAAGGTGCAGGCTACTGCCATATTTCTCTGGCATTTTTATGTGGGGAGCTGGGTATCCAAACTCAGGTCCTTTAACTTTTGAGGCAAAGGCTTTAAGGTTGTCTGTTCCCCAGCCATACCTTAGGGTACACACACCCTAAGAGGGGTCTCCAGTAACTTCCAACCCGGATGAACCCTAGGAAAACATGATTAATGCATGAAATGCAAATGTAATACCCTATAATATAACTAAGTCCCAAATACTGGGTGTAACATGCTTTTACAAACGAATATCGGGTGTGTCATGCACAGACATACATGCACAGACTTTAGTTCAACCTCGAGTGTTGTTCCTCAAGAGCCATCTTCCCCAGTTTTTTGAGATAAGTTCACTCACTGGGATTTGGGGCTCATCAGTGTGCCTAGATTGTGCCTGTGAGCCCAAGTCTTCCCAGCCTTGTCTGTTCAGTACTGGGGTTATGGGCAAATACCACCATACCTAACTTTCCACATGGGTTCTGAGTATCAAACCCAGGTTATCTCGCTTACATGGCATACACTTTACCAACTGAGTCTGGAAGGGGCTACTTGTTACTGTGTTGTGGTGCTGGGTTTTCTGTATGCTAGGCAACAGCTCTACCACTGAGCCATTCCTCCTGCCTCTTACTCTGGATTCTAAGAAGGGGCTCTGCCACTGAGTCACTCCTCTGATTCTTTTTTTTTTTTTTTTTCTTATTCTGACCTTGTCCTTCACCAAATCACAGTCTGATGAGGCAGTCTGGATTGCTCTTCCTCTTTGTTCCTTTGCTCTGAGATTTCACAAGTTCCATCTTCTAGGGCTAGAATTAAGGCTGCCACCATTTTATTTATTTATTTATTCATTTGTTTGTTTATTTGTTTGTTTGTTAATTTTTGTTAGTGTATCAGTTTCTGTCCCATGTGTGTGCATGTGTCAGAGGGCACTGTGTATGCATGTGGAGACCCATAAGTGACTTTGGGAATCATCCTGGATTCTGGCTACCTCCTGTTTGCTTTGCTCTGGAGTTTCCCAGGCTTTGCCTTCCAGGGCCAAAAGTACAGGCCACTGCCATTTTTACATGGGACCTGGGATTCGAACTCAAGACCTTCTGTTTTGGGGGCAGAGGCTTAACTACTGAGCCATCTCTCCAATCTTATACTTCCAATTCTTGCTCAAGCCATCTTATATTGAATAATTTGAATGTAAAAGTGGTTAACAGAAGCCATTTTTTCCCCTAGTAATGTAGTAAATGTGCCAAACACATGTCAAAAAAATGGTTGGTATTGTCGGGCGTGATGACACTCTGTAATCCCAGCACTTGGGAGGTCGAGGCAGGAGGAACAGAGAGTCAAGGTCATTCTCAGTTACAGAGTGGCTTCAAATTCAGTTTGGGCTCCAGGAGACCCTGTCTCTGGAAAACAGAGGCCAAAGCAGCAGAAGGAAATGGTGTATAATGTAACTGGAATGGAGTTAGAAGTCAGGCTCTGTCCTCTAGAGAGTGGGGGGGACATGCTCAAGTCAAAGCCTCTGCCTTGCAAACAGAAGGACCTGAGTTCAGATTCCAGACCCCATATTAAAAACACCTGGAAATGGCATCAGCTTGCATTTTTCAGCCCTGGAAGGCAAAACTTGGGAAATCTCAGATCAAAGCATAGAAGAGGTAGAACAATCCAGGTACCCTTGGATCTCCATATGCACATACAATGCCTCTGATATACACACATACACACACACACACACACACACACACACACACATACACACACACGAGAAAGAGAGAGGCAGAGACAGAGAGGGAAAGAGCTCATGAGGGACAAGTTGGCAGGGTGGGGTTTGAGAGTTTGAGATACAGGTTACCTTCTTGTATAGCACAAACCTGGGAGGTTGGACACTGAGTTTTCTGGCTGTCACCCACTAAATGATGTCGCCCACTAAGTGATGCCTGGTCCCTGTGTCATCCCTCCCCCCAGAAATGTGGCACTTCCTCCTTGCTGAGGCCCCTCAGGGCAGAGCCAAGAGCACTGAGCCTCTACCCCTCTTTTCTCTCCCCAGGAGACCTTGGAGGACCTGGATAAGAACAAAGATGGTTTTGTCCAGGTGGAGGAGTACATAGGTCCGTCTCGCTCAGAGGGTGTCCTGCATGACCCGTGTTTATTGAGCAACCACTGTATGCAGGATGCGCTGTATGCCAGGCCCAAGAAACAACAATATGCAGGCCCAGCAGAAAGTGAAACAGGGTCCCTTCAGAAGGGTCTGGGGTTTCCACTAACAAGGGCACAGGAGTTATGTGGGTGGGCTGGGTTGGAGACATTCTTCTTGTTCCCATAACATTGATTTCACTTACTCTGTCAGGGAACATTCAGGGAGTCTTGATATCCCCAAATTTCAGAGAAACTTAAGCCTCAAATTTTTTATGTTTATTTATTTGAAAAAATGGAAGAAGGGGAGAGAGAGAAGTGGAGGAGGTGTACCCATGAACACCATACCATGACTCATAGGTGAAGGTCAGAGAACAACTTCCACAAGTCGGTTCTCTTTTTCTGCCATGTGGGCTTCCAGGGATCCAACTCAGGTCTCCAGGAATGAGAACTTCATTCACTGAGTCATCTCATTGGGCCCTCTTTTCCATTCTTCCCCTCACCTTTCTTTTCTTTTTCCTCCCTCTCTCTTTCCTTTCCTTCTCTTTCTGTTTCTTTCTTTCTTTTTCTTTGAGACAAAGTCTCATGTAGGCCAGGCTGTCCTCAAACTCTGTAGTTGAAGATGACCTTGAATTTCTAATCCTCCATCTTCCACTCAATATTGGGTGCTAGCTGTGGCCTTAATGTTTTTATGCAACAAACTTTGACAGGGGCATTTTATACCTAAATGTCATGTACTGTAACATTTATAAAGAATGTTCTCTAAAGTGTTTACCCCTCTCCAAGTAAATGCCTGGTGGTAAGGGGGGTAGTTCTGTGGCAAGGAAGATGGAGCAGACAAGGGCCACAGGTCCCTGAGGTTCCTGAGCAGCCCCTGACCCAGCCTGTCCCTGACAGCGGACCTGTACTCTGCGGAGTCCGGGGAGGAGGAGCCCGCCTGGGTGCAGACCGAGCGGCAGCAGTTCCATGACTTCCGGGACCTGAACAAAGATGGGCGGCTCGATGGCAGTGAGGTGGGGCACTGGGTGCTGCCCCCATCCCAGGACCAGCCCCTAGTGGAGGCCAATCATCTGCTGCACGAGAGCGACACAGACAAGGTATGGGGGGAGCAGAGGATCCAGGTGGGGGTGGGTAGAATAGGAGACAGATGGGAGGGGGTAGAGATGACACAGAAACAGAGACACACAGAAAGAGAGACAGAGAGAGAGAGACAGAGACCTGGGAAAGAGATAGAAAGAGAGAGAGGTACAGACAAAAAGAGAGAGAGACTTTGAAAGAGGCAGATCAAAATAGATTGATGGAGAGCCAAAGCCAGAGACACCCAGGAGAGATTGGTGGTGGTGGTGGTGGGGGGACCTGAAGGAAGAGAGCAGTGAGGCAGAGAGGAAGGGATCCTAGGGACATCCAGGTGTAGGAAGTGTCACGCATGGGTCCTGCCCCACTGACCTCTGACTTTCCCAGGATGGTCGTCTAAGCAAAGCCGAGATCCTGGGCAACTGGAATATGTTTGTGGGCAGCCAAGCCACCAACTATGGCGAAGATCTAACAAGGCATCATGATGAGCTCTGACCGCAGCTGCTCACAACTGGTGGCCGTAGTGGTCATCTCCCTGCAGCAGAGCACAGACTCAGCCCTCACAGTCCTGGGTCCCACCCTGCCCAGGACTCAAGCTCTCAGAGGACAGGGGTCACTCTTCAGTGACCACGGTAGCTCCAACCCAAATCTGAGCCTTAACCACCTGGACTGAGTGACCCAGGCCAACCTGGCTCCTCCCCTCTTCAGTGAAGGCAATAAAAGTCATCCGGGGGCCCACGGGGACTTGTCTGTCTGTGGCGTGAGGGTGCCAGGAGCTGGGTACAGGCCTACAGAAGGGAGTGAGCCTCTTTGGACATGGGTGATGGTTGTTGGGGGGGATTTGAAGCTGTTTCCTGAGAAAAACCACAAAACCCAGTGTCGCCAATACCTTGCAAAGCTGTGCAGGAAGTTCTCAACCCTCCTAGTTAGTGGAGAAACAAATCCTCACTCCATCATGAGCAAAACCTCAACACATCAGGCAAGACTTAGCCATGTCCGATAGCTTGGAAAGTCCTGGGCGATGAGAGTAGGGGAGGAGGGAGTGTGCGTGGTCCAAGCAGAGAAAGCAGTAAGTGCAAAAGTCCTGAGGGTCAGTATAAGCTTCAGGGAGCAGGCCAGAGGGGCTGGCACACATCAGGCTGGGCTGTGTGTAGTGGGCGTTCAAGACAGACTTCGGTACCTAACAAGAACTTTGTCTCATATATAAATAACTAAATTGGGTTGAGGCTGTAACTCAGTGCTTGCCTAGCATGCAAAGACCTTTGCTCAATCTCTACTACTGACAAGTAAAAAAAAAAAAAGTAAAAAAAAAAAAAAAAAGACCTATATATAGCAGTGCCATCCCTGATTACCCCATATTATAAAATATGCTTGTGTTAAATATGCAGGAGGAAGTGGGTTGCATTGAGCAAGGGACCTAGGAGAAGCCCCCTTCCTCAATTCCAGAGAAGGAAAACCCAGCCAGGGAGAAATCAGTGCAGGGCCGCCTACTGGCGAAGGCTGGGAGTCACTAACTTCTTGGGGTTCCGCCTATGCATGACATTTCACCTAGCTGCCCAGACAGCCCATGCATCTGCCTCTGTGATAGAGTTCAATATGGCTTACTTTGGTCTTAACTTTCTTTTTGAGTATTATTTTTATTTTGTATACAAAGTAATTTTTCCTAGAGCTTACATTCTTTGTACCAGGGATAGAACTTATGACTTTGATCTTATTAGGCCCACCATGATTGAGTCATGCCCCCGGTCCCTCACTGGGGATCCTAGGCAGGTGTTCTACTGCTGAGTCAGCCATGCTGCATCTTGGATTATCTGGAGGAGTTCTGGAGTCTGTTATATTTCTCTTTGGAATACTAATTTTTTTCTTGGCACTTTATCAAGCAAATGGAAGACACTTTGCATCTGTCAGTTTTGCCTCTAGAGAAATCTGTAGCTCCAATTCCAGTCAACTCTTGAAGCTTTTGGGGGCACTTCTTAGAATGACCCCACCCTGCCATAAGGATGTACTTCAGCAAATGTGTTGATAGAGCTGACTGAACAGAATTGGGGTGCTTTGGTAGCTCCCTTCCAGGATCAACTCCTTCTTGTGTGTGATCCTTCAGTCGAACTTTGATCTTCCCTTCCTCTTTTCTCTCCCTCTCTCCATCCTTTTCTCTTTCTTCCCTTCTTTCTTTTCCTTCCTCTCTTCCCTTCCTTTCTTCCTCCCTTTTTTTTTTGACAATTCCATGCATGTTTACAATGAATTTAACTCATCGCCACCCCATATTACCTGATCCCATCCCTCCTCTTACTGAAAATCTTCCCAACCAATCTCCCTTACTAATTACTAATGTCATATGCGCATCAGTACAGCAGATGTGTGTCCATCCCACTGAAGCGAGTGACTCCTCATCCCACGACCACAGAGTCCCTGAGGAAGGGCGGGGCCTCCTGAGCTCTCCCTGCTTCCAGGATGAAGTATTGGTGGGCAGGTCTTCCTTGTTTCTCCAGCCAGGCTGCCTTCGTTTCCCATTTCCTGAGTGCCAGATTCCTTTAATGTCTGCCTGATATTCTCTCTCTCTTTCTCTCAGAGAGCTCACTTCCAGCTCAACTTCTTTTTATCCTGAGTTTATCTTGTTTTGGGTGGGCATGCTGTAATTTTGAATCCAAATGTATCCAACTCCAAGCTTTTAATTATGGTGGTATTCTGCCCTCTAGTGGTTGAAGGAGGAGAACTTCTTTACTAGTCCAAAGAGCAACTTGGTAAAATCTCTAGGGACTGTGCAGTTAATAGTACCTGGGAAAACAGCTCAACCACAGATTACTTCTGCAGAAAATTTATGCCTCTGTCTCAAGTAAAAGGTCCTGAGTTCAGAGCCCACATAAAATCACTGGGTGGAAATGGCAGCTGCCTGCACTTCCAGCTCTGGAAGACAAAACCTGGGAAACTCCAGAGGAAAGCAAAAAAAGGAGGTCAAGGATAATTCTCAGAGTCACTCTTAGGCCATCACAGACAGGCACAGAGTCCTCTGATACACACAGACACCCCCCCCCCACCAAACATCTTGCACAGTTAAAAAATCATTTTTAGGGGCTGGAGAGGTGGCTCAGGGGTTAAGCCTCTCCCTTGCAGGCGGAAGGTCTTGAGTTCGGATCCTAGACCCCATGTATAGACGCCGGGCGGAAGCAGAGGCGGCCTGCATTTCTGGTCCTGGTAGGGTGGAGCCTGTGAATCCCTGGGCAGAGTAAACAAGGAGGAGATGGAGGCTGTCCATGGTGGTTCTTGAATTCATCCGTGGTTCTACACGCACACACACCATACATGCACAATTGAATAAATAATAAAAAAAAGTTTAAAAAAATCATTTTTAGCTTGAGCTTGTTAAGTAACCAACCTTAAACTGATATAATAGCCTTGAGCTCCTGATCCTCTAAGCCTGTACCTCCCAGGTGCTGGGTTTATAGTCATTACGCCATGCTTAATGTGCATTTTTTGGTGTGTGTGTCTCAGAGGGCACTATGTGTCCCTGTGCAGGCCCAAGGGTGACTTTCCGAGTCATCCTGGATTGCTTCTATGTCCTTTTTGCTTCCGTCTGGAACTTCCCAGGCTCTGCCTTTCAGAGGCAGAAGTACAAGCCACCACCATTTCCACCTGATATTTTTTATGTGGGATCTGGGATTCAAACTCAGGTCCTTCTCTTTTGGAGGCAAAGTCTTAACCCTTGAGTTCTCTCCAGCCCATATTTTATTTTTAAATATGGGGGTAGATGTGCAGGGTGTAGAATTCTAAATCTATAAGATGATGTTTCCCTCTAGTGATGTCAGGGCTTCCCTTCCAAGGAGAATTCGTCTAGATTGAAGTAAATATATATATTACCCTCCTCTTCCTCTTTTTTCCTTTAATATGTGTATATAGGGTACTTGCATGTTGATAGGTGCACATGTATGCACATATATGTGGAGGTTCAAGGTTGATGACTAGAGCCGTCCTCAATCACTCTTCCACATTATTCTTCTGAGTGTCTAAACCAAGATTCTACATTAAGACTAGTCAGGCTAGTCAGGGGCCTGGGGATTCCCAGGCTCAATCTTCCAGTACTGCAATTATACCCCAGACACTATGCATTTCTTATTTTAAAATACTGTTTGTTTGGGGAGGGGGAGAGAAGACAGATGCCATGGTACACAGATGAAGGTCAGAGGACTTTTGAATTCAGTTCTACCATATGAGAATTGAGCTCAGGTAACCAGGTTTATAAGCATACCATATAGCTATCTTCCTTGTTCTTACATGAGCTCTGGGGATCTGAACTCGCGTCCTTTTGTTTGTATACTAAGCACTTTAACTACAGAATTGTCTTCCCAGCCTTCCCCCTTTTTTATGCCAAGATCACCCTGTCAATCAGTCTGGCCTTGGCATGGCATGGCATCTGGTTCATCCTAGAGTGCTGGAATTGCAGGCGTATGCCACCACATCCTCCTGAGAATGGGAAGCTCTTGCATACTTGTTTTGTGTATGCCAGACCTGAACTCCATCGCCAGAACTGAGAAGGGAACTCTGGATGTTGTACTTGTGGATGGTGGGCTGGTCCCTGCCCCCTTTGAACAAGTGGAGTTTTGGGTCCTGTGTAGACTCAGGGTGATTACGATTATTGGAAAAGATGAGGGTCAGGATCCTTCAGAAAGGGGGTAGTGTGAAGCACTGGGTGGTATAAGGCAGGGACTTGCCGGGGTTTGATAAGGATCTGTGGGATGTGATGGATCTCTGGGGAGTAGGGGCACACAGATGGGGACAGATCCAAACTTGGGGGTCCTATGGATGCTTGGCCTTGGGGTGTGCCAAGCCCTTGGTCCCCTTGGCCTTCCTGCTGGGTCCTTGCCCAGGGTTGTGTTGAATTGAGTCTGACAGGCTGCTGGACAGCCTCTCCACAGCAATCGAGTCTTCGTTCCAGGCTGAGGGTCCCAGAGGGGGTATGGAGGGCTCTTGGGGGATCTACAGAAGCTTCTGGAAGCTCTGGTGAGAGCAACCCTAGCCCAAGAGTGCAGGGATGAGCCTCCCCCCAGCAGCCAGATGTACTAGTCTACCCATACCTGCATGCGGTAGCTGGCACTGGGCCCACCACAGTCCTCGGAATCCTGAGAGCACTGAGTGACAGGTGAGACAGAACCTGGAGTTGCTAAAAGAAGTGGGTCAGAGTCATGATTTCCCTGTTGTATGCATTTGTAGGTGTGGGCTTGTATGTGCACACACACATGTATGTGAAGGCCATAGATCAACTGCAGGTGTCATTCTTCAAGAGTTGTTCACTTATTTTTGACAGTGTCCTACTGTGACTACAACTCACTAGGTCTCTAGCTGTCCCAGGGACCTTTCTGTCTCTGTCTCCCCAGTGCTGGGTTACACACATATGCCACTTTGTCCAATTAAAAAAAATGTGTGTGTGTATATGCCTATAAAGGCCCAAGGGTGACCTCAGCAATCATCTTCCTTATTGCTTGGCTCTAGGGTTTCCCAGCTCTACCTTCCAAGGCAGTTACTACAGGTCACCATATTGGCTCAACATTTTCATTTGGAATCTGGGGCTCTGAATTCAGGTCCTTTTCCTTGCCTTTGAGCATCTCCCCAGCAACCCCTTCCCCCTTTTATTCTTTTAACATGGGTCCTGTAGATGTGGTAACTCAGGTCTCCAAGCTTTTGAGGCACACACTTTACTATCTCCCGGGCCCAAAAAAGAGTCCCCCCCCCCTTAGTTTTATAACCATATTGAATAATTATCCCTGTCCCTCCCACCCTTCCTTTCCCAAGAATTAGTCCTTGAAAACTTTAATTGTAAGTTCTAGTTCTACATGCTGTCAGACTGTCGGAAACAAATATCATTCTGAGTGAAGTCCAGCCAGGCACAGTGGCCCATGCGCATCTATGATCCCAGCAGCAGAGCTGAGGCAGGAGGATTCATACCAGCTTGAGGCCAGCTTGGGCTACCCAGTGAGACTTGGTCTTAAGCAAAACAAAACAAAACAAAAATAAGAAACAAGGGCTTGCAAGATGGCTTGGAGACCAAAGGTACTTGTGTGCAAAATTGTGGCCTGAGTTCAATCCTGGGATCTACATGATGGAAGGAGACAGCTTCTGAGATTGTCCTCTGACCTCCACAAGCACATTAGGGCACACACACATACACACACGCACCTCAAAAATCAGCATTTTTAAAAAGAAGAGGAGGAACTGGGGAGGAGGCTTGGAGGTTAAAGCACTGGGGAGGAGAGAGGGGGAGGCTGGGATCCCCAAAACCCACGTAAAAGCTGCACAGAGCACAAGCACCAGCAACTCCCTGGCAGACAGGAAGACAAGAGATCCTAGCAGCTCAAGGGCCAGCTGGCTCCCACCAGAAAGGAACAACGGAGGCTAGTCGTCCCCTGTGCATAGCCCCCACCCTACACACACACACACACACACGGAAAAATTGAACAGCACTGAATGTGTATTGATTGGTTCAGAGACTGCCTGGCACACACAAAACTGAGCTTGATCCTCAGCATCAGGTAAACCAGGTTCGTGATCCCAGCACTCGGGAGATGGAGGCGAGAGGATCAAAAGTTCTTCTTTGAGGTCAGCCTGGGCTACGAGACTGTATCCAAAATAACCTCCCCAAAACAAAATCCTGCCAAACCACAAAACTTTTTGAGCTGGGGGGTGTGTGGCTCAGTAACAAAATGGGGGAGGGGGGTGTCCATCCCCAGAGCCACAAAGAAACACCCAGGAACTGGCTGTACCTCCATCTGGTGCACCTGTGGTTTCGCTCCCAGCAGTCAGGAGCCAGGAGGATGGGCCCTAACTGCGGTCTAGAAAAGGGGTGGGACCTGCCTGGCTGCCTGGGGCTCCAGCCTCTTTTTTGGTGTGTGCCTGTATGCCTCGCATGGGATGAGAGTGTGAGATGTAAAATAGAACTTGATCCACCATGTATACCCCCTGCAGACCAGGCCCACACCTGGCTGCTGCTCACAATAAGGTGGAATTCGGGCTTTCTGCAAACTTTCTTCTTGGAGATAGGCTAGCCTCAAACCCCATCTTCTACCGGGTCCCAGGGTTTCATGTGTGTCACATTATGCCGGGATATGCCAACATGGTACACACGTGTTCCGTAGTGGAGCTGTTTATTGAGTGACTGTCGGCTCAGGCCTGCATCACTGGGCGAGACATCTCAGCCTGCAGTTTCACCCCAGAGCCCGCGAAGCCGGTGCCGCCCTGGAAAAGGGGAGGGGGGAGGACGAACTGGAGGAGACCCTGACAGCAGCGGGGTAAGAGTACACTGGGTAGGAGATGGAGGGGACCTCTGGGGTAAAAAAGCCTGGCCAGGCACACAAAGAAAGTGGAATGTGGTCTATGGCAAAGGTGTAGAGCTCTGGGAAGGACAGAAAAGCAGGTGTGGGCATCATGTGGATGAAGCAGAGGGGCGGGAACTGTAGGTAGGTGGGACTTGAAGCTGAGGGTGGAGTTTGTACAGTAGGCATGGCAGGAAGAGCCCCAGGGTGAGATGGGGAGGAGCCAAGCACAACATGGGAGGGACAGGCAGGCCACTCACTCGCTGAAGCACAATGATGTCCCGCTCTGTGAGTGTGTCCCCATTCACAGGGTCTACCATATCCTTCCGGATCAGCTTCTCCACACACTCCAGGGTGACCACAGCCCCACTGCAGTGGAGACAGATGGAAGGTCAGCCCCTAGAGCCGCAAGCCCCATGCAGGCCCACGTAGACTTCTCCCGTCCTTATGACTCACGAGGGCCGGAGGACAGCACACGGCGTGGCATTACTCAGGCTGTCGCGGGTCACAGCGCATACGTAGCGCTCGCTGCGCGTGATGAGTCCCACGCGATCCACAGAGTCATCGAGCAACGTGAAGCGCACAGGCGTCAAGTCCGACATGCGCAGCGGCTTCCCCGACATGGGACAGGTTACGACTCGCGACTGGGAGGGGAGATGTAAAGAAGACAGTGGATGAAGGCCAGGTCGAATTGTGAATGTGAGCAGGGGAAGACAGTGAGAGCCAGGGAGGATGCTGAGGGGGAGGACTATGAAGGTTGGCGAGGGGGAAGAGTGTGTATGCCAGGGAGGACGGAGACGAGGGGAGGACGGTTGGGAGAGCTCACGGGCTTCTCCAGCTTGGTGGCCTTGGCCTCGGGGGTTAGCGATGGGATCCAGAAGCTGGGCAGTGCCTTATCCTTGTTTGGGGCACCCACGCTGGGCCCCGGCTGCGCACCATCTGTGGGGAGCGAGGCTTGGGTCACATCACATACTTGGCCGCAGTGGCCTGGCCCCTGACCCCACGGGTGGTTCCCTGTCACCTGGGCTGGGCCCGGAGGGGGTCTTGGGTGTGAAGGGGTTCAGGGGCCGGCTCACGATGGCTGCCTCCTTCTCCAGGAAGCCCCGTACTTCGTCCTGCGCCGCAGCCCGCTGCAGCTGCTTCTGTTCCTCGCGGCGAGCACCTCGCTGCTTCTCATAGGCCTGGGGAAGCCGCGCCACACTAAGCTGAGCATCCGGATGCATGCAGGCCAGTGGATGGGTAGGCCCGGGCTTCTGGGGGAGGTAGGGGCTGTGCACTGCCACCTACTCAGTCCCATCCCACAGGTGGGTGAGCCCAGGCACATAGGCACCACTCAGCAGAGGTTGGATGGGCCTTGGTGTCCAGCATGACCCTGTGTCCAACTGTTTCCATAGCCTTTCTTCCCCTACCGACCATTTTAAGCAACTTCCCACTCAGCCAGTGTGGGACTTGGGGTCCTCTTGTTGGGAGACGCTACCTAGAGGACAGGGTCTCTAGGGCTCCATGTGCATGTGTTTGCACCCCAGCCCCAATCTCAACCCCAAGGGGAGCTTTTAACTTAGGGGCCAATGAGGTGGCTCATTGGTAAAACTGCTTCTTTGCAAACCTGGTGACCTGAATTTGATCTCTGGGACTCACATGGTGGAAGAGAGAACTGACCTCCAAAAGTTGTCCTCTGCCCTCCACACATGTGCCTTGACACATGCGTTTGGTCTGCCAAATAGTTTTGTATTAAGTGCTTAGAACCCAGTGGGTGCATAAGGTTACCTGACCCAGGGCTAACGAGAATTCTATTCTGTGGCAGGCACTTCATCAGAGCCTGGCATACAGCTGTGCTTTGTGCTCAGCTTGGATCTCTGATTGAGGGCTCACAGTAATGAGGCCCAGAACAAGAGGATCTCCAACTATGATGGAGACCTGACAGTCATGGGCTGTGGAGAGATCCTAAAGTCACAGGAAGTTCACCTAGGGGTGAGGAGGCTGTGCTCAGCGTGCCAGAGGGGGAGATAAAAGTCAGAGGTATAGGCAGCGCTCAGCCCCTGTGAGGCCCTGGGTTCCACCCACAGCACCACAAAATACCCAATGTCAATCTAACCTTCCACGTTTCTTGAGCCCCAGAAAACCAAGAAGAAGGAAGTGGCCACATGCATTGCCTCAAGCAAGGCCTTCTTGGAGGGCTAACTTGGCTCCTAGTAAGTGACCCATCAATTTTATTGTAGGATTTCCTCATGTACTGTGGGTTCTCTGGTTTCACCCTGTTGATCTATTAGATATCTGCTCACTTCACAAGCTCTACGGAAAGCCTAGAACCACAATGTGACACCAGAGGTCAGCAAGGCAGACACTAGAGATCCTGGATCCACAGGTCAGCATAGACATTAACTGGGCTGAGATGGAGGTAGGGAGACTTGAATGGGGTAGCATGGACAGAGGGTCAGCACTGGTAAGAGAAAAGGAACTCAGACCGAAGACCCCGGCCTGCCCTGTCTACCCACTGGTACTGTCTGCCTGCTGGCCCCTCCCACGCCATCACCTTCATCTGCCGGGCAATCTCCTTCTTCTGATGCAGGATGTACTCCAAGATGGCTTCACGCTCATAGAGGTAGCCATCCGGGCTGCGGATAGGTGGCAAGGACAGTGTGAGTGGGGAGCATACCCATTGTTCAGCTTAGCGTAGCTTTCTGAGGGGAATTATCATTAGCTCAGGTTAGCTAGGGCTAGTCCCACCCATGGCTCCTGAGTGCTAGAATCACAGCTTTTCTGAATGACTTCTCGGGACTATGTAATAGGCCATGTTTGGAGGGAAAATCGCCGGCTGTGAAGGGTTGACTCAACAGGTCTGGGCTGTCCAAACCTGGCGCAGAGAAAAACTGGTCTCAAAGACTGGGAGGTGACCTCTAATCCTACACTCTCCTGTGGGATAATAGCCTCTTTATGTGGTTATGGACCCCGTGAGTCAGCTCTACTTCAGAGGGGCTGGGGGATTCAGGTCACTGGACAGTGGCCCTGCCACTGTTCCTGTGTGATATTCTGGTGGCACAGTCAGTCACTGAGAGACCAAAGTATCTGCGCAGCACCCAGCCAGGAACTTGGGCCTGTGCTGGCTTCAGCCTGCAGCCTTCCACTGTAAGATGCAGTTACCAAGTGGGGACAGCCATGTTAGCTGGCAGGGGTTCTGGTGAATGCCTAGCTGAAGATGGCCATGGGCATCAGCCATCATCATCAGGTTCCCAAAGAGCACATACGCTTAGTGGCCTGTTACTAAAGCCACTATGGCCAGAAGATGACTTAGAAGTCCTGACTCTCCTGCCTCCACCTGAGTCCTGGAGTTACAGATGGAACGCAACACCTGGCACATACTGTACCAGTGCTCTATCAGCTGAGTCGAATCCCCAGCTACTGCAGATGCGCTTTTTTCTGCCTGTGATGATTCAGGCTGGGGTTGTGTCTAACGCTAGAAATTTTTTTATGAAGGCCCATATGGAACCCCTACTGTCCCTCCATTGAATCCCTCCCCCTCGCCCCAACGCTGCCCTCCACCCTGGCCCAGACTCACGTGACCACAGGGTCATGACAGGGCTGCAAAGACAGACAGCAGCAGTCAAAGTCCTTTACGGCATCCCTGCTCAAACGGATGTTCTGGGTCCCATAGCCTGAGGCCGCTGCAGACAACATGGGCAGTGATGCAGGGGCTGAGAGAAACTAGCAGGCCACACGGCAGACCCATGTGTTGGGGGGCGGGGGCAGCCAGGTTGTTGGGAAGGAAGGGTTCACGACTAACTTCCAAGAGGTTTGGAGCGAGATCCCCAGCCCAGTACCTGTGTCCTTCTTCTTCTCATGGTAGGTGTAGACGGCTCCTGCAGTGCAGTTCTTGCCGTGCCTTGTCATCCTGGGAGGAAGGGACAGTGGCAGCTGGGGTGAGCCCAGGATGCTCAGGGAAAGTCTTGGTGGGCCTCAGGGCAAAAGGAAAGGTGGGCGAGACAAACCATAGTGGGAGGGTCAGCACTCCTCCCAAGAAAGCCCTCCATCAACTCCTGTTCAGAGGTACTCAGCCATTCCTTATCTTATTTGTTTCTTTCATTCCTTTCTTCCTTTTTAAATTTATTTGTGTGTGTGTGTGTGTGTGTGTGTGTGTGTGTGTGTGTGTGTGTGATGCATAGGGAACTGTGTGCATCCCTATGAAGGGCCAAGGGAGAGTGACTTTGTGAATCATCCTAGATTGCTTCTACCTCCTTTTTGCTTGGCTCTGGGGTTTTCCAGGCTCTGCCCACCAGAGCCAGAAGTGCAGGCTGCAGTTTTTTTCTGCCTGACCTTTTAATGTGTGACCTGGGATTTGAACTCAGGACCTTCTGCTTACAAGGCAGAGTTTTAACTCCTGAGCCATTTCACCAGCACCCTTGTCTTATTTTTGAGACAAGGTCTTAGTCTGTAGCCTGGACTCAAATTCACAGTCATCCTCCTGCCTCAGCTTCCAGCAAACACCTGAGATGTCAGACTGGACCATGAGGCTTGGCTCTGCTACTAAAAATATGTATCTTGAACCAAGATCTTACAGATTTGTTCCTCTATGAGTTTGTCATCTCTATGAGTTTTATAGATTTAGCTTTTATATTTAGGTCTGCTTGATTTATCTTTTTAACTTTTGAAAAATATTTGAGGGAGGGAAAATGAGGCTGAGAGAGAGACAGACAGACAGACAGACAAACAAAAACAGAGAAAGGCACTTGAAGTGTGTCATGGCAATGGGTGGTGATTAGGAGACAACTTCAAAGTCAGTTGTCTCCTTCCACTACATGGAGTCTAGGGACTGAACTCTGGGGTGGAAGAACCATGGAGGATGATTCCTGATAGTAACCTCGGACCTCCACATGCATGTATACCCCACCTACACATACACA
Source organism: Typhlomys cinereus (assembly GCA_023101885.1). Classification (NCBI taxonomy): domain Eukaryota; kingdom Metazoa; phylum Chordata; class Mammalia; order Rodentia; family Platacanthomyidae; genus Typhlomys; species Typhlomys cinereus. The sequence goes on along the minus strand of JALPQD010000800.1, from coordinate 537,354 downwards.
TATGTAAATATACATATACATGCACGTACTTGTTTATACACACACAGACACACATACAAATGGAAAAGGGAAAAAGAAAAGGCACCAGTGTGAACCTGGGGAGACACTCCTGGCAACTTGCCAGTGGCAGGTAAGACCAAGACTTTGGGGTCCTGGGGCCACAGGAATTGTTGGACAATGTTGGTGGTGGAGGTCTTCCCAGTCATTCTGGCTCTCATGTTGGTGTCACAACAATGAAGTACATGGTCCTCTGCCCCTGGGCACAGATTTCCCCACATTGACTCAAGGGTATCCCCAAGGGGGCAGATGGGAGGTCCTTTCCTGGGAGAATGGACAGCAAGGGGGAGCAGTAGGCCAGGACAGAACTGAAGGAGACCACTGTCACCATAGCTATGCACTGGACAATTCTGCATTGGTTTTATTTGGGCAGACCACTTACACCAGGCCACTTACACCCTGAACGCCTAATCCTCCTGCTTCTACCAGTTGATAGCTGGGTGCAGGAGAATGCTCCATGCCTGCTTGTTGAGTGCTGAGGACAGAACCCAAGGCTTTATGCATGCCAGGCAAGCACTCTGAGCCATATCCCCAGCCGGAGCCTCATACTCGATATGCTGCAGAGGCTGACCTCACTCCTCCTGACTCCACCAGTCAAATGCTGATGCTTCACCTTCAAGCTGGTGTGCATCTTAAAGTTTGCCTTCAAGCCGGTGCGCAGTGCTGAGATGCCATCCCAGGCCTGGGGAGGTCCAGTCCAGGCAGGATGCCACCAAGGACTGGTGTCTCAAAGGTGGTCTGCCCAGAGCCAAGGCTCTCAGGACTGAAAAAGATTGTGCTGAGGGTCCAGGATGGTAAAAAACAGCTATCCAGGATGGTAAAAAACAGTAGTCCTTGAGGCTAGGATCTTGGATCTCGCCCCCTGCTGGCCCTGCTCAGAGGCTCCTTCACCTGAGTGAAGACCTTAAAGCTTGATGCCTTCTGACAGATGTGCTACCCACACTCCCTGCCCAGCAGAGACCTAGGACATCTCCCTTGGGAGGCCCCTCTTGCCCCTTTGGGGTCAGTGTACTCCAAAGTAGACAGTGTTATTTTCAGAACTGATTGTATTCAGTCCCCTCATCCCAACGCTTTAGAAGGCAGAGAAGGAGGACAACTGTACAGACCAGGGCCAGCCTGGGCAGCTTAGAGACCCTGTCTCAAAATAAAATAAGAATGGGCTAGGGGTGAGCTCACTGCTAGATGCTGTCATAACCTGCAGAAGCCCTGTGCCACCTCCCCCCAACCTCCACCCCCCACCCCCTGCCCAGCATTGCAAATAAAAGAGCACTGATCATGGTGAGGCCCTCCCCCACCAGGCCACCAGCCCCTGCTGCTCCCCCCTCACACCCACAGGCCACCTCAGAGCTTAGGCCCTGGCTTCCTCCCTGGCTCCCAAATGGCCGCTTTTCAAGGTCATGTGAACCTTATGGCAGATCCCTGCTCTATTCTTGACAACCAAATTGCCTTGACCCTCTGTGGTAATTTGGCACTGGGCACCCCTGCTTTCCAGAAAGGAGCTGGCCAGTGTCCCCTGGCAAGGAGCAGGTTTCTCAGTGGCTGGGGACATGTCCTCAATAAGCAGAGGCAACAAGTACACATAGGGCATGTCGCACCTTCACAGGGTAGCAGTGAGCCTCTCTAGGAGGAGCCAGGTAATGTGCATATCTGCATGTGACCCCAGAAAGCCAAGAGGGAGCCAGGGGTCCAGGTCATCCAGTTACCCATTAAAACCCTGGGGGTGTGGCTTGGAGGAAGAGCATGTGCTGGGCATCTGTGGGACTCTGGGCTTCATTCAAGCTGCATGAAACAGGTACACTGCTTGATCTCTACTTGCCTAACCTCTCTGGTCCTAATATTCCACCCTGGAACCAGAACTCCCTTCCATACCTGCTCTACCTGTTTCATTCCTTACTGTGATGCAGGGGAAGCCACGGACATGTGGCACAGGACCTCACATACAACCCAGGGGCTTATGGAAGGGGTTCCCAATGGGCTTTTAGGAGGCCATGGTCATTGTCGGCAAGGATATGTTATATTTGATTTTGCTTATTTATCTGCCACCAATAAAGAGAATGTACACATATGCCATGTTGGGGTCACAGGACAACTTTTCAAGGTCAGTTCTCTCCTTCCACCATGTAGGCTTCAACTATCAAACTCAGGCCACCAGGTCTGGGAGCAAAAATTCTCTAAGGTATTTCACTGGCTCCTTACCTTTGTTCTTACTACTTTATAGAATTTTCCAGAGGCTACATGAGGTTGTGAGCTGCAGGTGGCTAACTATACAGGAATGTATGTGTTCTAGCTGAGATTTTACTCAGCTTTTCCAGTACGGGCATTGAATTTAAGGAAATATGAAAGCTATGCAGGTGCTCGACCACTATGTCAGGACCCTAGCACCTCACTATGGATTCTAAGCAGGTGCTGTAGCACTGACCCATGCCCCCAGACCCTCGCTTGGGATGCAGCGGCGACCAGGCAGGGTAATGGGACAATAGGCTACAGGACTTTAGATTTCCAAAAGAAGAAAAAAAGTGTTTTGAGACAGAGTGTTATGGAGTTCAGAGTGCCCCCAACTTGCTATGTAACTAAGGATAACCATGAGCTGGCTTTCCTGCTTCCACCTACTCAGCACTAGACACAGGAGGGATGCTCAGGATAGAGCCCAAGGCTCTATATGCTAGGTGACGGCTCCACCATTGAGCCACACCGTGTGACCTCGATGAGTCTTAATTACTTTCATAAAGGCCCAGCCTTCATGTGAGGATAGGGGACCCATGCAGGACATTCCACCTGTAAGGTCACCTACAGCATACACCCCATCTTGCCCTCCCAAAACGCAGGATAAAAAGGCAGCAAGCAATAGCAGGTTCCCACCCTGAATACTCCTCAACTCCCAGCTGAACCTAAGTTAGCCAAGATTTCACACTGTCTACCATCCCAGAATTGGGGAGGATGAGGCAGGGTGATTGCTGAACGTTCCAGGCTAAGTAACAGAATGAGAATCTGTTTCAAAAACAAACTGGCTGGTCCTTGTGTCACTAAGCCTCTGGGAGGCAGAGACGGGAGGACCAAAAGCTCAAGAGCTACATAGCAACACCGTGACTCAAAAAAAAATATCAATGGTTGGGCTGGAGAGATGGCTCAGGGGTTAATACTCTGTCTCACAAGCAGAAGGTCCTGAGTTCAGATCCCAGGTCCTATGTAAAAATGCTAGTCGGAAAGAGTGGTAGTCTACACTTCCGGCCCTGGTGGGCAGAGCCTAGAAAATCCCAGAGCGAAGCAAGAAGGAGGTAGAAGCAATCCAGGATGATTCACGAAATCACCCTTGGTCTTCCACAGGGACACACAGTGTTCTCTCTCTCTTTTCTCTCTCACACACATGAAAAATAAATAATTTTTTAAAAAAAAAGTCAGTGGGTAAGGGCTACAAATATCACCCATGTGACACAGACATACACACACACTCACACATACACACTCATATACAAGCATACATATGCCCCCACACATACACACAGCACACACACACAACCATACATGCAGGTGCGCTTGCAAACACACAGGAACTACAATGAAAACCACAAAGAAATGCCAGTGTAAACCCTGCTATTACGAATCCATGTAACCAACAACAGATAATAAGGGAGTGGGAGGCTTTAAGAAAACCAGAATCTTCCGATGCTGCTGGTGGAAATGTAAGGTGGCCAAGGCCCTTTGGGAAAGTCTAAGAGTTCCTGAGGAGGTCAAACAGTCACTTACTTCCCCCAGAAACTCCACTTCCAATAGAAAACATATCCATGTGAAAGCCTGTGCACCAGTATTCCCAGCAGCAATATTCAAAATAAGCAAAAAAAAGGAAGAAAAAAAAAACTCTCAAATGTCCATCTGTTGGTAAAGAAAGAATGTAGTATATTCCACTAATGGAATACTATTCAGACATAAACAAAATGATGTGCTAGAACATGGGTGAACCTTGAAACATGCTGAGAGAAACCAGTCATCAAAGGCCACACATGGATGACTGCAAATTGATAGAAAGTAGCTTAGCTGCTAGAACTGGGAGTAGGAAGGACTGAGAGGAAGTGAAGTGACTTCTGGTTTCTATCTGAGATGATGGATGTGTCGGAAAATTTGTCTTGTTTGGAGACAAGGTCTCCTGATGCCTAGGCCAGTCTCAGGCTCTCTACATAGTTGAACTCAAGCTTGTGCCTTTTTACCTCCTGAATGCTGGGATGGCAAGCCTGCATCACCACGCTCAGTGAACACCTTCTACAGCTAAGCTACAAATCACTGAAACATATGCTTTAAGTGGGCAAGGTATATGTTTTGTCAATTATATCTCAATAGAGCTCATTGGGAAAAAAAAAATTACATGAGTCTGGCGAGGAGACTGTATTTGTAACTCCACTACTGGGCTATCCGAGATGCTGTCTCACAAACAACCCCCCCCCCAAAAAAAAACCACACATCAAAAAAGAGAAAAAGAAAAAGCTCTCTTTCCCCTCTCTCTCCTGCTTTCTAAGCTCTCCAGTTTCTCCTCCTCCCAGGCTGTCATGGCAGCTTTCTCCCTACCTTCCCTGACCTTAGGCTATCTCTTCTGTTCTAATGCTCTCCCACCTTAGCAAGAAACTATGTATGGCTCCTTGGCCACCAGGCCCCCAACTGTAAATAAATTCCTATTTCTTTAAAAAAATTTTTTTAATTATTATTATTATTATGTGTGTGTGTGTGTGTGTGTGTGTCAAAGGCACTGTGTATGCCTGCAGAGGCCCAAAGGTGACTTCTGGAATCACCCTGGATTATGGTACCTCCTCTTTGCTTTACTCTGAAGTTTCCTAGGATCAGCTGTACAAGTCGCTACCACTTTTTTTTAAATTTTTTAAATTTTTTTTTTATTCAATTGTGCACATGTATGTGCGTGTGTGCGTGTATGTGTGTGTAGAACCACGGACGAATTCGGGAACCACCATGGACCGCCGCCTCCTTGTTTACTCTGCCCGGGGATTCACAGGCTCCGCCCTACCAGGACCAGAAACGCAGGCCGCCCCGCTTCCACCTGGCGGCTATACTTGGGGTCTAGGATCCGAACTCAGGACCTTCCACCTGCAAGGCAGAGGCTTAACCCCTGAGCCACCTCTCCAGCCCCAAGACAAAGTCTTAACCCCTGAGCCATCTCTCCAACCCGGCTACCACTTTTTACATAGGATGGGGATCCAAACTCAAGAGCCAGGTAGAGACTTAACCCCTGAGCGATCTCTCCAGCCCAAACTCCTATTTCTTAAGTATAAAAAAAGAAAAGAAAAGAAAAGAAAAGAAAGAGTCAGGTGTGGTGATCCACGCCTGCAATCCCAGCAGTGGGTAGATGCAGGTAGAAGGATCATCACTGAAGGCGAGACTGAGCTAATCAAAGTGCCCCAGGATTTACAGAAACAGCGGAGATCTGAATCCTATCCCCACCCTGCACCGATGCGGCAAAAGGAGAACTGACTTCCCAAAGTTGTCCTCTGTCCTTTGCACGCTAGCCCCTACTCTCTTTCATACACACAATATGAAGAAAATTTAAAAAAAATATATATGCAATTAAAATTGTTTCGTGCTGGGGCATGGTGACCTGCCTGTAATCCCAGCACTTGGGATGCTGGTACAGGAGGATTACAATGAGTTCAAAGTCCGCTAGCTCCACAGGTCTCAAAAATAAGTTAACAAATAAACAGAGTTCAAGGATCCCTAGGAAATCCCAAGTCCCTTCCTTTCGCGGGGCCTTCGGGTCCCATCGCCATCCACAACGGAACTACAGGCTCCGAAGCCGAAGCTTTGGCTAAGTGCTCCAGGGGATGCTGGGAGTTGTAGTTCAGTTTCAAACTCGGGAGCGTCCGGAGGGCTACACTAACGATTGACAGGGCAGTCTTTACTCGCCTCCCTCAGAACTCCATAGCTTTAAGCCTGTGGAAAGGGGACCCAGCCACGTGAACCCTTCACCGTGCGCAGCTCACCTCACAAAAGGCGCTTCAGCTCTTCGAAGCCTCTCCAAACTGTGCCTCTACACCGGAAGGGAATACTGTTTTCTCTCTTTCGCTCCTCCCACTTCCGCCAGGCAGCGCTACCGGAAACACACTTGCCCCCAGTTGTAGAGGTTCCTCGCCTAACTTGGTAAGTCCTCGCTTCTTTTCTTCCTCCCTCTGGAAACGCGAGTGGCAATTCAAAGGTTCCGGTCAGTGAAACTGGTGTGAACATAGGAGAAACGTTTCGCGTACACTGAGGCTTTCCCCAAAGCGGACGATTTCCCGCTTGATTCCGAGTCTTTGGGTCTCTCCAAGTCTAAATTTAAGGACTAGCTACTTTCTCCAGAAATAGGGATGCCCACTTCCCCAAATATATTACCTGTTTTTCATGATGCATCTTAGACAACTGAGAAGTGAAAACTCTTTTTCTGTTCTCGTTTTATAGATGGTGCAGTTGCTCAAGTCACTCTCGGGAAACCAAGATTTAGTATGTCACCACCCAGATATTTCAGGGACCAAAGTATACCATTCCTACTACTTCGCGGATTCCCTAGAACCCTGAAATTTATTTCCCTAGCTCGGGCTAAGCAAGTTTCTATCTGGGAGAGAGACCTGGGATGTGGGAGGCGATTCAAATCTAATCCCCTGAGACCACTCCCCCTCCGTCTCTTTGAGGCTCTGGTCCTGAAGCCCTTGGTCCCCAGGTCCCTTTAAATACTTTGTCAATTACTTGAGTCCCGCCCAAGAGCAGGTAATCAAGCCCCGCCCCTCTGCCAGAGGCAGGGATCCCGGCCTGGTTACCCCAGTGGAGCACCCCTTTTCCCTCTCCCTTTCCTTTACTCCCCATTCTCTGCTGCAGCTGACCCCGGGATCTCACCATTAAAGAAGAGAGGTAGGACTTCTTTGGTTCTGCTCAGGACGGGTAAGTGAATGTTCCTGGAAAAAGTGGGGACCTCGGTGCCCTAACTTCTCACCACTCTGAGCTCTAGATATCTGGACTCCCACCACTGGGTCCTAGAATCCAATCCTTCCTTTCACCACCACCCCCACACTGATGTCCTCACACTGAAAAATCTAGGACTTTTTGCCTCTCTTGTAATCTTTGATTTCTGTGGGCGGATGAGGCAATGGATTTGGGAGGTGGACTTGGGATAGAATTTGCGGGGTGGGAAAAGATAAGCTTTGAAACCTGTTCCTGAATCCCTACTATGTGTGAAATTCAAGGTGGGTGCTTGTGGACTTGCAGAGGTAGAGGGAAAAATATCCCTCTGCCTTCTTGCTCATCTTTTGAAGAGCAACTGTGCCCTCTGACCTTTACAACCCTGGGACAGTGAGCAAGTTATTATACCACCTGGTGACTCAGTTCCTTCATCTATAAAATGGAAATAATAGGACTGTGGTGAAAGTTAAACCGAGTCCATAAGGCCCCACACAGTGTTTGACGCAGGATTTGGGGGCAAGCACCTGCTATTACATCACAGCCCAAAAGTCCAAGCAAGACACCAACTTGCCTCGAGACTCCAGCAGTCGGCATTTGTCATCAAGAAATCCCCAAAACATGAGAGGCCACCCTTCCCTGCTGCTTGTTTGTATGGGATTGACTACCTGCTTCAACACCTCACCACCTGGGCAGCAGGACCAAGGTGAGTGTAGTGGGGAGACAGACTGCTTTTCTTGACCCAGGGCACTTGTCACTTCCCTCTTCTGCTGGGAGCCCAGAATCACCCACCCAGGACCCAGTAGCTCTCCATCTCTTGTACCCTCCATCCTAAGGATTCTCTGTTTTCTGACCCTGGTGTCCTTAGCCCCCAAGATTTTCTTGGATCACCCAGAGGCCCAGAGTTTCTTGGGAGGCCGCAGACGGACTCCTCGGGCTAACCACTGGGACCTGGAGCTGCTGACCCCTGGGAACCTGGAGCGAGAGTGTCAGGAGGAGAAGTGCTCTTGGGAGGAGGCCCGCGAATATTTCGAGGACAACACTCTGACGGTGAGGCCTCGAGGATTCTGGGAACCAGGTCCCTCTCCCAGACACTGCGGTGGGTGGTAGTCCCATTCTTCACCTCTCTTTTCTCTGGGGTCTCAGGGATCTGGTTGTTGGGGACTGTGGCTCTCCCTGATAAATCATCACCTCCCCCTCCCTTCTAGGAGCGCTACTGGGAGACCTATATCTACAATGGCAAAGGAGGTGAGTGTAGCCGAGCCCTCCAGCTCTGTGGTGGGGAAGGAAGGTGGCCCTTCCCTTGGAGGGCAGACTGTCACCCCCATACACATGGCACAAGAATCGCCTGTCCCCTCCCAATCCCATGCTTTTCAAAAATGACCATGAAGGAGTCTCCCTCCCTGACACCTATCCCTGTCACACTTGTATTCAGAGGCAGGTTCAGACCCCCCAGGAGAGGGACTGGGGGGGGGGTGGATGAATGTTATTCACCATGAGGCCCCAGCAAAGGAGCAAGCTCTGGAGTCCATAGCCCCAACCCTTCCAAGCATCTTGGTTGCTGGGGATGAGGGGGCTGTTTCTTAGCAACGGAGCTAGGGAAGGAAGTCTGGTCATCTTCACCTGTCCAGCGCCCATCCCTCACACCCCCTCCTCTGAGTTTTGAAGCCCCATAGCGGTCTTCAGCCTTGTTGCTAAGGGGGCTTCTCCTTAGCAACGGGGCCTTGGCCTGGCCATTCAGAGGAAACAGAAGCACTACCTGGCTGGCTTCCCCTCCCCCACAGCCCCATGCCAGCTTGCAGCCAAGCCTGGTTGCTAAGGAGGCCTTCTCCCTAGCAACCGCACCTAGCCAGGGGACCAAAGCCTCCTGCCCAGCTGGAAGACCCCCCTCTGGGCACCAGCTGCCCTGCCCCCTCATGGCCTGGTTGCTAGGGGTAGATGCACCTTAGCAACAGGCCCTGGATCAGGACTGAAGTCTTCACACTGGAACTGGTTGCTAGGGGAGGTAACTCCTTCGCTATAGGCCTAGCAAAGACTAGTGGCTTGTTAGATTCACCTGCAGTGGGCCAGACACTGGAACATATGCTTTCACATTGCTGGGGCAGGAGTGGGAGGTAGCCAGCTCATCATCCTAGCTCCTTGGGAGGCTAAGGCAGGAGGATCGGGAGTTCAAGGCTTGTATGAGCGAATTAACTAAGACCTTGACTCAAAATAAACAATACGGCAAAAAGGCTGGCACATAGCCCAGTGGGAGAATGCTGTTTAGCAAGTATGAACCTCAAGTTCAGTCCCTGCAAAAAATAAATGAGGGGAAAAAAAATAAATAAATGAGGGGAAAAAAATGAAGTTTATTTTTTGAGGGAACTCCCCCCCCATAGATGCACAGTGCTGAAATAAATGTCCCCAAAGCCAGGTATCATGTCTAAGGAGGCCGAGTTGAGAGCATGAGAAGTTTGAGGCTAGCCTATGCCACATAAGATCCCATGTCAAAAACAGTCAGAAGTTGGAACAAGAACTCAGTTGGTAGAGTGTTTCCTGTGTAAGCATGAGGACCTGAGTTCAATTCCCAGGAATCGCATCAAAAAGTAGGGCATGGTGGTAATTCCAGAGCTGGGGAGATAGAGACAGGGAGATTCCTGGGGCTTGTGGGAAAGTCAGTGGAACCTAATGGTCCAGGCTTGTAAGAGACTGTCTCAAAGAACAAGGTGGTGCTTGAGGAGATGTCTTGGCAGTTAAAGCACTTGCTGCACAAGCAAGAAAAACAGAGTTCAAATCCCCAGAACCCACATAAGATTCTGTGTGGGTATGACGGCCACCTAGTGATTCCAGCCTGGGATGGCAGAGGCTGGGAATCCCCAAGGCAAGCTCCCTAGTGAGACCAGAGACCTCTGCATTTGTTTAGAGATGGATGTCAATCTATGGCCTCTACACAAACATAAACACATATGCATGTACCCCCATGCACACACATGTGCACCCTGTACATGTAGACAGACAGACAGACGGACAGACAGACAGACAGACACACACACACACACACACACACACACACACACACACACATGAAATAACTCAGTGGCTAGAGTGCTTGCCTAGCATGCCCAAAGCTAAAGGCTGGGGCTTCCTTTTGTTCGACTAGCAACAGCTCATGTTGAGTTTCAGATAACTCACTATTTGAGGAGTGTTATGGTTACTCTGCATGATAAATTCATGACCAAATAACATAAGGGGAAACAAGGGCTTTTATTGTCTCTTAGATTGTCCCGCCACATCTCTAAGTCCAGCTTCTCAGTAGAACTCACATCAACAGTAGGGACCAAGGGAACTGGCCATATCATATCCACTGCTGGGAGGGACAGTTCTCACTTGCTAGACCAGCATGTCTGGTCAAGTATACCAAAGAATGCCAATTGCCTGAATCACTTCCCTCTATCTTATCTGCCTGCCCAGAGGGTGATCCCACCCACCATGGGCTGGGCCTTTCTCATCCATTAGACCATCTTCTGCAGGCTTGCTCAGGGCCTACTACTAATTCTTCACACTCTTGCCCAGAGTTTGAGATTGCAAGTATGAAATTAACACCTGTAGCTGACTCTCACAAGTGATTCCCCAAATCCTTTATTGGCATGTGAGTTCTTCCTATTCTTCTAGTAATCCTGTGGGTTCTCCTTTCTATGCTTTGCCACCACAGTTAAATTTAAATAGAAAATACACAATGGATAATATTTCTTTCCTTCCTTTCCTCCCTCCCTTTTTTCTTCTCTCTCTCCTTCCTTTCTTTTTTCTTCCTTTGTTCTTCTTTTTCTCTTCTCTCCCCTCCTCCCTCTCCTTCCTTTCTTTTCTGTGGTCTTCTATATTATCTTCTTACTTATTTAAAACATTTAAATTTATTTATTTATGTATGTATTTATTTAAAAGAGACAGAGAAAGTGAGAACAAGCAAGAGAACACGTGTGTGGGTGCATATCAGAGGATAACTTTCAGAAGTCGATTTTCTCCTTCAGCCATGTGGGCTTCCAGGGGTGGAACTCAGCTCGCCAGGTCTCCAAGCAGGTGCCTTATCTCCTAAACTATCTCACCGGCCTGTCTCCTCTTCTTGTTTCCAGTCCTGGACATTGAAATTGGGGCCTCCAGTATTCTAGCCAACTGCTCTGCTACTGAGCTGCATCCTTTGCTTTCTTTTTATTTCTTGTCAGAGTCTCACTAAATTGCCCAGAATGGCCTTCAGCTCATTTGCTAAACATAACTTTCAGTCCTCCAACCTCAGTAAAAAAGCAGCTGTGATGTACTCTACCCTGTCCAGACTTTAGTGAGTTTCCACAACCTGTTGGTGGGGCATCATGCTCCCATTTTACAGATCAGGAAACGGGGGTTCCGAGAGATGGCCCCAACTGCCTGACTGCCTACTCCACACTCTGGGTTTCAGGGGTGGGAGGTGGGTGTGGAGGCTTTGAATCAGTGGTACCCTTTCCCCCCAGGACGAGGACGTGTGGACGTGGCCGGCCTGGCGGTGGGGCTGACCTCTGGGATCCTACTCATTGTGTTGGCTGGCCTGGGAGCCTTCTGGTATCTGCATTATCGTCAGCGCCGTGTTCGAGGCCCAGAACCCTCTCTTCAAGAGTAAGGGGGTCTTCTTCTGGGAGAAGGGGATCAGGGAGAGGAGGGGGAAGATATCCAGGCTAACGATTATGGTAAGAGGCCATGGACGAAAGATCTGGACCTACAGGCTGATGGAGAGCAAGTCTGTGTCAGTTACTTTTGGTTTTGCCGTCTGTGTGTCGGTATTTGATGTCTGTCTGTCTTTTGGGCTCTTCTGTCAGATGGTCGCTGGATATATTATTGAATGTGATGAGGCACTTGCTGTGTGCGGCACAGCTGTCCACGGGGCAACAGGTCATAGCGTGTGCCATGGAGAGCTGAATTATCTGGGGGTGTCTTTCTCACTGGCTGAGGCCTCACCACCTGTCTGAGAGTTGTGAGTCTTGGAGGTCAAGTGGAAGTTGAGCAAATCTAGGAGCTGGGCGTGGTGGCTCATACCTTTCACTCCAGCTCTCAGGAGGGAGGCTGAGGTAGGAGGATCACAGGTTCAAGGCCAGACTGGATCAGTAAAAAAGAGGACTGGGGCTGTAGCTCAGCAGTAGAGCACCTGCCTAGAATCCTCCAGTGCCAGGAGGGGGAGAAAGGAGGAGAGAGAAAGGGGAGGGGAAGAATAGGGGCTGGGAGGTGTGGTTCAGGGGCAGGGTACTTGCCTAGAATCCCTTAATGAGGGTCTGGGGTGTGGTTCTGTGGTAGAGCACCTGCCTAGATAGAATCCAGAATGAGAGGCTGAGGATGTGGTTCAGTGGGAGTGTGGTTGCCTAACATATGGGAAGCCTTGGGTTTAATCCTTCAATTCCGAATACTGAGAGAGGAAGAAAAAAAGGGGCAGGGTAAAATATATATATATATAAATTAGGAAGATGGTCCTGACGGTTCAAGTACAGTGTCAGCCCTTGAGAGTCTGTGAGGCATAAGCTTGGTGGGAGTTCACAGACTGGGCTACACAGTGAGACACTTGTCTCTGACTTGGGCTGATTCACTCCTCCTTAGGCAACCTAGTAGTTCTTCCTCCTTGGAGGTCACCACAGTGATGCTGAACTTAGTGTGGACACCCGATGGGCCTAGTGCACTGGGGTACTCCTGTACTTATTCCATCCTCCTGCCTCAGCTTCTCTCTGCAGCTATGATAATAGGCACATCCCACCACGGATGCCCTCGTCTCTAAAGAAAAAAAAAAGAATCTGACAAAACTTGGGATCAGATGTCTGTGTAGACTTGCTGAATTCTGTCTGTCCAGGTGTCTGTCCACCTGCTGCCAGTTCCCCCTTACTGTCTGGTGCATTAGCTGAAGGGGCCCGCGCGTCTGCGTGTTGACTTTGCCTGTCCGTGGCCATCCTTTTCTGCTTATCTAAAGGTGACTTTTCCGCTGTCCTGTCCCACCCTGCGTCTCCAGGACTTCATCCCGTCTGTTGTGTAGGCTCCCCCAAACCCCATTTTCACCAAAAGCACTTTTTTCTATCTTCAGGAGCGGACTCATCACCCCCCTGAGTCCCCCGACGACGCCCCTATCTCCACCGCTGCCCCCAGGCCTCCCCACCTACGAGCAGGCACTCGCGGCGTCGGGGGTACACGACGCTCCTCCACCCCCTTACTCCAGGTACCGGGCGGGACTCTGCTTGGAGGTGGGACGGAGAGGAGAGTATACAGGGAGGAGCGTGGCTAAAGGGGCGTGACCTGATCAATATGGGCAGGGCTCTAAGGGCTCGCCTATAGGGGCGTGGCCCAGCCTGGCGCGAGTGATACCTCCCAAGAGGGTGGGACTTGTGCTTTGAGGGTCCGGATTGGCTGGGAGATCAAGGGCGGCCGAGTGGTCTTGAAGCGGGGGAATGCAGAGGGATCTCTGACTTCCCACCGTGCCCCTCCCCTCCGTAGCCTTCGAAGGCCTCACTGAAGATCTGCCCCGGAGCCTGGGCTCCCTGAACCAAGACTGTGATTCAACATCGGATTCCGGAAGCGTCCAGGCCTCTGAGACTTCCCAGGCTGCGCAGTTGGGTGTTAGGGTGGGGGTGGTGATTCAGGGTCGTCCGACCCGGGGCCTAAGGTGGCACACGTGTTTCCGCCGCGTGCGGGTACACGCGTGTCTCCCGCTATCGCGTTGCGGAGTCCATGCCCTTGTGCCTCCACACTCCGCTGAGCGGCCACCCAGCAGTCTTGCCTCTAGTGGGCATGCGCGTTTGGAAACTCGGATCCCGGGTGTCTCTCTGCGAGTGGCTCGACCGTTGCCCTCCGGTGCTATGGGGCACGCACACGCAGAGTCTCTTTCCAAGCGCACGTTTGTCTTCGTGTATCCGCTCCCCATGCGCACACAGCATGTACCAGCATAATGGGTATATATGCACTTTGGGGGGAATCTGACTTGTATTACACTCAGGGAGCTGGAGCTGAGCTGTTTTTCCCTTCCTAAAAATCCTTTGGAAAATGAAGCAAAAAAAAAAAACAAAAAACACAAAACTGAAACAATACAAGAAAAATTTAAAAAATAAACATAAGGAACTAAACTGCGACCCTCTGCGCATTAGCGCAGGACTGAGCTGGTTTTCCGTACAGACGCGGCGCGCTACACCCCCAGGCTCTGCTAGCGCTCAGTCTCTCTTTCTCTCACTCTCTCTTTTTTTTGCATTTGCACGGGATTGTGGGAGGAAGCGGAGCGCAGCCAGACACCCCGCCGCCCGCCCCCCTTCCCCTCCCCCCCTCCCCAGCCGCCTTGTGCAAAGATGGCTGCACCGTGAGCGCAGAGGAGGAGGAGGCGGCGGCGGCGGCGGCGAGAGAGCGAGCACCCAGCGCCCGCACCCACCCCGGGACTGCCGGGGACGCCCCCTCCCGAGAGCGCGCCCCCCCTTTCTCTCTTGCTAGCACCGGGGCAAAGGCGGAGACAGCGGGGTCCCTCCTCCCCCCTTTCCCTCCTCCTGGGGGAACCCCCCTTCCCCCCTTCTTGGCTCAGCGGCTGTACCCCCTCCTTTGCCCGCCCCTCCGTCCCTGCCCCTTCCCTCCCCCGCCCGGGGCCTTCCCGGGCCTTCGGCGGCTGCAAAGAAAAAAAGAGAGAGAGAGAAAGGAGAAAAAAAAAAAAAAAGCGGAGGGAGCGGCGGCAGAGGAGAGCGCGCGCGCGCCCCCTCCTTTCCCCCTCCCTCCCCCTCCCCCCAATTTCCACCGCGGCCAATTCATGGACAGGAACTACCCCAGCGCCGGCTTCGGGGACCCGCTCGGCGCCGGGGCGGGATGGAGTTACGAGAGGTCAGCGAAAGCTAGGTAAGGAGCGGAGGGGGGAGACCCGAGAAAGAGAACCAGGGGTGGGGGGCCCCAGCCGGGCATGGGCCCGCCCGCCCGGCGACTCGCGCATCACAAACTCCCCTCTGGCTTTCGCAAGGGAGCGGCCTTGTTGGGTTAGTAACAACGCCGCCGCCCCAGTTTGAAAATTGCAAACTCCGCCAAAGCCACCTTCAGCTTGCAGAGAGAAATGTGTAGCAGGGTACAAAACAATTTCGGATGGGAAGGCCTTGGGAAGATGGGAAGGACTGGCCAAGCGAGGCCTGGACTCCCTTCCCCCCATCCTTGGCTTCCCAGTTTGCTGACCCCTCCCCCTTGGCTTCCCCGGTCCTGCTCTTGCAAAGGTGTTGGAGGGAGAGAATTAGATCCGAGACCTGGGGGGGCGCGCATCCCTTCTCAGGTCCTATTGTTCCGGGATTGCAAGAGGCAGGGCTACTCGGGCCCTCCCTCCCCCGCCAAGAAATTCCGCGCGCAGAGTGGGCACGGGCCCCGCCCCCTTTTAAGGCTAGGGTTCTATGTATGTTGGGAAGGGGGGGGTGGTGGTCCTGGCATTTGGGACACGCCCCCTTTGCGCCCCTACCCCTTCCGTAGCCAGGACTCTAAGTTGATAACATGGGGTGTTTGTCCTGGAGTCTGGAACACAAATCGAGGCATTGGATGGAAATTCGCATCTTTCCCATGTGTGCGTTTGTGTGTGTGTGAGCGTGGACCCTGCCTCGCGTGATTGACCGCGTGTTCACCTGTGGACCTGCCTTTCTTGGTACTTAATCTGCGTTGTGCCCTGTTCTCGTGAACCTTCAGTTCTTCTGCCCCAATACTCGGGGTTACCCACTGTATACGAATCTTTCATGTAGAACCTCTCACTCGGGGATCTTTCCTTCCCTCTTCCCCACGGGTGAGTCGAACCCCATTTGCACTTGCACCTAGCTTCTCCTGGGCTTATGTGCTTGAACCTCGACTCCTGGAGATGGACAATATTCAAGTTCTCATTGGCACCTGGGGCTTTCTCTGGGTCGCATCCCTTCCCAAACCCCTCTGGTCGCCATTTGTGGCCCTAATTGCCTCTTAGGATTTGGTTTGTTTTCTTCGTTTAGCTGTGGGTCTATACTGGTCTAGCTGGGAATGGAGTGATCGTGCACCCTTCTGGGGTTGGCTCCTGGTCCGCGTGGGTCAAGTGTGTGTGGGGAGGGCTCCAAGTGTGTGGGGGGAGGGCTCCGTGGGAGGACCACGCCTTTCTCATTTGCAACTCTGGAAGCTTTCTGACTTCCTCCCTTGGGTGTTTGCACGCCTATGTTTGTAAATGTGACGCTCTTGCATGGGGCACCCGGATTCCTGGTCGTACCCCAAGATTCATTGGGATAGCCCCTCTAGGCAGGTGGGAGGTTCCCCCTAATTCTCCCGGGATGGCCTAGCCCCCTTCCCAGAGGACAGTTTGGGAAGCTATCTGACATTCTCTCAATGCCTTCAGCTTGGTCTACGGCAGCTCTCGGACCTCGCATCCAGAAACCGACATCTTGCACCGCCAGGCCTATGCGGCCCCCCACCCACTCCAAAGCTATGCCACCAACCACCACCCGGCAGGTAGGGCCCCCATCCCTCCCTGCTGTGCCTGGCCCGCCCCCCGCAGCAGCTGATTGGTTGCTGAAAGTTCCTCCCTTTCTAATTGGCCGTGCCCTGGGTCGTGGCCCTCCTTTGGTTTCCTCTCTTCGGATTGGCTGCTTCTGAGCCTGGTCTCCGTTCATTTTACATGAGATTCCTTCGGTTTGTCTGTAGCCCCGCTCCTTTTGCGCTTATTGGCCGCCATCCATCCGAGGGGCCCCCAATCCCACTTTCTCTTCCAGGCTATTGCGCTTCCCTCCAGCCCACCTCAGTCTTTTCCCTGTGAGTTCCAAGAGTTCCTCCTGGTTCATTTGCTTTCAGAATTTTTTCTTCCCGATTGGCTTCAATTCTTCGTCCCGCCCTTTTTTCTTGAGTTACCATATCAGCTACCTGGGCCTTGCCACCCTCCTGAGCGCCTGGTTGGTTACCTCTGATCCTGATATCCCTTCCCTATTCTCAAGTGTTCCAGACTCAGCTGACCCCTGGTCCTCCTGGTTGGCTGTTTCCAGCCTTCTGCCCCATCTTTTTTTTTTTTTTTTTTTGGTCTGAGTGGGTTCACTTTCACTAACTGACTTTGAATTTTCTGGCTCTTTCTGCTGTGTTGCTAATGGAAACCAGAGCCTTACACATTTTGGGCAAACCTCTACCACCCAGCTAAATCCCCAGCCTTTCCCTCACTTCCTCTCTCCTTCCCTCCTTTTTTCCTTTCCTCCCTCCCTTCCTTCACTAACTACTCAGACTGGCCTTAAACTTCTCATCCTCCTGCCTCGGCCTCCTAAGTGCTGGGTTTACAAATGCAGTTTTCCCTTTTCTTATCTATGTACTTTCCCAGATTTTCCCCTCTCTCTAGTGCCTCCCTCCTCTTAACCTTGTCCCCCCCTCCAACTCACCCATACTAACTTGATTCTATCCTTTGGCTTCTGGTCAGGCCTATCTGGACTTTTCGACACTGGCCTTCACCACGCAGGCTCTGCAGGGCCCGACGCCTCCGTCATGAACCTCATCTCAGCCCTGGAGTCCCGGGGCCCCCAACCTGGCCCTTCAGCTTCCTCTCTCCTCTCCCAGTTCCGAAGTCCTTCCTGGCAAACAGGTAAGCCGGATATCAGCTCCTGAGGGCTGGGGGGGTGGGGGCTGCTGGAGAGGTCCGGCTTATGGCAGGCTCTGACCTGCCCTCTTCTCCATCATCCTCAGCCATGCACACGCCAGGCCCCACAGAGCTCTTCATCTCCGGTGCCCTCCCGGCTTCCAGCACCTTCCCGTCCTCCTCTGCCCTGTCTGCCTACCAGCACCCGGCTTCCTTCGGCAGCCGCCCCTTCCCGGTGCCCTCTTCCCTCAGCCTCCAGGACCCCCCCTTCAGCCCTCCTGCTAATGGGCTCCTGTCTCCCCATGACGTGTTGCACCTGAAGCCCTCACAGGCACCCACAGTGCCCTCCTCACTGGGTTTTGAGCGCCTAACAGGAGGTGGTGTTCTAGGGCCTGCGGGCCTTGGCCCTGCCCAGACCCCTCCATACCGCCCTGGTCCCCCAGATCCACCCCCACCACCCCGCCACCTCCCAACTCAGTTCAATCTGCTGGCTTCTTCTTCCGCCGCTGCGGCTGCCGCCGAACCATCCTCCCCTCAGCTCTACAACTTCTCGGGTGCTGCGCCAGGTCCGCCGCCTCCAGAGCGGGCCCTGCCGCGACAGGACACAGTCATTAAACACTACCAGCGGCCTGCTAGCGCCCAGCCCCCACCACCCCCGCCACCAGCTCATACGCTCCAGCACTATCTGAGCTGTGGTGGCAGCTACCCCTCCATGGGCCATCGAGCCAGCCTGGCTTGCAGCCCTCTGGGTGGTGGGGAGCCCTCACCTGGTGCTGGGGAGCCTAGCAAGGGTGGACCCAGCTGGAACTACAGCTGGGGCAACGGGTCGGGCCACAGGTCCTGAGACAGCTGGGGCAGGTGGCGCTGGAGGTGGTGGTGGGGGGTATCGCCCCATCATCCAGTCACCTGGGTACAAGACAGGCAAGGGAGGTTATGGACCAGCTGCGGGGGGTGCCACCAGGCCTCCCCCACCCCGCTCAACTGCCACTCCCAAGTGTCAGAACCTGGGTGGACCAGGGGCGGCATATGCCACTGGGAAAGCCTCAGGGGCTGGTGCGGCTGGAGGCCAAGCATACTCCCCTGGTCAGCCTCAAGGGCTTCTGGGACCCCAGGCCTATGGCCAGGGGTTTGGAGGGGGTCAAGCACAGGACTTAACCAAAGGCCCCAGCTATTCAGGGGGTCCCCCGCAACCCCCCAGTGGACCCCCACCTCCTGGCCTGGCCACGTGTCAGAGCTACTCTCCAGACCAGCTCCAGGGACAACTATACGGGGTACAGGGTGAGCCATACCCAGGCCCGGCCGCCCACTCACAGGGGCTCCCTACAGCCAGCCCCTCGCTCAGCTACAGCACTGGTCATTCTCCAGCTCTCTCAGGCCATGGAGGTGGCTGGGGACCCAGTTCCTTGGGAGGGGGAGGGGAAGCTAGCCCATCTCACATCATTCGGCCACTCCAGTCGCCGCCCACCGCTGGCCGCCCACCAGGTGTTGGCTCACCAGGAGCCCCTGGCAAGTACCTAAACTCAGTCTTAGCATCTGCTCCATTCCTGGCGCCCCCTGGGGCTGGCAGCTATGCTGCAGGAGCAGGTGGCTATAAGGGAAAAGGAGATGGCTCTGAGCTTCTGGCCGGCCCTGGCGGGACTCCAGCTGAACGCACGGAGGATGAGGAGTTCTTGATTCAGCATCTGCTGCAGGCGCCCAGCCCGCCTCGGACCTCAGGGGCAGATGGCTTGGTGGGAGAGGATGGGGCAACGGATGCCTCCAAGGGACTCGGGGGTAGTGGTGGAGCTGGGGGACCGCCAGGCACGCCCTATGAGTTGGCCAAGGAAGACCCCCAGCGGTACCATCTACAAAGTGTCATCCGGACCAGCGCCAGCCTGGATGAGGGTGCGACGGCCTCCCTGGAGTTGGGCCTGGGGAGGCTGAAGGAGAAGAAGAAAGGGTCAGAACGGGGCGGTGAGACCCCCGAAGGGCTGGCCACTTCAGTCGTCCACTATGGAACAGGGGCCAAGGAGCTGGGTGCCTTCTTGCAGAAGAGCCCACCACCCCCACCTCCCACTGCCCAGTCCGCCCAACCCAACCCCCACAGCCTCCTTCTAGAGGCCGGAGGTCCTAACCTTCCAATGGTGCTGCCTCCGCCTCCCCCACAACTGCTCCCCTCTGTCCTCAGCCACACCCCTAGCCCCTCTCCCAGTGCCCCCAAAGTTGGTGTTCACCTCCTTGAGTCGGCCACTCGGGATGGGGCACCCCAACCACCCCCACCCCCACCCCCACCCCCACCACCCATGCCTCTGCAGCTGGAGGCCCATCTTCGAGGTCATGGCTTGGAGCCTGCAGCCCCAAGTCCCCGCCTGCGACCTGAAGAGAGCCTGGAGCCCCCTGGAGCCATGCAGGAATTGCTGGGGGCTCTGGAGCCGTTACCTCCAGGGCCTGGGGACACTGGCGTGGGCCCACCAAGCTCAGAGGGCAAGGATCCCACGGGTGCCTACCGCAGCCCCAGTCCACAGGGCACCAAGGCCCCGAGGTTTGTTCCACTCACGTCCATCTGCTTCCCCGACTCCCTACTCCAGGATGAGGAGCGTAGCTTCTTTCCCACCATGGAAGAGATGTTTGGAGGCACAGCCGATGACTATGGAAAAACTGGGCAGGCAGAGGATGATGGAGACCCTAAGGCGGGCACGGGCCCACCTCCGGGTCCTCCTCCTTATGACCCATATGGACCCTACTGTGCTGGTCGGGCATCAGGGGCTGGTCCAGAGACCCCAGGCTTGGGTCTAGACCCTAACAAACCACCGGAGCTCCCTTCCACGGTCAATGCTGAGCCCCTGGGTCTCATTCAGAGTGGGCCTCACCAGGCAGCGCCCCCACCTCCTCCTCCACCACCGCCACCTCCTGCCTCGGAGCCCAAGGGCGGTCTTACCTCGCCCATCTTCTGCTCCACCAAGCCAAAGAAGCTGCTGAAGACATCATCGTTCCACCTGCTGCGGCGACGAGATCCCCCTTTCCAGACACCCAAGAAGCTCTATGCCCAGGAGTACGAATTTGAGGCTGATGAAGATAAAGCTGATGTGCCTGCCGACATCCGCCTGAACCCCCGGCGTCTGCCTGACCTTGTGTCCAGCTGTCGTTCCCGACCTGCGCTCTCGCCACTGGGCGACATAGACTTCTGCCCACCCAACCCGGGTCCTGATGGCCCACGACGCCGTGGCCGTAAGCCCACCAAGGCAAAGAGAGATGGCCCTCCCCGGCCCCGGGGAAGACCCCGGATCCGACCTCTGGAAGGTCCTGTCCCACCAGGTCCAGCCTCGGCTTCCGTGATGGTGGATGGGGCCAAGAAGCCTCGGGGTCGGGGTCGCGGTAGAGGCAGGAAGGCTGAAGAGATGGGAGGCACGAGGTTGGAACCCCTGAAGCCACTTAAGGTGAGGTGGGCTGGGGTGCTCAAGCACTGAAGGAGAGGACTGGGAGGTGGGCAGAATTCTGTGGGCATCAGGGTTGTGGATATGGCATGAGGAAGTCACGGGGTAGGGTGGAACTCTAGGATCCCTTAGGTGTACACTTAATAAGGGGGCAGGGTGCTAGGACCCCTCCGCGTCCCTGGTTTGACCCACTGAAGGATGGGTTGTTGGTTGCCATGTGCCTGAGCTCTGCAGTAGAGGGTTCATGAAGATGGGGAGGAGCAGCAAACTTGGCCTCCAGAGGTGGGTTGCTAGTGAGTTCCAGGCCTCCATAGGCTGAGAGTGTAGGAATGTGGACCTGGTCTGAGGGAGGAAGGCCGAAAACAACTGGGACGGGGGAAGTAGGGGCACTATCTGGACCCCTGGGACTGAAGGGGAGAAGAGCCCTTTTGGATTTGGTTCCCTTGGTCTGAGGGAGAAGTGCTGGGATCGTTGTCTGAGAGAGGAGGATGGTCAGTTCTTATGTGCCCGACTCTGAGCATGAGGGTCACTGGGTCTGAGGGAGGAGGTTGGTAACCCCCTTACTTACTCCAAATCTAGATCAAGTTGTCTGTGCCCAAGACTGGTGAGGGTCTCGGAGCCCCATCTGGTGATACCATCTCTGGTGCGGGTCACAACAGCCTGGACTCCAGCCTGACTCGGGAGAAGATAGAGGCAAAGATCAAGGAGGTGGAGGAAAAGCAGCCAGAGATGAAGTCAGGCTTCATGGCCTCCTTCCTAGACTTCCTCAAGTCAGGCAAGCGCCATCCGCCACTCTATCAGGCTGGCTTGACACCTCCCCTCAGTCCCCCCAAGAACGTGACAACCTCTGTGCCCACCCGAGGCCTGCAACCTCCACCACCTACTGCGCCCACTGTGCCACACCCACCGCCCACTGGCCCCTTTGGGCTGGGGGGTGCGCTGGAGGCTGCAGAGAGTGAAGGGCTGGGGCTGGGTTGCCCTTCGCCCTGCAAGCGATTAGATGAGGAGCTGAAGCGGAATCTTGAGACACTGCCCTCTTTCTCCTCCGATGAAGAAGATTCTGTGGCCAAGAATCGGGATCTTCAGGAGAGCATATCCTCTGCTATCTCTGCCCTGGACGACCCACCCCTCCCAGGGCCTAAGGACACCTCTACCCCCGAGGGGCCACCCTTGGAAACTGAACCTACCGTTCCTGGTCCCCCACCTCTCCCGAGCCTGCCCAGCACCAACAGCAGTGGTACACCTGGTGAGTTCTAAGAAGCCGCTCTGCAGGTGGGGCGAGGCTTATGGTCATCTGGCACAGGTGCATAGGTTTCTCACTGTGACAGGATTTCCTGTCATGTCAGTCATGAAGACAAGCACACCTGCAAAGGTGTTTGCTGATGGCAGGCAAAAAGCATGTTCTGAAAATGTGGCGTCTTTATCTGGTGCGCTCAGAGGGGTGCCAGGCACTCCCATGGGCCTGGTACTGGATGCACAGATTTGCTGAATACTGATCACTGTCAGGGATGGAGATGAGTCGTGGGATCCTGAAGGAGGTATTAGAAATTGCTGTGGGATAGAGGTCTGGGAAAGGATCCAAAGAGTAGGAAGGTGAGGACTAGGGGGAGAGCTCAGAGGTAGAACACCTGCCTAGAATCCCCTAGTAAGAGGCTGGATGCGTGGCTCAATGGTAGATCGCTTGCCTAGAATGTACAGTGAGGGACTGGGGATATGGTTCAGTGGCAGAGTGCCTGCTCTACTGTGAAGCCCTGGGTTTCATCCTTAGCACCATAAAATAAAGGCAAGAACAGAAGTAAGAAGATAGATGTCAGTGGCAGTAACAGTCCGTGGACCGAGCACCAGGCTGGGGAGAGGCCAGGGAAGTGTGTGAATGGACGTTAAGACCCCAGAAGATGCAAAGAGTCAGAGAAGTGCTGATCTGGCAGTTGGGAGACATTAGGTCGTGGCAATCAGAGTCCAGGTGAGAGGTCAGAGGACTTAGAAAGGTGAGTCAGGACTGGACAGGGTTACAGGGCTGCTAGGTTGGCTTCAGGGACTTCACTTGGCTATTGTCTATAGCAGAGTTTCTCTCAGGGACTGTTATGTAGCTGAGAGCTTCACAGAGGCTGAATGGCAATGGAGGGAAATTTGAAGAATCGCACATGAGTGCATCGGAGTGCTTGGGAGGTAGAGGAGGGAGACTCAGTAGTTCAAGGCCAGTCTTGACTAGGTGGAAAAGGAGTATATGACCTTTATACCTAACTGACTCCTCTCCCTCAGAGCCCCCACTGTTGGAAGAGAAGCCCCCACCCTCCCCGCCTCCTGTCCCTACGCCTCAGCCTCCACCACCCCCACCACCACCGCCGCCACCACCACCTCCAGCCCTGCCATCGCCTCCCCCTCTGGTGACCCCTGTGGCCAGCTCACCTCCTCCTCCTCAGCCTCTACCCACTCCTGCCTTGCCCTCACCTCCTCCACCTCCACCACCCCTGCCGGCTACCATCCCGCCCACTGTCCCACCTCCTGAGGAGCCAGCGGCCCCATCCCCCGAGGACCCCGAACCCCCAGATGCCAGACCTCTGCATCTGGCCAAGAAGCAGGAGACAGCTGCCGTATGCGGGGAGACAGACGAGGAGGCTGGCGAGAGCGGAGGCGAGGGCATCTTCCGGGAGCGGGATGAGTTTGTCATCCGGGCAGAGGACATCCCCTCCCTCAAGGTAAGCCTGAGCCTTGTCCATGCATGCAGGGAACTATAAGAATGACTGGGGTGCAAGAGCTAGTGACAGGCGCGTGCCAGCCTCTGCAAGGGGAAGAGTGACCTAGTGCGTTTGTGGGGTGTTCTCGAATCCTTGGTCTGGCTCAGCTGATAGAGGTGATGAGATGGGTGAGCTGCTGTAAGGGAGGGCACAGGGTTTCTAGTGGGTGTTGGCATGTGTGAACTTGTTGCTTATCCATTAGCTGAGGATTGTCTCTGGGGGTCCCACTGATGAAGGTGCTGTGGGTGTTAGGGGTGCCATAGGGAAAGAAGCAGGGGGCCTTGCCCTCAGGGACATGAATAAAGAAAACATCATTTACATTCTAGCACAGGCCATGTGGATGCATGCGTCACCTGCAAGTCAGCAGCTGATCATGTGTGTGTTTGTGGGGTGCCCTGTCTAGTAGTTTAGACCTATCACCACTGGGCTTCAGGTTGGGGGTGGGGGGTTTGAGGCAAGAGGATTACAAGTCCAAGACCTGTCTGGGATACAAAGCAAGTTCATGGCCAGCCTGGGCAACTTGCTGAGACTCTGTTGAGAGAAATACAAACAAGGTTGGAGACCTAGCTCAGCAAAGCTACTCAGGAGGCTAAGGAAGGAGGACCGTGAGTTGGGATCAGTCTGAGCTGCAGAAAGAGTTTGAGGTCTACTAGACAACTTGCTAAGACCCCGTCTGAAAGTAAAAAGGGAAAAGAAGGTGGAGGATGTGGGTCAGCAGTAGAGCCCCAGCTAGCGTCTACCAGTGAGGAATCCTCCCTCAGCACAGACTCCTGCAGGGTTTGCTCAGCAATCATCTCTAGTGTGGGGTGGGAGCGTGGCTTAGGGTAGAGTGCCTACCTGGAATCCACGGTGAAGGACTGGGGACATGGCTCGGTGGTAGAGCCATGTCCACAGGATTCCGGACAGGGTAGGCTGGCAGATGCTTTTACCCCGCCTAGTGTAGGGTGTGAGGCAGAGCTGGCGCTGGCTTCTGTCACCTCATTGATGGTCTCACGGTACTGTGTCTGTTCAGCATGTCCTTTGTAGGGTTGTGCGTTGCCACTGGTACGCATCTTGTCTCCTGAAGTGCCGCATGTGATTCTTAGGATCCAGGTGCGGAGCCTGTGGGGTGACTTTTGTTGGGGTAAACATAATGTTTTTTTCATTCTTCTGTTTTCTGTTTTATTTATTTGAGAAAGGGATGCATACCGTGGTATAGGAGTGGGGTGTCAGAGGACAACTCTCAGAAATCCGTTCTCTGGTTCTGCCATGTGGGCTTCTGGGGACGGAACTCCAGTCATCAGGCTTGTGAACAAGGGCTAAGCTGTCTCACTGGCCCCTTCTTTCAGTGTTTGTGAGATGAGTCTTATGTAACCTAGGCTGGCTAGGAACTCACTGTGTAGTTCAGACTGCCCTTGAACTCACAGTAGGCCCATTTAGTTTCAGCATGACATAATATTTTCAAGGCGTTTTTCTCTCATTTCTTTCTTTTTCATTTGTCCTTCCCTCCTTTTCTTCCTTTCTTCTTTCTCCTTCTACTGAGGATTGAACCTAGGGCCTCCTGAATATTTGTGAGGCAGAATCTTAATCCCCGAGTCATCTTTTTAGCCCCCTTCTAAATGTTTGGCAGATGAACCACACCCCTAGCCCTCTACTTTTTTTGTTATTGTTACATTTGTGTGTGTGTGTGTGTACACGCGTGTATCAGATGGCACTTAAGTGTGTGTGGAGGGCCAAGGGTGACTTTTGGAATAATCCTGAATTGTCTCTGTCTCCTTAATGTCTTGCTCTGGGGTTCCCAGGCTCTGCCTTCCATGGTCAGAATTTCAGGACACCACCATATCCGCCCAGCATTTTTACCTGGGATCTGGAATATGAACTCAGGTCCTTTTGTTTGAGAGGCAAAAGCTTGAACCCCTGAGCCATCTCCCCAGTCCCTTTTACTTTTTCTACTGAGATGGGGTCTCATTAAGTTCCCCAGGCCAAGAGGTGGCTCAGGGGTAAGCCTCTGCCTTGCAGGCGGAAGGTCCTGAGTTCAAATCCCAGATCCCACGTATAAACGCCAAGCGGAAGCGGGGGCGGCCTGCGTTTCTGGTCCTGGTAGGGCGGAGCCTGTGAATCCCGGGGCAGAAGGAGGTGGAGGCATCCATGGTGGTTCCTAAATTCGTCCGTGGTTCTACACACACAGACATACACACACACACATGCACATATACATATGTACACATGCACAATTGAATAAATAATAATAAAAATTAAAAAAAAAAAAAAAAAAAAAAGGTCCCCAGGCCAATCTGGACTTCACTGTACTCCAGGCAGAACTTGAGACACTCTGCAGCCATGTACTTTTCTGATCACAGTTGGCCGTGACCCTGGACCAGGTGACAGGACTCTGGGCAGGGTGTCCTGCATTGTACAGTTAGGGTGTCTCTGGGTGTCCGGAGAGGCCTGTCCTCTGGCCAGTGTTGACTGGGATGGGAGCCAGGACCATGCATTTGACACCACTTCCCAGCTGGTGTCCAACAGGGAAGGGACCAGGCAAGGATTCAGCTACTTAAAATACAACTTGAGTATGGCAGCTGTGTCTGGAGACCATACCTCTTGATGTTAGAAACTCTTTTCTGGAGGCAAAGCTATCTGTTAGCACAGTTAGGGCCATAACTAGGGTTCAGGGCACTCAGTCACATCTTTGCTGCCTAGCTGGGCTTGTGTCCATCATCCTAATTTTACCTTAACTCACCTGACATCATGGGATCTCACATAGTATGGCCTGTCCTAGTCTCCACCATCAGGCAGTATGTTGAGGAGTTGGGAACATTCAATCTATTGCTCGTGTCTGTGATCTTAGTCTGATTTTTACTACAGGGTTTGGCAAACGTTCTTAAAACACCAGATGGTGTTTCAGGCTAAACTGTGGTTAGCCTCTTAACATGTTTGCTCCTGGTGCTTTTTTTGTGGGAAGGGGGATTAGGGATGTTATTAATGGTTGGTTATTATTATGATATTTTACTTATCTATCTGGGAGAGAACACACATGCATGCTGTGATGTACAGCTGGAAGTCTGAGGACAACTCTTGGAAGTCACTTCTCTCCTTCCACCATGTAGGCTTCTGGGGTTAGAACTCAGGTCACCAGGTTTGGGAGCAGACGCCTTACCTGCTGAGCCATCTCCCTGGCTCAGGTTGTTGTCTTGCCAATCCTTTTAGAATTGGGGACCAGTAGGATGCCATGGTATGTATATGTGCACTCTTGCTCTCTCTCTCTCTCTCTCTTTCTTTCCCTCTCTCTATCTCTCAAATCTGCAAGATATTTTTTAAAAGCTTTTCTTGGGCTGGGGAGACGGCTCAGAAGTTAAAGTCTTTGCCTCACAAGCAGAGGGACCCAAGTTTGGGTTCCCAGATGCCACATAAAGATGTTGGGTGGATGTGGTGGGCCACCTGTAATTTCAGCTTTGAAAGGCAGAGACTTGGAGTCCCCAGAGCACGCTGACTAGTCAGACTAACCCTAATGGTGTCCTCTGAGTTTAATTAGAGACTCAGGTTCACAACAGTAAGGTGGAAGAGTAGTAGAGGATGATTTTTGGTATTCACGGGCATATACACACTTATGTGCACTTGTGTACATATATACCTGCTCACATGCAAACACACACACATACATACACATACACACACACACACGTGCATGTACCACATATATACATGAAAAAACAAAAGCCAGGCGTGGTGAGTTATGTAGGCTTGTAATGCCAGTGTTGAGGTAAAAGCAAAGGAGGAACTAGGCCTGAGTGGCCAGTCAGCCTAGCCACTTGAAGAGCTCAGGAAAGATACCGTCTCAGAAAACAATGTGAAGGTTGACTGAGGAATGACATGGAGCTTGTCCTTTGGCCTCCACATATGCACACACATACCTCCCCACCATGCACACACATAAGAACCACCAATCCCTGGAGGATTCTAGGCAGGTGCACTACCACTGAGCCATGCTTCCAGCCCCTCACTGTAGATTCTAGAAAGGTGCTGTCCCACTGATTTTCATTCCCAGTCCACACATGTTTTGAAATTCTTGTTCCCATGTGTATCTAACCAAATATCTGGTATTATTGCATGTAATTAACCCTAAAGATAACTGATGGCATCTTAATGCCTGCGCACCAAGTCCCCAAACTTCCTCACCATTCAGTTATGTGAGATGCTGGTTGGACCATCTACATTTCAAATGTTCAAAAGCCAAGTAGGGGATGGTAGCCCAACAGAACAGCCAGTTTCTATCTACTTTAGTGTAATGACTGCCAGCTTCTTGGAGGACAAAGCAGAAGGGGAGAGGGGAAGAGGGGCAGTGTCCATATACAGGGATCACCTGTACCAAGTTCTTGTTGGGGGAGATGTGTGGTGGTTGTGTGGAGCGTAAGGCAAGGGTGCTTGCTGCAGGTGGTTGGCTGATGATTGTGGGTAAGTAAGATCATGGAAGACTTGGGATGTTGAATAGATGGGTGCTATGGAATCATAGGCCCTCTGCTGCCCCAGGCCAGCAGAGAGAGATGGCAATACCTTACTTCAGATTTAGTCCTAAAGATTCATGTGTTCTCTATTTTGTTTTTCCTTTCTTTTTGCGTGTGCTTGTGTGTGTGTGTGTGTGTGTGTGTGTGTGTGTGTGTGTGTGTGTACAAGATGGCACTTTGAGTGTGTACAGACCTGTGGAGATGATGACTTTGGGAACCAGCCTGGATTGTTCTATCTTTTTATTGCTTTGCCCTGGGATTTCCCAGGCTCTGCACACCAAGGTTACTATTACAGTCTATTACTATTTCTGCCCAGCATGTTTAAGTTGACTCTGGTCCTTTTGCTTGTGAAACAGGGTTCCTGAGCCATCTCCCTAGCCCTTACTCTGTTTTACAACTTCCTTTCCTGTAGATCAGGGCCTGCAACTGTATGTTTTGTTACTTTGTTTCACTTGTTTGCTTTTTTTGTATGATCTTTGACAGTTTCATAGGTGTATGCAATGTATATGTGCAAGATACAATGTATCTTGATGATACCCATCCTCTTACTCCCCCACTTTTTTGATACATGGTCCTGCTGTATGGCATTCTTGGTGGGGCCTTGAACTTTGATCTCAAAGTTCCTCTTATCTGGCTAGACTTCCTCTCGTAATCCTAGCATTTTTTGGTGTGCTGAAGCAGGAGGGTCACTACCAGTTATAAGCAATCCTAGCTACAGAGTGAATTCTACCCAAGCCAACTTCAGCTGTTTGAGAGCCTTTCAGGGGATGGGGGGAGGTTGAGAATGTCTTTGTCAGATTCCCAAGTAGCTGGGCCTATGGGCTTGTGCCCTTGTGCTCAGTCAATCTTTCCTGTTAAATACCATGCCTGGGTGTGCCTTGGTTACTGGTTCACATTCCTGTGGGGGACACCACATGGCATAGCTTGTCACAGTTCACATTACCAGAAGAGAATCTCTCTGGTCTTTAGAGACCAAGATGGTAGTGATTGGCCTGTCTGTGCATTGACCATGTGGGGACAGATTGCCTGCAGCCCAATATGGTTTCCCTTGTGAGTTCCTATGAGAGGGCCAGTTCCAGGCCCTCGCGGTGGGCAAACTCAGTGAAATGATTGACAAGAGGCTGGAAGAGCAGGCCAAGATGGAGACCAGAGGCAGGCCTGGCAGATGGAATTGCTTATTTGTAGAGGAAGAGGCAGGCTAATTTGGGGTATGGTGAGCAGAAAAGGCACAAGAAATGGTCGGGGACGGGAAGAGTGACCTCAGAACTTCGTGAAGTCTCCTAAGAACCCAGGCAAGAGTGTTGTGCTCATACCGAGATGGAAGACAGCCCCTGGGAGTGGGGACCTGTAGGTTCAAAAGCCCAAAACCCATAAAGTCTACTGAGCTTTGAGTTGTCTGGATAGGCCTATAGAGTGGTGTGCAAAAGGGAGATGCAATTGAAGCACATTCTCTTTTGGTTTTAAATGTCTGCATTTGGGGTCCTGGAAAATTTTTGAAACTGAACAGATCTCAAATCAGTTTGTCTTTTTGGAGGGGCCGGGAGAGGGGTCCTGACCTACCTCCTGATGTTGCAGAGATTGTTACTTGTAAGAAAGGACTAGGGATCAGAGTACCTACATCCCTGCTTCATCCTGCCTCAAATATACATACAACTTCAGCCAGGAGTCTCTCTGTACCTCCTCTTGAGCAGGTTGTTACAGCCCCTTCTTGCCACCTGCACAGTTTATTCAAGGGTCTTAGAAAACAGAGGATATTAGCACTAAGGAGCTCAAGGGTTAAAGCCTTTGCTTTACAAGCAAAAGAACCTAAATTCGGGTTCTCTAGTCCTATGTAGAAATGCTTGGTGAAAATTGCAGCTGTCTGCAGTTCCAGGTATGGAGCTAGTTGGTGCCTAGGAAACCCAAAAGCAAAGATGTAGAGAAATCCAGGATGAGTCCTAATGTCACCACCTTTGGTCCTCTGTAGGCGCACACACACTTAAGTGCATTCTTATACATGCAAACACAACACACACACGCGCAAATAGAAGGTATAGAAAGCAAAATCAGACAGAATCCAAAAACATTATCTACTAGGTAGGTCCCATATGAGATCCAGTACTCACAACTGATGTCTCTAATAGATCCCCTAGCTCTTCCCTCTTCTGAGTGCCAAACTCAAGGGCAGACCTGATTAATTGACTGCAATTATTATCTGAATCCTTTTGGTCACTTGGCTCTGGATTCTTTCAGTACAGCAACTAGCCTTCATTCATTAAGGTTGTCACAATGTCCTCAGCACATTTTACTCAATGTTTTTTGATCAAATCCTTTATGTGCAGTCATTTAGACATCACGTTTTTAGGAAATATACTTGGAAAGGATCTCAGACTGTAGCCAAAGTTTGCTTTCAACTCAGTGAAATCCTTTTGCCTCAGCCCCCCCCCACACACATGGTAGAATTGCAATATGCACCTCTACTTCTGACTTCCTTGGGCTCTTGTTTTTGTGCCTGTGTTTCTCTTCTCTACAAAGGTTAGATATGCCAACTGTAACACTTACGCCATGCATCCCAGGGCTTCAGCCATGGTGGCGAGGGTGTCCCAGTGTGGGTTAAAGAGAGGGAACATTTTTGTTCCTGTGTCCTTCCTTGGAAGGTAGGTTAAAGTCACATTTCAGGAACATGTCTACTTTTAGCATAAGCTATCCATTCCTCATTTTGTCATTTATTTATTTATTTATTTATTTATTTATTTATTTATTTATTCATTCATTCATTCATTCATCCATCCACGCATCTATCTATTTATCTATTTCTGGAGTTCTTGGGATTGAATCTACCTAGGGCCACACACATGGTGGGCCAGCTCTATACCTGAGCCATGCCCTCAGCCTCTCACTGGAGAATTCTAGGCAGGTGCTCTACCACTGGACCACGCCCCCAGCTCCTCACGGTGGATCTAGGTAGGTGGTCTATTACTGTGCCACGCTTCCAGGCCTCTTTGCTTTTTCATACAGTATGTCACTCTGTAACCCTGACTGACTTTGAGCTTCCAATCCTCCCCATCCCAAGCAACAGAGACAGCAAGTCTTTACTCTGCTATTTTTTTTTTTTTTATTCAATTGTGCATGTGTGTGGGTGTGTGTATGTATGTGTGTGGATGTATGTATAGAACCACGGGCGAATTTGGGAACCACCGTGGACGCCTCCACCTCCTTGTTTACTCTGCCCAGGGATTCACAGGCTCCGCCCTACCAGGACCAGAACCGTAGGCCGCCCCCACTTCCGCCTGGCGTCTATACGTGGGGTCTAGGATCCAAACTCGGGACTTTCTGCCTGCAAGGCAGAGGCTTAACCCCTGAGCCACTTCTCCAGCCCCTTTACTCTGCTATTTTGTTTTCTTGTTTCTCCACCTGTGCCTAGTGTAAGGAAGTCCTGGGAAAAGGCTTAGAGGTGTCTTGGGTCTTTTCCTACCACAGCATAGTATGGACAGTAGAGATGTTTTACTCTTAGACCCACAGTCTGGCCACCCAAAGCGCCAAACAGATTTGTTTTTTAGTGAGTTCTTCTTCCTGCTTGTTGGATGTTGCCTTGAGGTTGTGTCCCCACAAAGTATGGGACCAGTTGATTGTTTTTCATTTCCTGACCTAGTGCTTTCCTGTGGGTCTGTACTCTAACATCATTCCAGGTTGTCACACACCAGTATATGAACTTTGAAGCTGGTGAGGGGGAAGAAGTATAAGGATCTTGGTCCTGAGTCTCCGTAGTCAGCTTGTGCCTGGAAAGGATTTATATCTCACCAATGGTGGATGGAGACTCAGGGTTCCTCATTGCTCAAATGTGAGGTGAATCCCTGTGGGTCAGATCAAGAAGCTTGGTTAAGATCATCATCTGGGGGCTGGAGAGGTGGCTCAGGGGTTAAGCCTTTGCCTTGCAGGCGGAAGGTCCTGAGTTCGGATCCTAGACCCCACGTATAGACGCTGGGCGGAAGCGGGGGCGGCCTGCGCTTCTGGTCCTGATAGGGTGGAGCCTGTGAATCCCTGGGCAGAGTAAACGAGGAGGTGGAGGTGTCCATGGTGGTTTCCGAATTCGTCAGTGGTTCTACACACATACACATACACACACGTACACACACACGCATACACACACAATTGAATAAATAATAAATAAAAAAAAATTTAAAAAAAGATCATCATCTGGAGGCCAGAACCATCCTTCCAACTGTTGGGGAGGAAGATGACAAAGTCAGGGCCAGCTGCAATTTAGTGAGACCATGTCTCAAAAGGAAGGCTGAGATGTAGAGTACCTGCCTAGAATCCACTGTGAGAGGGGCTAGAGAGTTGGCGCAGGAGTTAAGACTCTGCCTCGAAAGCAGAAGGACCTGAGTTTGGATCCCCAATCCCATGTAAAAAACACCAGGTTGAACGTGAGGCAAGCAAAAATGAGGTAGAAGCAATCTAGGATGATTCCCAAAGTTACCCTTGGGCATCCACAGGTACACACATTCAAAGTGCTATCTTCTGTACACACACATGCATGCATGCATATACAATAATGAAATGAAAAGAAAATTAAAGAAAAAAAGTATTCTCCCAGTGAGGAGCTGGGGCATGGTTCAGTATTGGGGTGCACAGGAGAGTGTTGGTTTAGTATCCAGTACTGAAACTTTGGCTGATTCGGCAGGGCAGCTGGAGGTCAGGCCAGGTTTAGGTTACATTCTAGGACTGAGGGCATTATAAAAGCAAGTGTGGGGGCTGGAGAGGTGGCTCAGGGGTTAAGCCTCTGCCTTGCAGGCGGAAGGTCCTGAGTTCGGATCCTAGACCCCATGTCTGGAAGCACTGGGATAGTGGGGGAAGCCTGTGTTTCTGGTCCTGGTAGGGCGGAGCCTATGAATCCTGGGGCAGAGTAAAGGAGAAGGTGGAGGCGTCCATGGTGGTTCTCGAATTCGCCCGTGGTTCTACACACATGCGCACACATGCACAATTGAATAAATAATAATAAAAAATATATATTTTAATTAAAAAAAAGCAAGTGTGTAGTAGAGTAATGGCTGATGGTGTTTGGGGATGGGTTTGCATTTGCGTTTGGTTTAATTTTTTAAGATAGTTTTACTATTGAAACTAGGCTGGACTCAAACTCGCAACTATCCTAGGCCTTTAGAGTTTTGAATTTCAAGGGCCAGTCACCCTGTTCTGCTCACTCGTTTGGGTTTTCTGCGTGGGGACAGGAATCTGGCAGTCCTGAGGTGGGGCTAACCTGTCGGCCTCCTGACTCTCTTCCTCCCCAGCTGGCACTACAGACGGGTCGTGAGCCTCCACCCATCTGGCGTGTTCAGAAGGCACTTCTCCAGAAATTCACACCGGAGATCAAGGATGGCCAGAGGCAATTCTGCGCCACCAGTAATGTAAGCAGAAGGTGGGGAAGGGCGGGCAGGAGCAGGGAAGGGGCTTAGGTCCTCCAATCCTGCATGACCCTGATCCACCCAAGCCTCAGATCCTTCTACTAGGAGGTCTTCAGCTTCTGTGGCTGGGAAGGAGCTGGGAAAGTGCCTTCTCACATGCCTTTTTACCTCTACAGTATTTGGGGTATTTTGGGGATGCAAAAAACCGGTACCAGCGCCTCTACGTAAAGTTCCTGGAAAACGTCAATAAGAAGGATTATGTGAGGGTGTGTGCCCGGAAGCCCTGGCACCGGCCACCCGCACCAGTCAGGTACGCAGGGGAAAGGGCAGATCCACAGAGAGAAAGACAGCAGACAGACAGACAGACAGATAGAGACACGGAGAAAGATGGACAGGGACGCAGAGAGTGATACAGAAAGACAGAGACCAAAGCAAGGCAGAGGTCCTCATGAGGAAAACATAAGACCAATTTCTTTTTGAAGGGCAGGAATAGGTCTCAGAAATTGGGGGCCTCTGGCCTGCTGGTGACCGATCCTTCTGTCTTCTCCCAGACGCTCCGGGCAGGCCAAGGGTCCCACGTCTACAGCGGGCAGCTCTGCACCTCCCCCCAAGACTCCAGCCCCACCCCCCAAACCTGAGACTCCGGAGAAAGTGACAGCTGAGAAGCCCCCAGAGCCAATACTGGAGCCCTCAGCGCCTGAGCCCCCTGCCCCTGAGAAACCGAAACCATCTCCACCCCAGCCAGTGGAGAAGGAGAAAGAGAGGGTGACCCGAGGTGCGGACCGGCCCCTGCGGAGCGAGCGGGCCGCCAGTGGGCGGCACCTGCGGCCTGAGCGGAACCTGGCCTCAGGACAGCCTGCCACTGGCCGGCAGCCCAAGGCCAGGCCTGCAAAGGTGAAGGCTGAGCCCCCGCCCAAGAAGAGGAAGAAGTGGCTGAAGGAGGCGGTGGGCAATGCCTCCGCTGGCGGCCCAGCTGGCAGTTCCTCTGACTCGGAGTCCTCCCCAGGAGCCCCCAGTGAAGACGGTGAGTGGTGCAACTATCCCCCCCCTGCCGTGAGACAATACTTAGATACAATTTTTTAGGAAAAAAGAGATGATTTGGCTTATGACTCTAGAGGAGAGGAGTTAGTCCATTACGGCAGGAATCACATAGCAGAAGGTATGGTTGAAGCCAGAAGCGGGAGGCTGGTTCAGATCACCACAGCCTGATGGAGGCAGAGAAAGCAAGACCAAAGTGAGAGGAAGGGTCTGCCCACCAAAGCTCGGGCCTGCATCCTGTGGCCTGCCTTTCTCCATCCAGCAAAGGGATCACAACACTCTCAGACATAAACACCAACTAAGGAGGCAAACACTTGAGCCTGTGAGGAGGAGGACTCACATTTAAGCAGAGACAGTGGGTCCCCACGGTGGTGGACTGAGGGGCTTGCCTGGGAGGAGACCCTCACCTTCAAAGGAGCAGGGCGACCACCCCACTCAGATTTCCCAGTGGTCTCAGCAAGTCAAAGAGAATTCCATATGATGGCAGAAGCCAACAATTCCTTTACTTGGCTGTCTGCTGAGCCTTTGCTACAAGTTAACACCTCACTGTAGTTGATACTGTAGTTAACCACATATGAAGATTCCACCTGGTGGTGGTGTAGCGTGTAGTCTGGTTTCTCAGGAGGCTCAGGCAGGAACATCCAAACCTTCAGGTCTACTTGGGCTATGGAGCAGACCAGCCTACAGTGGGCTACAGTATGAATTCTAGGCCAGCCTAGGCTACAGAACGAGTTCCAAGCTAGCCTGGGCTACAGAGTGAACTCTGGGCTAACCTAGGTTATAAAGTGAGTCCCAGGCCAGCCTGAGCTACAGGGTTGAGAGATCCTATGTTAAATTAAAAGGACAGTTAAGGCTGGAGAATGTTACTCAGTGTTCGAATTTCCAGTACTGCAAAAACAAAGTCCACCCTATACAGAGGAACTAGGCACACCGTCAGCACCCTAGCTCCTGGGTACCCATGGTGATGTTCTTTCGGCTCATGTGGGCCCGGGTTCTTGAGATGGTGGTGCTGACGCTGACTTACTGGGAGACGCTGAGGGAAAGGCATGATCTTTTGTTCCTCTGTGACCTCACCTGTGAAATGGGCTAATAGCAGGCACTTGCCTGGACTTGATACCTTGTAGGAGGCCCCTGTCCACAGGATGTTTGTCTCTTTCTGCTTAAGCTGGGTGTTACGTCTATCTGTAAAGGGAGGCAGGAAGATCTCCATGAGTTGAAGACAAGCCTGACTACTTTCCTTCCTCTGCCCTCCCCCCTTTTTTGGAGACAGTCTCACATAGTCCAAACTGGACTCAAATTCATTATGTTGCTGAGAATGGTCTTGACTTCTGCTCTCCCTGCCTCCACTCCCGAGGGCTGGGATCACAGACCTGATTGTGCAGTGCTAGGGATGGAACCCAGGACTTGGTGCAAGCGAAGGAAGGAAGCGCCCCACGCACTGAGCTCTGACATGGATCCCTGTTTTGGTTCTTTATTTTGGAAACCAACTTAGCTGTGGCTGCAGACTCTGGTGAAGACATTGAGGCAGGCAGTCAAAGTTAAGTTGGTCCTAAATATTACAAACCCCTCCTGTAACTTTGAGCTTCCCTGAGCTTCAGGCTGGAGATCACCATAGGTAAGCTACTATTGGGGCATCCTCAGCACAGGCTTGTCTGTGCCCCGCAACCCCCCCACCCTACTGGCAAAGTTGACTTCCTGAAGGCAGGGATTGCACTCCAAGGCCCTTGCCATGGAGTTTGGTGTGCCACCCTGTGGCCTCAGAGAAACATGGAATAAGTCTGTGTCCCATTCCCTCTCTCTAGAACGGGCAGTTCCCGGGCGTCTGTTGAAGACACGGGCTATGCGGGAGATGTATCGGAGCTATGTGGAGATGTTGGTGAGCACAGCCCTGGACCCGGACATGATCCAGGCCCTGGAGGACACGCATGGTGAGCTGAGCCCTAAGAGGAGGAATAGAGAGCCCTGGGGAGATGGGGTGGAGCCCCATGGAAGAGGGATGGGGTGGAGGAGATGTAGAGTAGGATTGAGGCCTAGGGAAGAGGGATAGGAATCTGGGAGATGGTCTAGGAGTCCAGGAAAGGAGGGATAGAGACATGGGGAGGAGGGATAGGGATGGAGGGAGTAAGAGAGGGCTGGAGTCCCATGGAAAAGGAGTAGGGAGCTAGAGAAGGGATGAGAGGGTTCTAGGTTCAGGGCAGGATCAAGGAAGGAGGGTTAAAGTCCTGGAGAAGAGGGGCTGGAAGACCAGAAAGAGGACAGAGGTCCAGAGAAGAGAGATAGGATTTGGATGAAGGAATGGGGGCTGAGGGAGGCTGGGTGGAAACCAGGGGAGGAGATAGGGGTTCAGGAAGAAGAGCTAGAAATCTGAGGAATAGATTGGCAGGAGAGCAAAGGGTTCCAGGGGAACAAGGATGATGGACATGAGAGGAGGTGAAATGGGGGCTTGGGAGGAGGTGGGTCCCAAGGAGGCATCTAGGCTTGGATGCCTAGGTGTAGGGGAGGAGGAGATTTGGGAAGTCCTACCTCTGACCCCTGTTTGCCTCCAATACATGGGGGGCTGTGGTTCTCTGACATTCTGACTCTTGCAGACGAGCTGTACCTGCCACCCATGCGCAAGATTGACGGCCTCCTCAATGAGCACAAGAAAAAAGTCCTAAAGCGGCTGTCGCTGAGCCCAGCTCTGCAGGTGTCTGGGGGACATGGGTTTAGGGGAACACTAAGCCTAGCCCTGAAAGGTGTTTGGGGGCCCTGCAGGTGCTTGGGAGGCTTGATGGCAGGTCCAGTCAGCCCCCTGGAACCCCTTCCCTAGCAAAGCATCAGTACAATGAGCCTGTTCTTGTCTTGGCTGGGAGAGGGTGAGAACTTGGAGCAGAGGAATCTGGGTTTCCAAGGAGAGGCTGCAGAGAGGAAATCACAGGTCTTCGCATGAGCCAGGCAAGGTTTGCTAAGTGGCTCACAGTCTGGAGTTCTGGAATAATGGGTATAGAAGACAGCTGGACTGCACCTGAGGTTCACACTGAACCACCCAGGACATATGCCCTGGCTCCAGTTTGTGGGAGGTAGAGCTCTCAGAATCCCAGGGTGCAGTGCTGTCTTCCACATCTCTCTGGAGTGGCCAGGTGTGACATAAAGGCCACCCTGAGAATTCCAAGATAGAGCATTGATCTGGTACCCAGGATTCTAGTCCTGATGTTGGGCTGGGATGTGACTCATTTGGTTGAGTCCACACTAGCCTGCATACCAGGACTCCTTTCCCGGCACCAGGGAGCATGGTGGTGTTCACCTGATGATACTCAGATAGTAGGCATGTAGGTAGGACCACTTGGCATTCTGGGATAGGATATCTGGCCCTTGTGAGAATTCTGGGGTAGAATATTAGGTAGACTTGGAGATGCCCGGGGATGTTAGTATGTAGGACTTAGTGGAATTATATTCTGGTTCTGAGAATTCTGGGCAGAATGTGATGATGCTGAGAGGTCCTGTTGTGTTTGATTTGGGGTTTGTTACTGGGGAGGTGAAACCCAAGGCCTCAAGCATGCTAAGCATATGAGTCATGCCACTGAGCCCTGCCAGAGGGCAGAATTCTGGAATGGATTTTTATGCTCAGGGTCCTGTGATTCCAGGAGGCCAACCTGGACTATGTGAGACTTTGTCTCAAAAAGTTTAAAAGAAGGCTGGAGAGATATTCAATAGTTAGAGCCTTTGTCTTGCAAGCAAAAGGATCTGAGTTTAGATTCCCTGGATCCCATATAAAAATGACTAGTGGATGTAGAAGCAGCCTGGCATTCTGATCCTAGAAGGCAGAGCCTGGGAATCCAGACGAGCCCTAACGATGTGCTCTGGATTTAATTAGAGAACCAGGCTCACAACAATAAAGTTGATCGAATGAAAAGAGTGATCGAGGATGATTTCTGATATCACTCTTGAGCCTCTACAGGCACATACTCTCAAATGCACTTGTATATTATACTCATCCATGTGCTCCCACACACATGCATACATCCCATATACCCATTCACACATATATGAAATAAAAGAAAAGTTAAAAAGGGAGAACAAAATCCAGGCATGGAGGCATTTCGTGTCATGTCTTCCAGACACTTAGGAGTCTTCCAAACGCTTAGGAATCTAAGCAAGAAAATCAGAAATTCAATGTCATTCTCAGTTACATAGTGAGTTAGAGGCTAGCCTGGGCTATGCAGGAAGACCCTGTCTCTAAATAAATAAATAAATAAATAAGACTGGAGAGATGGCTCAGGGGTTAAGACTTTGTGCCTCACAAACAGAAGGTCCTGAGTTTGGATCCCAGGTCCCATGGCAGCCTGCATTTCCAGCCCTGGTGGTGGAAGCTGGAAAATTTCAAAGCAAAGCAAGAAGGAGGTAAAAGTAATCCTCCATAGTGACCCACAGTGCTGTTTGATATATACACATGCACACACACACACACACACACACGCACACGCACATGCACGTGAGCACAAAAATAAATAAAATTTTTTAAAAAGTAATTTCAAAATAAACGAATAAAAAGCAAAACAATCCATCCTGCAGTCAACTGAATATATAATAGATAAATAAAGCTTTAAGGTTTTGTTTTGTTTTGTTTTGGCTTTTGAGCCAAAGTCTCACTCTGGAGCCCAGACTGACCTTCAAATCACAGTCATCCTGCTTCGGTTTCCCAGGTGCTTCTATGTCAGACTTGTGCACCAGCCTTGCTGGTTTATGATATTATGGGACCAAGTGTTCTGGGGTTTACAGAATTAGGTTAGAAATTTCCCAGAGATGTTATTCTAATGCAGGAAACTGTGGTTATGATGAGGGTCAGGGTAACACTATGGCAGAGACTCCTCTGTTTTCCCAAAGGTTCTGCCCATTCAATCCATTGTAAGTTGAAAAACATTATAGATTAGAAGTGAGGTCAGCTCAGTCCATGTTTTCCCTGGTGGAGCAGCCCTGCCACAGCTACTCCAGCAAGACCCCTATCCCAGAGTCAAAGGGGAAAAGAGAAAAGGAAAAAAAAAAAGTTGGTGTGGTGGCACACGTCTGTGGTCACAGTACTTTGGAGAACTGAGGTAGGAGGATCTCCAAGAGATCAAGGCCAGCCTGAACTACATAGCAAGTTCCGGGATAGCCTGGGGTACACAGCAAGACCCAAGCTGAAAATAAACAAATAAGGGCGAGGTGTAAAAGGGCTGGGATAGACAACTGCACTGTCACAGAAATCGGGGAGGACATGGTTTGGGCGCTGCTGAAAGTTGTGGGTGGATCAGAGCTGGGCTTAGAATCACAGGCTTCCCTGCAGAGCAGACAAAAGATCCCTGTATGTCTCTTGATCATGTTCTGGGCAACACCAGGGAGCTCATGACCTGAGCAGCTAAGGGGTTTGGATGGCTTGTGGATCCTGCAAGTGCCCACTGACCTCTGGGCTTTCTGCAGGATGCCCTGCACACATTCCCACAGCTGCAGGTGGAACAGACGGGAGAGGGCTCTCCTGAGGAAGGTGCCGTGCGGCTTCGACCAACTGGGGAACCCTACAACCGCAAGACGCTGAGCAAACTCAAGAGGAATGTCATGCGTGCTCAGGTGGGATTCTGAGGCGGCTGGGAGGATACTTGGTGGGTTGAAGGACCACAATACACTGGCCAAGAGGGTCTAAGCGTCTGTTCCTCATCTGCAGGAGTTCAAGGTGGAGCTGGAGAAGTCAGGGTACTACACTCTGTACCATTCCCTGCACCACTACAAGTACCACACCTTCCTTCGCTGCCGTGACCAGGTGAGACCTGCCATCTTCTCAGCCCTCTTCCCACAGACTCAGAGTGTCCTCCCTGGCCTCCTCCCTCAGACCTAGGGGTCATCCCCAGCCTCCTCCCTCAGACCTAGGGGTTGTCCCCAGCCTCCTCCCTCAGACCTAGAGGTCATCCCCAGACTCCTCCCTCAGACTTAGGGGTCATCCCCAGCCTCCTCCCTCAGATCCAGGGATTTGGGGTCCCTTCACCCTGGCCAGATTCTGGGGTCCCAGCTCCACTTTCCTCTCTGGTACCCTATCACTTCCCTCCCCCGAACTGCTCCTCCTTCCTCCCCAAGCTGTTCCTCCTCCCTCCCAGCTCCTGTCTCTCCCCCGCAGACCCTGGCCATCGAGGGTGGCGCTGAGGACCTGGGCCAGGAGGAGGTGGTACAGCAGTGCATGCGCAACCAGCCGTGGCTGGAGCAGCTCTTTGACTCCTTCAGTGACCTGCTGGCCCAAGCCCAGGCCCATAGCCGCTGTGGATGACTTCACCTTGCCTGGCGGGGTGTCACCTCATCCGGAAACTGAGAACTGGGCAGAATTGTGTCCTCAGGAGCTGGGCCCTGGGCATCGAAGCTGCCAGGCCAGACTGGGATAGATGGTCTTTGGCCAGGGTACATCCACCATGCAGCCCCTCTCCTCCCCAGGGCAGGGTTCAATGTTGTTTGACGACCCACCCTTCCCCCACCCCTCTCAACTCCTTCCTGTTCGGTGTACAGAGAAATTATTTATATATATGTATAAATGTCTATTTAGTAACACTTTCCCTTCCCCTGTCCCAGCCGCCCCCTCCCCCCCACAGCCATCGCCTCTGCCCCTCCACCATGTACATAATGTATAGGAAAAGTCTATGTATGGTTGAGGGAAGTGGGGTGGCTTAAGAGAGCTGGGGGAACCCCTCTCCCCTCCCACAATCCCCCGTGGGCCAACATCTTTGCTAAAGGCCACTCCCCAGGGCATTTGGTGTTGGGTGGGAGGGGCCAAACACATCTTGTTAATTATTTTAATCTTATTTATTGTATATACCTGGGGTGGGGCAGGGTAGCTGGGGAGGGGAGGGGGGAAGGCTTCCCTCCTTGTGCCCCTCCCACTCCTTTTCTACAGCAATGTGTCTGTGTCTCCCCCCTCCCTTTGGCTCCCCTTCCCACCAGTCTTCTGAATGTGGTTCTATTTTTTAATTGGTCTCCCCTGTCCCCGCCCCCTTCTCTGCCCAGCCTTTCTCCTCTCCTAACCCAGTGTCTCTTGCTCTTTCTGTAAAACTCACCTTGTATACACTGTGTACACACAACCAGCCAAACGAAACCCAACAGCAACACTTTACCAGCAGGCTGGTGTCCTCTGTCCTGCGGCGGTGCCAGCGGCAGCAGGGTGGGTCTTAGCAACAGGTGCAGAGGTTGGCAAAGGGCCTCCCCACTCGAGGAGATAGATGACCTGAGCAATCAGTGTGCTGTGCTGACCCCCTGAACTTAATGACCTCGGAAAACAAATGTGAATTTGGCTGTACTTTCTGAGCGTCTGGGGCAACTGGTCTGTGGTCAGTCATGAGGGGCTGCTGCAGTGTCAGCTGTCAGGCTGGCCAAGGGTTTGGGCCTCCAAGCTTCTGGGGTGTGAGATGCCTGGCTGAGGCCTGTCTGCCTCAGTTTCCCAGATGTTGCGTTGTCATGGGACCGGATGGGCACCTGTACAGCATAGTCACTGTCACTCTGGAGCTAGCGGTGTGAAAGCAAGGTTGGCGGAAGTCAGTGAGCTCATTACACTGGTCATCCCAAAGCCATTCCATGCGGGGCATCAAACTCCACTTTTAGGTTTTGGGGATGGTCTTCTGTAGTTCAGGCTGTGTAGCTGGGACTAACCTTGAATTCCTGACCCTCCCACCTCCCCTTCTGAATGCTGAGGT
The DNA here is from genome assembly GCA_023101885.1 of Typhlomys cinereus. Lineage (NCBI taxonomy): Eukaryota > Metazoa > Chordata > Mammalia > Rodentia > Platacanthomyidae > Typhlomys > Typhlomys cinereus. The sequence continues at coordinate 495,094 of JALPQD010000800.1, read as the reverse complement.
GGCAGGCTTATACCATCATATCGCCCTAAACTAACAAATATTTTAAATGATTTGTGTGTGTTGTATGTGGATGGTTGTACATCTATATACGGGCATGTGAACTAGGGCACTTGAGTGTCTGCCTATGGAAGTCCAAGGGTGACATCCGGAATCATCCTGGATTGCTCTAGCTCCTTATTGGTTTGCTTTAGAGTTTCCTAGGCTCTGGTTTCCAGGACCAGAATTGCAGGCCATCACCATTTCTGTCTGGTGTTTTTACTTGGGATCTGAATTCAGGCCATTTTGCCTGTGAGGCAAAGGCTTTAACCCCTGACCCATTTCTCCAGCCCTGTTTTGTTTTTAAGTCAACCAGTGACAGGTGTCAGGCACTACACTAGTTTCTTGATTTCTTTTTTTTTTTTTTTTGAAAAAAAATTAAACTTTATTGCAGGCTCGAACCTGGGCTCACAACCAACCACACCAGCACAGCGGTATGGGGTTGAAAAGCCTGATTTCTTAATAGAGTTTGAAGATGGGTTTCTTCAGAACTCTTAGACATCAGCATCAAGCATGGGCATGAAAAGAAAACACTGGAGACAGTCTTGCTGTGTAAATGCAGCATTTACAGTAACATGGGGTCTCGGAAAGGAAGCGACAGGAATTGACCTCCAGGCAAGGATTAGAGGGGTCTCCAGACAGCCCAGTGTGAGACATGAGACAAGTTTATTCTTAGCCAGATTGCTTTTAAGTGTTTCACATAGGGAGTGGCCTGGTTATAGGTCTGCTTCAAGATGCATGTCATAGTGCTTAGATCAGAATGTTAGAGGTACCTAATGTTTTTCAGAAACTAGGTCTTAGATCTACCAAGTTAAAGCCCACTTTTGGGCCACCAAGATGGTTCAGTGGGTAAAGGTGCTTGGCACTAAGGCTAACAACCTGAGTTCAATCCCTGAAGCCTGACTCCCTAGTGCTCTGACCACCTATGGCATGGCACAAGGATGAGCACACACAATAAATAAACCTGTATAAAGAAATTAGTTTAAAATAACTTGATGGGGGGCGGGGAACTTGATGAGAACTGGAGAGATAGCTCAGGAGTTAAGACTGTCTCACAAGCAGAAGGTCCTGAGTTTGGATCCCAGGTCTCACATAAAAATGCAAAGCAGAAAGGGTGGCAGCAGCCTGCATGTTCTGCTCTGGTGGATGGAGCCTGGGAAATTCCAGAGCGAAGCAAGGAGGTAGGTAGAAGCAATCCAGGATGATTCCCGAAGTCACTCTTGACCCTTCACAAGGATACACAGTGCCTTCTGATACATATGCACACACACAAAATAAAATTAAAAAAATTATGAGATACTGGATGTGATAGTTCACACATGTAGTTCAGCATAGAGAAAGCAGGGGCAGGAGGATTAGTAAAAGTTGAAGACCAGCCTAGTAAAAGTCAATACCAGTTCTAGCTCAAAAAGTAACAAGCTGAGGTAATATTTGGTAGTAGAGCACCTGCTTAGAATCCACAGTGAGGGCTGGGGTCATGGTCCAGTGGTTGGACATTTGCCTCCTTGGCATGCCTGAGCTGGGCTTTATCCTCCGAACTGTGTGGGACCGATATGAACTCGCAGTGTCAGCAACAGGTGAGACTTTCTAGTGGTCTTGACACTAAGTTTAAGATGGATACGTGGTACTCACAAGCAGCCTCCTGCTACAAGCTGGGACAAGCTCTTGAGTTTATGAACTCGACTGTCAGATTGAAGCCAGACGTTCTGGAACCAGAGCTGTTGTCCCAGCTCCAAGTCTCAGAAAAGAAAGCCTTATAGTGTCTACAGGCTGGGAGGGTGGGGGCAGGGAACACCTCTTAGAAATTGTGGTTGTCCTTCGGAATCCGGTTGGCTAAATTTGAATCTTGAGGTTGCTCCAGTATTAACAGTCAAGGTGGCATGCAGCCACAGTCCTCCACCTTTTCATCCGTGCAGTGGGTGTCTGTCAGAAGGAACACCAGGACGCAAGGTGGGGAATATGGCTGTGTGGGTATAACACTCCTAGCATGCTTTCCTAGCACTGAGTAAACCTGTAATTCCAACACTCTGGAGATGAATTTGGGAGAATCAGGAATTCAAGGTCATCTTTTGCTACATAGTGAATTTAGGTACATAGTGAGTACATAGGCTAGCCTGGATTACAGGACGTCTGAAACCAAAATAAAAATAAACAGGAAGAGGGCTGGTATATAGCTCTGTGGGTAAAAGTACTTGCTATTATTATAGGGCATAAGTACCAGCCTTAATGACCTGAACTTGATCCTTGGGGCCCATGCAGTGGAAGGAGCAAGCTGACCTCTGGTTGTCCTGAGATATTCACAAACAAAACAAACAAACCACAAAGAGAATGAAGACTAATGTGGTGGCATGTTTGCAATCCTAGCATTTGAGAAATTGAAGGAGAATCACAGAAGAGTTTGTGCTAGCCTGGACTACATGGTATCAGACCAGCCTAAATTTACAAAGTATTACACTGTATCTCATATTTGACACAAAAGGAAACCTTTGGATACAGTCAATGTCTAAGCCCAGGGCAGGAAGGAAATCCTAGAACAGGCACAAACACGTGCCTTAGGGAGATGCCAGCCTGCTTTTCACTCTCCCCTCACAAGCTTGGGAATGGCCAGGAGCCTTCCAAAAATGGCCTGCCAGTTATCCTGTGGGTTTGTGTTCCCCCTCTCCCGCCCCACGGCGGAGGCAAGGGGGGAGGGTTGACAAGCTGTAACATCATTTCCTTAATGTTGTCTTGGAGTTTCATGAAGCAGGATGACATGGCCAAGAACTTGGCCCCACTGGAGAGTTCGGGCGGGATTTCCCCCTTCACCCCAGGTCGTTATGGACGAGTGTCTGGTAGGGTACAGGGCAGAGATCCTTTGGTCGTGCATGCAGTGACCCCCCCCCAACTGAGTCTTGTATTACCAGACTTTGTTGGTCTGCCACTGCTCCTCTCCGCTCTTGGCAATGTTTTCCTTCCCCCCCTCCCGCCCCCTCCCACCTCCCAGCCTCTTAGGCAGGGTAGTAAACACGTAGCACAAAGCATCTGAGTCTCACTTGGTCCCACAGTGGAAGTTTTAACGCAGGCCAAGGATTTTGTGAGAATGGAAGTAGAAAGGAATATCGCTTACTGGAGTTCTAACCTGGAATACTGAGAGAGACTTGCACAGTCCCTGCCCATCCTGAGAAATTTTGCCTCCATGAGTGTCTTTTCACATGGAGACCCACCCAGTTGGTCACTCTAGATTTAAATCGATCGTACTGTACAGCTAGGTTGCCAAGGGCCAAACAAGGCTGTGTGGTCTACTTGGGGTTTGGGGCAGAGGGAGGAGAAAGACACTGTAGTGAGTATTCTATTATCTACTGTGAGAAGCAGATCAGCGACTCATGACAGTTACCAATGGAAGTTCAAGTTCTGAGCTCCATGGACGTTCTGGCCTAGTGCATGTCATGAGTTTTGAGGTCTAAAGACAGATGACTGGGACAGGCACGGTGGTGCATGCCTGTCATCCTAGCACTTACCAGGCAGAGGCTGGAGGATCAGAGTTCAAGAGCAGTCTTGACTCCACAGTACATAGTAGTACAAAGTCAGCCTGGACTTCATGAGTCTCTGTTTCCAAAAACGGAAGGAAAGAAAGGAGCTGGAGAGATGGCTCAGCTTTTGCCTTGCAAGCAAAAGAACCTGAATTCATATCCCAGATCCCACATTAAAAACCTGGCAACAACTGAGTTCGATCCCTGGAATCCCATAAGGTCAAAGGACAGAACTGATTTCTGTTTGTTTCCTTTGTTTTGCTTTTGGTGTGTATGTGTTACCTGTGTACCAAGAAAGCACTTGAGTATATGTGCCTATGGAGGCCCAAGAGTGACTGTGGGAGTCATCTTGGATTGCTGTACTTCCTAATTGCTTTGCTCTAGAGTTTCCCAGACTCTATTCTGTCCAGGGCCAGAATTACATGTCACCACTATTTCCACTCAGCATTTTTACCTGGGATCTGGAATCTGACTCAGGTCCTTTTGCTTGAGAGGCAAAGACTTTTGACTACTGAGCCGCCATCTCGATCGCTGAATCTGGGCTTTGAAATGGGATCTTGCTCATAGCTTAGGTTAAGCCCAAATTTACTATGGAGCCCATGATGTTCTCAAATTTGTAGTGATCCTCCTGCCTCAGTTGTCTACATAGAAACTCCCCCAGCACTTAGGATTACACTCAGGTTGAGACAGGAGGATTACCTTGAGTCGAAGGTTAACATGAGCAACATAGTGTGTTCCCTGAATTCTATTCCTGAAAGCCCAGATGGTGGAAAGAGAAAACTGACTACCAAAAGTTGTTCTCTGACCTCCATGGCAGGCATGGCACATCCCCCTCCCCATGTCATATTTAAAAGAGGGGCATTGTTGCTTAGCACCCAAGAGACCCTGGTTCCAAAGCCAGCACTTCCCCACCCAGGAAAAGTTGCCTCATGTTGGTGGCAGTGACATTTATTTTTCTGGGAGAAGGGACTTATATACAGCAGTGATTTGGGAGCCCCTAACTCCACCAGGGGCTTAAGTGGGGAAAGGACACATTGGCAGAAGGCACACAGTGGTGAGGGGCCCAAGAAGCCAGGAAGTAAGGCTGAGGGGTGTAGTGTGTCCTGGGAGATCCAAGGAGAAAAATGAGGTGCAGCCAGGGCCTCAAGCTGCACAGTAAAGTGTGAGGTGTCTGGTCCCAAGAGCTTGTGCTGGTCACTGGGGTTCACCAGGCTATAGCAAGATACAGGGACAGCTGCCATCCTTCTTCCTGGGGGCGCTGGGCGGGCTGGGGGGCAGCTCTTGCTCCTGGTATTTCCTGGGTGGGAAGTGGTATGTAAGTATGGGATGGGGAGGCTGGGGACAGAGGATAAGAAGGGGACTTAGCTTACCGGATGTCCCGTACTAGCTGTTCAAATGCCTCATCCACATTCTGCCGCAATTTGGCGGAGGCCTCGAAGTAAGCCACATGGTGGGAGACACCAAAGGTGGATGCTTCAGACCTGGGGACCTAGGACATGGAGAGGATATGGAGAGGAATAAGGGGGCAGATAGGCATATCGAATGCTCTGGGGGGGGTCAAGCCTACCGTGGGGGCACAAGACAGAAAGCACTAGAAAGATCCTGAGCGAGATTTCATGCCACCTGAGTAAAGGATCAGGAGATAGAATGGACATTCCCTGGATCAGAGGCATGACTCAAATTAATTTCCCACCCCATGATAAATCTAATAGAAATAACCAAAAAAGGGGCTGGAGAGGTGGCTCAGGGGTTAAGCCTCCGCCTTGCAGGCGGAAGGTCCTGAGTTCGGATCCCAGATCCTACATATAGATGCCAGGTGGAAGCAGGGGCGGCCTGCGTTTCTGGTCCTGGTAGGGTGGAGCCTGTGAATCCCGGGGCAGAAGGAAGTGGAGGCGGTCCGTGGTGGTTCTCGAATTTGTCCGTGGTTCTACACATACACAGATACACACAGACACACACGCGCGTACACATACACACGCACATGTGCACAGTTGAATAAATAATAATAAAAAAATTAAAAAAAAATAACCAAAAAAGTAAAAAAAAAAAAAAAAAAGGATCAGGAGATAGTCAGACAAGAAGTGAGAGTGTTGTTAGACAAGCAGAGAAGAATTCAGTTTGGCCAATATTAGAGGTTAAAGGGTTAGTCTGGAGCGTTAGACAGAGTTCAGTGGTAGAACACATGCCTAGAACTCACAGTGAATTCTAGGAGGTGTGGCTCAGTGGTAGAGCACCTGCCTAGAATCCACAGTGAGGGGCTGTGAGAGTGGCTCAGTGGACCTGCCCAGAATCCTCCACTAAGAGCTGGGGTGTGATAGAGCTTTGTGTGAGTGTGTGTGTGCGTACACACGCACACACATGCACTCAAATGAGGGTTGTGAAGTTGAGGAGCAGGGACCAAGAACAGAAGAGGAACTGTAATGGCAAGAGCCTGCTAGGTCTGGATGGGTTTCTGAGGAAAGGGGCATTCCAGACCTGCCGCTGTGTCTCCAGATCAGCTTTGTTCCCCACCAGCACGACTGGGAAGTCATCTCGGTCCTTGACTCTGAGGATCTGGGTGAACAGCTTGCCCACTTCATTAAAACTATGACAGAAATCAGTGGTGTGAGGCACTCCCCTGGGCTGCAGCCAGGGTCATGCTCTATCAGGGTCACCAAATGTGCCCCTTCACCTCTGCCGGTCGTTAATGGCAAACACCAGCAGGAAGCCGTGGCCTGCTCGCATGTACTGCTCACGCATTGCACCAAATTCTTCCTGACCTGCTGTGTCCAGGACTGTGGAAACAAAGAGAGGGATGCATGGGGACAAGGCTCTTCTGAATGCGTCCACAAACCTTCAGCCCCATCCACTTAGGTGATCCCCTCTGTGCCCAATGCCCTCACTGTCCAGCCGTGCAGGGATGCCATCCACCGAGCAAATCTTCGTGTAGGAATCTTCAATGGTGGGGTCGTAGTCAGATACGAAGTAAGACTGTTGGGGGGGTGGAGAGAGACCATTGTCACTAAAGTGCAGCACAAACCTCTACCTTTGGCTGGCCTCCCTCTCTCTGGGTAAATCTGCATCCACCTCTTGTCTGGTTCTCTCTCTCTCTCTCTCTCTCCTTTCTCTCTTCCTTCCTCAAGTCTCACTTGCTCTTTCTATCTCTCTCTCCAGGTCTCCATCTCTCTTCTTTTTATCTCCTCTCTCACTGCGACTTTATGCCTCTCTGTCTTTGCCCCTCTCTCTGTTTCTATCTCTACATATGGGTCTCTCTGGCTCTGTTCTCTGTTTCACTGGGTCTATGCCTCTGCATGTGTCTCTGTCTCAGTCTTTGTTTCTCTCTCTTCCACTGTCTTGGTCCTCTGCCCATATATATCTTTATGGTATATATGATATATATGTATATATTATATATGTTTCTCTCAGTCTTTGTCACCCTTCATTTCCTCTCTCTAAATCACTCTTAATATGTTAATTTGCTCTAATTCAGTAGAAAGCATCCCAGTCTTATCAGTTGCATCTTGACTATGTGATGTTGAACAAGTCACTTTCCCCCTCTAAGCCTGAGTTTCCTCACTTGGGAGTATGGGGAAAATAACATTATGCAATCCAACGTTAGTGACATTAGGAAAATCCCCACTGAACAGTCGTCAGCTCATGGGCTAGTGACAGTAGTCAATTTACAAGAACCTCTGCCTGTCAGCCTTTGCCTTCCACTTCCTTTCCTCTTCCATCATTCTCATTTCACTCCTCTGTAGGCAGCCTCCCCAGTCTCCTCCCAGGGGAAGGCCCGGTTCCAATCCTGACTAAGGAGAAGCCATTCCACCCTCCTGAGTGAGCGCCTCCCTTCCTGCCTGGGTCCTGCTGCCTCTATCCAGGCTTCTGGCCAACTTTGTTGTCTGGTCCTGGGTGTCAGGGGTTGGGATCTGATCTTTCTTCCTATGGCAGACCTTCCACAGATACTCGCTTGGGAGCTCCTAGGGAGGTGGTCTGTCATTAAGAGAGAGCCTTAAAAAAAAAAAAAAAAAAAAAAAAGAGAGCCTTGTGGCAAGTGGGAACATTCACCTTCTTGGGTTTTCCCTGTGGTGGGAGTCTCTTGAAGGGAACAGGGAACTGAGTGAATGTTTCCGAGTTGGGCTAGATTTTCAAAGCAGCAGTTTGGCCGCAGGGTTTAAAGACTCTTCTCCTCTAGAAGTTCTTTCTGAGGGTTGGGAGAGAGGGTATAAGGAGCAGGTGTGGGGGGGGGCAGAGGGGTTGACAAGATTCTGGGGAGATTTGGGGAGTGTATTTTCAGAGTGCATTGAGATGCTGGGGGTGAGAACTGAGAGGTATCCCCAAGGTCTGTGATACAGTGCTGGAGACCTCAGATGCATTTATGGGTTCTAGAACCTTCCAAGTCATGGGTCTTTGGGGCTTCCTTAATGGAGATGACTTAGGGTCCAGCCAGTTGGAGCGAAGGAGAGTTCAAGATGTGGTTGGTAGAAGTAGGAGAATGGGGATCTAGGTCTGTCAGAATGGGGGAGTACTGCCAAATCTTAGGGGGTTTCCAGATCAAGTGGCAGGACCTTTCTGGGTCTGAGGGAATATCCTCTCTAAGCAGAGCTAACAGGTCTCTATGACCCCAGTAAAACCCTTGGGCCCAAGATCTAGGTAAAATTTACAGGTTTGAGAGGGGGGTTCTTGAAAAGACAAGGATCCCAACTGAGGGAGTATCAAAAAGATGCTAGGCACAGATTGGAGGGGGGGACTGCTAAAGGTTTTGAGTTTTTTTGGAGGTGAAGCTGGAGATAGATTGGGGCAAGGGGGGGGGTCTGAGAGAGGTCAGAGTCTGAAGAGAGCAATTCGTTGGAAGGAGAGTGCTCCCTGGAGGCTTACAGGGTCAGGGTCAGATGCTGTAGGGAGGGTGATGGGCCTGAGGCCCTATTAGGAGAAAGGTCTCACGAGAAAGGGGTGGAGACCTTGGGCATTAGAATCTCAATCTAAGGGACCCTTTAGGGTTAGAGAGCCTTATAGAAGGGTCTTATTGATGGGTCTGGGAAAAGTAAGTCTCTGGGATCTCCCAAAGGGCTCAGTCTTGGAGACTCCCTCCCGGGTGAGGGCTCACTACCTGGATAAACTGGATGGTCAGCGCGCTCTTGCCAACACCGCCGCCGCCCACGACCACCAGCTTGTGGGTCTCTCCGGGCGGGGGGTCCCCGGGTCCCGGCCCCCCGCCCCGGGGCGGCCCCCGCCCAGTCCCGGACGCCGCCCGGTTGCTCATGTCGCCACCGCTGCTGCCGCCGCCTCTACCGCCTGGGGCGGGAGGGGGGGCGATGAAGCCAGGCGGGACTCCGGGGCGGGACCATGCTAATGAGTGATTGCATAAACATGAGCTCCGGCCCCAAGAACTCAGGCCTCTGGACCTTAAGGAGGAGGTGAGGTCAGGAAAAAGGAGGTGGTATGCTAATGAGGTCGAGGGAACCGAGTTCGCGGACATGGGGGAATTCCGGGAGGGGCGGGTCTATGCTAATGAGAGACCTGCGCTCACCCTAAAGTCGAGCCACGCTCTTTCTGCAGGCGGGCAGTTCGCGGGAGGGGATATGTTAATAAGAACTCTTTCAGGCAAATGGGCCTAAAAGCTTGTTTAGGGCGGGGATATGGAAATTAGGATCCTTGTAGTAGCGGTTCTCCCAGGATGATCTGTGAAAGTTGGTTCTGGTAGGGCGGGACTTGTCGGTCCGCGCGGTTGTACTTAGGGCGCTTGGAGGAAGGACCGGATTTCCAAGAAACTCCACCTCCATCCTGGGATCGCGGCCAAGCTCTCCACCCGAGTGTCTGGGCTAGAAGCTGCAGTCTCCGCCCGGCAAAGGACCCAGGCTTCCGGTTCCCGTTGTCCCCGCCAAACGGAAGAAAGATTTAGGAGGGCAGCTGAGGCCCTGGATGGGTATAGCGGGGTAACCCGGCAGGGAGGGGCTGTGAGATCACTTGCATTCCTAATCCATGAGCCAGCTCACCCAAGTCAGGACACCCGGTTTATAGAAGGCCTAAGGCTAGGATTTTAAGGGTTTCAAGAAGGAAGCTCATGGCCCAGACACCTGGTCCGTAGGAGACCACGGGATTGGAGGTTTGGTTTCCTGGCTCCTAAGGAGGAGCATGCTTAGGCGAAGCTGGGGGGACTAGCTTTTTGGGTTAAGGTTTGAGGAGTCTGGGTACCCAGAGTTCTGGGTCTGAAAGTATGAGTCTTGAGAGCCCCAAATCTTGCATTTGTGTGAGGTGTAAGTTTGAAGATCGGGAAGGGTCTGAGGGATCAGGGATCATATGCAGGTTCAAGGGAAGAGGACTCTAGTGATTGAGTCCCAGACAGGAGGGGAATATCAAAGGATTTAGATTTGGGACTTTCCTGCCCTTAGTGACGGCACTTTGGTCCGGGTCCTTGTTTCTAAATTTAGAAGTGACTATTTCAAGTTCAAAACTAGGGTGGGAATGCTAGCGTGAACCTATCCTTAAAAAAAAAGCTAGTTACATGTAGTTTAGTGATAGAACGCTTGCCTAGCATTCTCCAGTACTACAAAAAGTAAATAAATAAAAATTTTAAACCAAACATGGTGGGGCACCGTCTGTAATCCCAGCACTAGAGAATCAGAGGCAGGATTATTGCTCCAAATTCCAGCTCAACTTGGTCTAAAGATTTCCAATCTAACCAGGGCTACATAAACTCTTTTTCAGAGAACTCTTTAAGACTTTGTCGAGAAGAAAAAATAGAAAAAAAAAATCCCAACAAATTTATAGAGAATTGGAAGTGTTTGAATTCTGAAATCGCCAGAATATAGGTGGGCTACCGGGCTCCGTTAAACTACAATTCCCATACATTTGTTCGGCAGAGCATCTTTTGCATCACTTCCTGTTCCGCCGCCCTTTCCCCGCGCACGCAGGGTACTCTGGGGGCCTTGCCGCGGGCTCCAGCAGTCCCGCCCACTTCACCTCTCACCCCCTTCACGGTCCGCGCGTGACGGAGTCGGCGCGTGGACTACGTCTCCCGGCATGCATCGCGTGCACCCTGCCCCCTTGAGTCTGGTTGACTCTAGGGAAACCGAGTTCTCTTGCCCTTCCTTCGTCCTTCATGACACCAGGCACTGTACTTCAAATCCCGGCAAGCTCTGCGGCGACTTGTCTCCGCCCTTCCCCACCTCTGCGCTCGTGCCCCGCCCCAGTCCGCCCCGCCCCGCGCCGGGCCGGAGCCGCAGCCCGAGCGGCGGGGTAAGATGGCGGCGGCGGTCCGGGCCGCGGGGCTCGGGCCTAGCGGGGTGGGCGGGGCGGAGTCGGGTCGCTAGATGCTCCCGGGTGCTCCCCGTACGCCACGGGGCATGGAGATCGACCGGGGCGGCCTGGGGGCTGGCAGCGGCGGCCCATCCTGGCACTGAGCAGGGGGCCTTCCCAGGGCCCCGGGTCACGTCTGCGGGTGCCCGGGGCCGTCCGTAGGGCCGGGACCGCGATTGGGGCCTGCCTGCCGTCGTGCTACTGACCCGGGTAGTGCCTGCAGTCGCTGTGGATCGTTTTTATGGGCTGACCGTAGAGTGGGGTCTGTAAAAGGCTTTTGGGGCCATCTTGAGATCTTGATCTGTGTCCCAGGAGTGAAGTGGGTCTGCAGAGCCACCCAGATCACTGGGGTACGTCAGCTAAGACCGGGGAGTATCTGCTGGGGTTGACTTGTGCATACGACTGGTGTGCATAGGTTTGGGACCATTGATGGGGCCTGGAAGCTCTCTTCAAGGGCCAGGAAGCCTTGAGGGCTCCCTGGAAGGATAAGACGCGTCCTACCCAGGGAGGGAGGCTAATGTAATGTACCAAGAAATATAAACGAGTGTCTGATGTCTGGGAAAGGCCTGGCGTGAGTGACAGGAGACTGGGAGCTTGTTAGACGGAATGGGGACCATCCAGGTGACTTCAAGAATGCACTCTCTGTTCTTGGAGCAAATTCAAATGCTTTTTGAGTGTGTGTGCGTGGGGGGAGGACTAGATAAACGTGTGTAGAAAACTAATACAAAAGAAAAGGTTGGAAATTTTGATTGGCTTAATTTATTTGCCCTTCAGAAAGTAATTCAAAAGCAAATGGCTTAAAACCACTGGGGCTGTGGCGTGAGTCTGTGCAGGCACTAGAGGATCCTTAGCCTCTAGACTCATGTGATACAGTATTTTTACAATTCTCGGACTTGATCACAGTAAGAAATCCATTGTACATTGAGATCCAGTACTTGCAACGTAGGTATTCAAGTCTCATAAAGCAGTATTTCTAGTATATTGGTACTTGCAAAGGATTTTTGTAATATTTTTCTTAGTGAAATGTGATCAGCTGTTCATCAAGTTGCAAACTTCTCCCAGAACCCCATCACTGGGGGGACTCCTGATCTAGCAGAGCTTTGTCACATATAAAGATTTGTGGAGCCCAGGACTTTCTCTGGAAGAGGGGGACACCTTCATGTGCTGTACTGGTTTGGGATCTCCAGATATAGTTAGGAACTTTTATTCAGTCACTGGTATTTGATAGTCAGTGCTCTGGATAGCATGGTTGGCCCAGAAGCTGTTGAAGAACAGCCTCTAGAGCTGGGCACTGCTGCAGGGTGAAGGGATACTGAGCATTAGGGAGGATGGGAATGTGGTGGAAGGACTGTCGGTAGGGTGTGGCTTCAGGAACTAGGGAAGAGGCTGTAGATTGTGAGCTAGAAGCTCAAGGGTATGAGAGGAAGCTAGTTTATCCCTTGACAGACTTCAGGCCTGTGTCTTCCTTGCAGTGGGGAATGAGGAAACAGGGAGACTAATGGAAACCTATGTATTGAGGGCTAAGGATACAATTGCTAGTGTGTATCCAGCCAGTGTGATGCTACTATTTTGCCATTTTCAGATAAGTACACTGTAATTTAGGGAGCCTGGAGCATTCTAGGTATTCCCCCACTGGATGTTGATTTCAGAATAGCAGGTTTGACAGTTGTGGGGAAGGTATAGCTGTGATGTTCCTATCTTCTGAAACCTCAGTCAAGACATCCACCAGTCCGAAGGATGCTCTTTCAACTGCCTGACTCGGTTCTCAAAGCTCAGAATTCCTGTGATGTCACTGAGGCTTTGACCACGGCTTCCCCAGGACAGTCAGCTGGGTGATTGATAAGCAAGTGGTCCTGTGGGACTGGGGGCAGCATGCCTTTCTGCAGTTCAGCAGACCGAATCCTTGTGGTTTCACCTCATTTATGTAAACACAGTGTTTTTGGATCCTCACGATTCAGGATGATAGACATCCTGAGAAGCTAAAGTACCCAGCACTGCTACTACTGGGCATAATGGCACTTGCTTCAGTGTGGTGGGCTAGTGAGGCTGGAGCGCTTTTTAAAATCACAATGAGACCCAAAGAAATCACTGGGTTGAGGCTGCATCCAAAGGAAAAGCGCTTAGAGATTTGAACCGGAAGACTGGGGTGCTATGGGCAGTGGATAGCCAGGTGTTGGAGCAGATGGCCAAGAAGACCTCCTTTTGACAGGCAGCCGAGATCCAGAAGAAGAAAGGGCTCTAGTCCCTGCAGGCCATCTTGGATCCTAGGATAGGATTGTTAGAGCTAAGGTGGCAGAGAGGAGGGTGTTGCAGGGGCCACTATGGAGGCAGCACAGGAGGCTCTTGAATCTGCCCCCATGCTCCACCCCAGACTGTCTCCCTCTACCCCAGGTGACCATGGAGGAGGAAGATGAGTCTCGAGGGAAGACAGAAGAGTCGGGTGAGGATCGAGGAGATGGTCCGCCTGACAGAGACCCTACCCTTTCTCCTTCTGCCTTTATCCTGGTAAGACTGCTAGAGTTCTGGAACTGGGGGTGCTTGAAGTTCAGGCTCTTTGGCCCTGTGTTGAGGGTTGCAATCCAGTTTCTTGGGGTTGGGGGCTGGAAGCCAGGTCTCAAGGCCCTAGGGTGGGAGTGGAGGAAGGTTCTAGGGCCTGCTCTAACACGCTGATGAATGGACCCTGTAGTCACGTCTCACTTGAGCCTCCTGTAGGCATGTATGGAGGACCTATCTTTCAGATAGCAGGGGTAGAAGTGGGATCTCTTAGCTGACACCCCTGATTCCTGATTCTCTCATTTTGCCAGCGGGCTATTCAGCAGGCTGTGGGAAGCTCCCTGCAGGGTGACCTGTCCAGCGATAAAGGTGCGGAGTCTCTGATCCTTTCAGCCCATGCCCCCTTTGTTTTGTGTCACATGTTTCTGGAGGCCTCCTGGGTGCTACTCTTTGTGCTGGGGTCAGGAGGGACAGGTGGGCTGGGTTTGACTAGAAGACAGCTGGCAACTGAAGGATTGCAGGCCTGCAGTTCAGGACCTGGTGTCACAGGACCAGACATGATTCCTTGGGGCTGGCATACAAGAGGGTGTGAGCAGGTGCTTGGGCACTATGGTCAGGTGAAAGATGTCTTTCCCAGCAGCCCCAGGGCACAGCAGGGCTCAAAATCCAAGCTGATGTATATGAGCAAGCCAGTAGGTGTCAGCTGGAGCCCAAAGCAGGTGTGGGGAACTGCAGGGCCTGAATTGGATGGACGCTTCTCTTAGTAAACCCTAGCTTAGTCCTAGTTCCTGCACACTGCAAGGTCTCACATCTCATCTGGTCCCTGTGCTGATCTCTCTCCAGATGGTTCTCGGTGTCACGGCCTTCGGTGGAGACACTGCCGGAGCCCACGGTCAGAGCCTCGTCCCCAAGAAGTGGGTGGTGCTGACACAGCCACTGTGAGTGAGGGCATCCAAGTGTGTGCAGCCTGTGCTCTGTGAGATGAGGGTCTGGGTAGCTGCACATCTGGGTCAGGATCCTGGAAGTGGGCCTTGTTTGGCATCCAGGCCTGTTGCTATGGACCATTGACATAAAGCTGGTTGGAACCTTGAGTTTCTTTGGGGGACTCTCAAATGTGTGGGTCCCTGAAGAGTCACGTGGGTCCTTCCAGGTGCTGGACGCCACCGCAGACAGCTTCCTGGCGGGGCTTGTGAGCATCCTGGATCCCCCAGACACTTGGGTCCCCAGCCGCCTGGACCTGCGACCTGGCGAGTGAGTACCTGCATAACTGGAGATGGGGATTCTAGCTAATGGCCCAGCACCCCAAGTGCTCACTGGCCCCTCCACCTTGCAGAAACGAGGACATGCTGGAGCTGGTGGCTGAGGTTCGCATTGGGGACAGGGACCCCATGCCTCTGCCTGTGCCCAGCCTGCTGCCCCGCCTCAGGGCCTGGAGGACAAATAAAACGGGTATGTGGGGCCTTGCCATGTGGGTAGGGGGTCTAGGAGTTGGGTGGGAGGAAGTTGTATTTTTATGTATTTGTCTGTGGTTCCAGAGATCCAAACCCAGGGCCTCATGCGTAGCCGTAAGCAGCTCCGTTTCTGAGCCAAGTACCGTTAGCCTCATTTTAGCTGATTTTAGTGTAGTAGCAGGGCTGGCGGTGTCACTAGATTCAAGCTGTGCATACTCACAGGGGCAGGCATGATAAAGACCATGTAGAGACAGTGAGCATTCAGACACCTGGTGTGGGCTCTGGATGATCATTGCCATTACCTTGGGGTTCACCTTCCAGAGGGTGACTGACCATCAGGTTCATCGCTCTAAGTTTATGAAGCTAATTGCTTAACCATGACCCATCTGGTGTTCTGTGGTGTTCAATTCTATTCTGGTATGTGGGGGAGGTTATCCCTACCCTGTGTGGTGGGAGCCCTGAACCTCAGTGCAGGCCAGAATCTGTCTGCCCAGGGGTAGATTCTGACTCAGCAGCTCCTCTGGGGCCTGTGGCTTTGCATGTCTTGGAGCATATCTGCTGGTCCCTGGGCTCTTGGGAAAGTAAGGCTTTCTACTTCAGGTAATGCATTGAGAGCAAAGCAGAGCAATGGGGAAGGCCTGAACCCAGCATCCACCCTGGCTCCCTTAATCACTGCCTCCCTAGAGAGCCCAGGCAAGTAAGTCCTAGTCATAGACAGAGAACCCAAAAAGCGTTCTAAATTTCTCCTAAAACCCAAGTCTGTGCCAGGGTCCTGCAAAGGGGCTGAGGAGGAGGATCACTTTAACCCATGGCTTCAAGACCAACTTGGATAAACAAAACCTAGTGGGTGTAGTAGAATGCAAGTAACATTCCAATAAAACTTTATTTGTAGAAACAGATGACACCAGCTAGGTGCCTGGCTGTGGTGCATGGATGCTGATACTTGTTCTCAGAGAGCTCTAAGTTATGTTGACTTTTCAACCTTGCAGCCTTCTGAGTACTGAGATTGCAGTTATACATTACTACTTGAGCTCACTTTTTTTTTAAATTTAATTTTATTTATTTGTGTGTGTGTATGTGTGTGTGTGTCAGAGGGCACTGTGTGTCTCTGTGGAGGACCAAGGGTGACTTTCAGAAGTCATCCTGGATTGCTTCTACCTCCTTTCTAATTTGATCCGAGATTTCCAAAGTTCCACCCATCAGGGCCAGAAGCGCAGGCTGCAATCTGCCTGTCATTTTTATGTGTGACTTGAGGTCCGAACTCCAGACCTTCTGCTTGCAGAAGACATCTCTCCAACCTTTGAGCTCATATTTTTAAAAAAATATACTGAGAAGGAGTATTTTATGTTGTCCAGGTTGGCCTCAAGTCCTCAGCTTCCCGAGGAGCTAGGAGGCAATTTTGTGCTATATGGCACTCGTTTGCACATTCTTTTGTGGTGCTGGGGTAGAACCCGTTGCCCAACCGTGAACTGGCCACTGATTTTACAATCTTTTTATTTGTTTATTTGTTTGTTTTTGTTTTTTGTGTTTTTAATCTTGGATTCTTACTTTGTTTGGTTACAGATTACTGGGGTCAAGTGTTTCTCTTTTGCCTCAGGCTCTGAGTAACTGGTGTAGCAACACATTGAGCCCTTATCTAGCTTTCTTTTTAATTTTACATTTTATTTGGGAGACTGAGAGAGAACACAATCTTTAGAATTTCTAGTTAGTTTTCTCTTTCTACCACGTGGGCATCAGGATTGAACTTAGGTCACTAAGTTTGTTTGTAGACACCTCTGCCTGCTGAGCCATCTTGCAGGCCTCCAATTTTTATTTTAGTGTTTTTTTTAAACGATGGAATTCTATTTATGAGAAAGAGAAGCTGGTGGGGGGAGATTGAGAAAGAGAGAGGTACAGACACATACATGCAATGGCACTTGGATGAATTTCAGAAGACAACATTCAGAAGTCAGGTCATCAGGTTTGTGAACAGGTGACTTACCCACACTGAACTATCTCTCTGGCCCTCCAAGTGGTTGTTTTGTATCTTTTTCTTTTGGAAAAGTCTAAGCTTGTAGGAGTGAAAGTATGGTGATCACCATGGTCCTCTGTCCTATAAGGCAATTCTTAGAAAGGCTCATCTTCCATTCCTAGACCCTTGCAGTCTGGGCAGGTGTACTCGTGTCCCTGGGTCCTCTTGCAGGTCAGACGAAGCACTTGCTTCCTTGATGCCTTCTGAGTCCCCCATCACCCTGCTGGAAGGCAGGAGTTACTATCTGAACAAATCAGTGATGAATACAATGTGTGGGACAAATCCAAGCGTTCTTCCATGTCTCAGTAGGGAAAACTGAGGTAGACAGATGGACCTGTGCACACATCACTCTGAGGTTAGGAATGAGGATCAAGACAAGGAAGGACTCTGGCTATTTTGAAGAGTCCTGTCAGGGTGGTTGAGAGACTGACCACTGGGCTGGGCTGTGTCCATCCAAGCTGCTGGGACCACCAGAAACTGTCTATTGTTGTGTATGGCATATGGCTGTTACATGGTGCATTTGGGCCTCAGGAGGGCAAGCTGAGGAGCTGGGCAAAGCACCAGGCTGTGTCTGTGGGAAGGAGCGGGGCTTACTGCTAGCACCAGTCAGCGGTGTCCCATGCTCAAGGGCCAAAGCTTGGGAAGATAGCTGAAGAAACCTGCAGCCTGGCCTCTTCATAGTCCAAGCTGCCTCTTCTCCCTGGAGGAGGAACAACTGCAGGGAGCTGCTGGTGAGGGGTCCAGAGCTTGTTTTGACCTAAGAGATGAACCTAGGGCAAGCTGCAGCCTACCATGTGGGGAAAGACATCCTTCATTGGATCAGCATAATTTTTGAACTTAGAAACTACCTGGCACAGGAGGGTCAGCCCAGTGCTCACTCTTGCAATGAGGATGGGCTGTGCTAGGGGCCTCACACATTCAAGTACCACAGTTGCTAAGCCATGCCATCAATGCCCCACTGGTTGGCACTAGGTGGGCACTCTGTTGCTAAGCGCCCCAGCCCCATAATTGTATGTAAAAATAGGTAAGTTTCATTCAATATGGAGTTCGGTGGTCAGCTGTCTTTACTCTTTGAGACTGGGGCTTACCGAGTTGCCCAGACAAGTCTGGACTCACTCCTGTAGCCCAGGTGGGCCTTGAACTTGCCAGTCCTCTGTCTATTTTAGCCATGGGAACAGATGGGATGACACATCAGTTCCACTGAATTTGGGCCATCACATTGTTCCCTGTTTCTTGTGGCCAGAGATTATGTATCTTGGGACACACAAGAAGCCTTTGGACTTTATGTGGTAAAGTTGTGTGGTAGTGCCAGCAGGAGGTCTTGGGTGTGGGGGACCAGTGATGTGCTAGCTTGGCTGCTGGCCTCCAATCTCCTGGGCACATGTGCTTCTGATAGTCCTGTCTTCCTATTCCCCCAGTTTCTCCACAGTCCCATTCTTCTCGACCTGCCTGCACCAGACACCTCCTCACCTTGGGCACGGGGGATGGGGGCCCAGCCCCACCGCCTGCCCCCTCCTCTGCCTCTTCCTCACCTTCCCCTTCCCCCTCCTCATCTTCCCCTTCCCCTCCTCCCCCTCCTCCACCCCCTGCCCCCCCAGCTCCACCTGCCCCACGGTTCGACATCTATGACCCCTTCCATCCCACCGATGAAGCCTACTCCCCGCCGCCTGCCCCAGAACAAAAGTACGACCCTTTTGAGCCCACCGGCTCCAACCCCAGCTCCTCTGCTGGGACCCCCTCACCGGAAGAGGAGGAGGAGGAGGAAGAAGAAGAGGAAGGCCTGTCACAGAGCATTAGCCGCATCTCCGAAACCCTGGCTGGCATCTACGATGACAATAGCCTAAGTCAGGACTTCCCAGGTGATGAGAGCCCCCACCCGGAGCCCCTGCCCCTGCAGACAACTGGCGCCCCAGGGACACCGCCTCAGGCTGACTCCACCCGGATAGATGGAGCCCCTCGCCGCAGGGTTTTCGTGGTGGGGCCGGAGGCTGAAGCCTGCCGGGAAGGCAAAGTGTCGGTGGAGGTGGTGACGGCTGGCGGACCTGCGCTGCTGCCGCCGCTGCTGCCCCCTGCCGACTCTGAAATCGAGGAAGGCGAGATCGTGCAGCCAGAGGAGGAGCCCAGGGTGACCCTGTCGCTGTTCCGTGGCCGCAGGCCACCTCCCGCCTCCTCCATCATCCCAGCCGCCCCACCACCTCCCAACCCCGCTCCGCGTGCACCGGAGGGGGATGACTTCCTATCGCTGCACGCAGAATCAGATGGTGAGGGAGCGTTGCAGGTGGACCTGGGGGAGCCGGCCCCTGCGCCCCCTGCCACCGACGCTCGCTGGGGTGGCCTGGACCTGCGCCGCAAAATCCTGACGCAGCGGCGCGAGCGCTACCGGCAGCGGTCTCCCTCGCCCGCCACAGCCCCGACCCCTGCGCGCAAGAAGGCTCGGCGCGAGCGCCAGCGCAGTGGGGACAACCGCGAACCCGCCCCGACTCCCGCCACGCCGCCTGCCGCGACCACGCCGCCTACTCCCTGGGACTCCAAGAAGCACCGCTCCCGGGACCGCAAGCCCAGCTCACACGTCTCTGCCCGCCGCCGCTCGCGCTCACGCTCCCGCCGCCGCTCCCGCAGCGCAGACCGCCGCCGTGGGAGCAGCCGCCGTTCCCGGTCTCGCGAGAAGCGAAGGAGACGGCGACGCTCGGCCTCTCCACCCCCAGCTACATCGTCGTCGTCGTCGTCCAGGCGTGAGAGGCACCGGGGCAAGCACCGGGATGGCAGCAGCAAGAAGAAGAAGAAGCGGTCGCGCTCCCGAGGTGAGAAGCAAACAGCGCCTGCCCTGCCGCCTCCCGGCTCTGGGTCTGGTGGTGACAGGGACAACCGGCGCCGCGGAGCTGTGCCGCCCTCCATCCAGGACCTTACGGACCATGACCTATTCGCCATCAAGCGAACCATCACAGTGGGCCGGCTAGACAAGACGGACCCCCGTGGGCCCTCGCCCGCCTCTGCCGTGTCCCCTAAGCGCGAGGTCCTCTACGACTCAGAGGGACTTAGTGGGGACGAGCGGGGTGGCAAGAGCAGCGAAAAGGACCGGCGGCGCTCTGGGGCTGCCTCCTCTTCCTCGTCCTCTCGCGAGAAAGGGTCTCGTCGCAAGGCCGTGGATGGGGGGGACAGGGACAGGTCATCCAAGAAGGCGCGTCTGCCCAAGGACTCGGCGTCTTGCTCAGGGCCCCCGCCTAAGCCTCCGCTCAGCAGTGGCTCGGGCTCCTCTTCGTCCTCATCATCCTGCTCCTCACGCAAGGTGAAGCTGCAGTCCAAGGTGGCCGTGCTTATCCGTGAAGGCGTCAGCAGCACCACATCCGCCAAGGACACCACATCTGCTGGTTTGGGCTCCATCGGGGTCAAGTTCAGCCGGGACCGGGAAAGCCGCTCACCGTTCCTCAAGCCAGATGAGCGGGTTCCTCCTGAGGTGGCCAAGACGGGAACCACCAAGCCCAAAAAGACCAAGGCAAAGGCCAAGGCTGGGGCCAAGAAAACCAAGGGGACCAAGGGGAAGACCAAGCCATCCAAGACCAGGAAGAAGGTCCGCAGTGGGGGCAGCAGCACAGGTGGCGGGGGTCCCGGGTCACTGAAGAAGTCTAAGGCAGACAGCTGCAGCCAGGCAGCCAGTACCAAGGGGGCAGAGGAGACTTCCTGGTCCGGGGAGGAGCGGGCCCCGAAGGCCCCTAGCACCCCACCGCCCAAAGCTGCTCCCCCACCGCCAGCACTCACCCCAGACTCTCAGACTGTGGACAGCAGCTGCAAAACCCCAGAGGTCTCCTTCCTTCCTGAAGAAGCCAGTGAGGAGGCTGGGGTCCGGGTTGGGGCAGAGGAGGAGGAGGAGGAAGAAGATGAGGAGGAAGAGGAGGAGCAGCAGCAGCCTGCCACCACCACAGCCACCAGCACAGCTGCAGCGGTTCCTAGCACGGCCCCCAGTGCAGGGTCTACAGCCGGAGACTCAGGTGCAGAGGATGGCCCTGCCACTCGAGTCTCCCAGCTTCCCACGCTGCCGCCACCCATGCCCTGGAACCTGCCAGCTGGTGTGGACTGCACAACCAGCGGTGTCCTGGCCTGTAAGTGTTCCTGCATGAGGGAAGCCAGGGCTGGGCAGGGTCTGGAAGAGGCTTCTGAGCTGGGGACATACTGATAGACGGTGAAACAGTGGAGAGGGTGCTAACAAATTTGTCAGTCTAGAGCTGGGTGAACACAGGTGCAGGTGGGTGTGTGGGGTGAAGTTGGGGGTTAGGTCATCAGACAGTGGCACTCTTGCCATCATTTTGTCATGACCTGGTCTCCATGCCTCACACACCTCTTGAGTCCAAAAAGCACTTGGGGGTCCCCTTCTCTGTTGTGAGGTGAGGCCTAAAGGGCTCATATTTAAAAGGGGTCAAGCAGGGGACAAAAGTTGCAGGAGGCTGGTGCAGCCTGTCCTCATCACCATATTGTCACCCCTCTGTCCCTGGCAGTGACTGCACTCCTCTTCAAGATGGAAGAAGCCAATCTGGCGAGCCGAGCAAAGGCCCAGGAGCTGATCCAGGCCACCAACCAGGTGGGCTCCCTTAGGGAGGAGTCCCCTCAGCCCTTTCTTTTGTCCATTGCCTCAGGGTAGGAGAGGAACTACAACTCCCAGCAGGCCTTGGGGCAAGGTATTTGCCAGAAGAGAAGCCTTTTGCCACCTTCCTCTTCCCCCAACATCACCATTGGGAAATCGGGGAACAATGTGGGTACACAAAGGACTCTTCTTTCTTCCTCCCTCAGCTCATCTCTCTCTTCCCGCAGATCCTCAGCCACCGGAAGCCACCATCCAGTCTGGGAGTGACCCCAACTCCTGTGCCCACATCCCTAGGTCTACCCCCAGGCCCTTCCAGTTACCTACTTCCTGGCAGTCTCCCCCTGGGGGGTTGTGGCTCTACCCCTCCCACCCCCACTGGACTGGCTGCTGCATCTGACAAAAGAGAAGGCAGCAGCAGCTCTGAAGGACGAGGGGACACAGACAAGGTAAACTGATTTAGACACAGGGTAACCCAACCATCCATGTAAGGAACCCAGTGGGGGAGGAGGTTGTGGACAGGTGTCGGGATTCAGTTGAAGAACACTTGCTGGGCATACTCAGTGACCATACACTGCTTTGCATGTGCTTGCAGACATTCTCCTGTTACTCTGGCCTCAGCTGTTGGTTGTGCTTCCCAATACCTGTATAAAGCTGGGTATGCTGGTGTGATCCTGAACAAGAGGATCATGATGCCCACATGGGTAGAGTGAGGCCCTAGGACAGCCACAGGGAAAAAGCATGGCTGTCAGGCTGTTGCTCCTGGGCCTCAGGTTGTTTTCCTGTAGATCTGACCTGGATGGGTTTAATCAGATACTATGGCCTCCACAGGCATCCTATCCTTGTGGGTCTGCTGGGACCTCTAATGCTCCCCAGTTTGGAACAGATGGCTTCAGCTTCACTAGCTGCTTTTCCTTGCATACCGCTTTATCCATGTACCCTTCCTAAGGCTTGGAGCCCCAGCCAGCCAGGCTGCCTGGGTAACTCTGCTCACTTGTCTTCTGCTGGCATGTGTGTAGTATATGCTGGGAGCTGCCCTCTTTGCTGGCTAGCTGTAGACTCCCAGGGCCACTGGGCTGGGCTGAAGACTGGTTCTCATTTGCCCTGGCCCTTCAGTTTGGTATGTGCATCTATGTCACCAAAGCAAACACTAACCTATCTCTACACCTGCACCCATCCTCTGCCTGTAGGAAAGAACAGGAGAGCCCATGCTGCCCTGTGTACCTAATCAGGGGCCTGCTTCTGAATGCACTGCCTGCTGCTGTACCTGGTCAAGTGTCTTCTTACCCTGTCCTCCTGGTACAGTGGCCTGGCTACTTTGGGATGGCATTGCAGCAGTCCATGATGCTGGCTGTGGGACGCCTTGTAGAGTCCTTGGCAGATGCTGCCCATCTTGTACCTGAGCAGTGGGGCTCCAGTCTGTCAAGGGTGGGAATCCAGGGCTCTGAATTTTATGTCTGCTTTGCAACCTGATCTCAGACCCGCCTCCTGCACCGGGTACTTACCCTGCCCTGTGCTTGACCAGAGCCCCAGGCACTACAAACCCCAGCAGTTTGTGAGAGATCTAGCTGCTAAGATCCTGCAACAGAAGCAACCAGTGAAGAGTGGTTGCCCTGGGGATACTTGTTTGAGAACCAGGTGTGCTGGCATCTGCCTGTGCCCTGTACTCCATAGGCTAAGGCAGATGGGCAAGTTCAAGGTCAGCCCGGACACTTAAACTCTGCCTCAGAAGAAAAAGTAAAAAGAGGCTCAGGATGTGGGACAGTGCCCAAAACAAAACAAAATAAAACAAAATCTGCCAGTGAGCTAGCTCCATGCTCATAAGCCTGCATGTCTTCTCTCTTTCCTAATACATAAAATAAAAAATACTGGGGCTGGAGAGGTGGTTCAGGGGTTAAAGCCTCTGCCTTGCAGGCAGAAGGTCCTGAGTTTGGATCCTAGACCCCACATATAGACTCCGGGCGGAAGCAGGGGCAGCCTGCATTTCTGGTCCTGGTAGGGCGGAGCCTGTGAATCCCAGGACAGAGTAAACAAGGAGAAGGTGGAGGTGGTCCATGGTGGTTCCCGAATTCACCTGTGGTTCTACACACACGCGCACACACACACACACACACACACACACACACACGCACACACGCACGCATGCGCATGTACACAATTGAATAAATTTTTAAAAAATTACTAAGCAACAGAAGTAAAACAGTCCCAAGCACTTAACAGACATTCGTCTCTCCAGATCGTACCCTGGTCCTGTCTAGGCCAGGGTTGCCTAGAGGACCCAGTGGCCAAGGGTCCTGGTGCAGCAGGGGCAGGCCAGGAAAGTGGAGACAGCAGACCCTCTGGCACTCATCTGACCCTTGTCCCTCTTTCCCACCCCCCCCACTACCTTCCAGTATCTCAAGAAGCTGCACACGCAGGAGCGAGCAGTGGAGGAGGTGAAGTTGGCCATCAAGCCGTACTACCAGAAGAAGGACATCACCAAGGATGAGTACAAAGACATCCTGAGGAAGGCTGTCCACAAGGTGGGCCCTGAAGGCTGGCAGGCTGAGGTGGGAACATGGGGGAAGGGGGGCACTGACAGGATGCAAGGGCAAAGATCCTGTGTAGTGGGGATTTGTGCTGATGGATCATGGGGTTGGCCCTGACCCTGGACTGGAAAGAGGCCCTGGAATCAGCAGGGGCTGAGCTGCTCTTGGCTTTCTAGATCTGCCACAGCAAAAGTGGGGAGATCAACCCCGTCAAGGTGAGCAACCTGGTGCGGGCCTACGTCCAGCGCTACCGCTACTTCCGCAAGCACGGCCGCAAGCCAGGAGACCCCCCAGGACCTCCGCGGCCACCCAAGGAGCCAGGGCCCCCCGACAAGGGTGGCCCAGGCCTGCCTCTGCCCCCCCTCTGAGATCCCACCACCCTAAGCCCTGTGCCTCTGAGGTTCTGGACATATTTATGCCTCTGCCTCCTCCTTCCTCCACTACAGTGGAGTGCCAGGGAGAGGAGAGCCCCTACCCTTGCCCCATCCAATCCTCTGTCCAGCTCCTAAGCCTGCCCCCGACTCCACCCTTTGTTCAGCCTCTTCTCGTGTTATTAAAAATGTCATGAGATGTTCTTTCTTCTTGGGTTCCATCGGAGGAAACTTAGGATACCCCAGGATCAGCCAGGGCCATGCTGTGCACAGTGAGTGTGTGTGTGTGTGTGGGGGTTGCACTAGGTAGCCCCAGACCCTAAATGTCTGCTGAGCCGTCTGTGTGGTAGGGGCCCAACCTGTCTCAGCAATCTGAAGCTGGGGTGACAAGTCTCTGTCCTGAGAAGGAAAACTGAAGCAGAGCAGCAAAGGGTCATACATATGCTGAGTCAGTCAGTTCATGCCATGCCATCGACAACAGCTAGTGACAGCTCACTTAGCACAGTTCTGGGACCTGCCCAGGTCCTTGGGGATGGGTAAGAGCTAGCGGTAGCCAGCCACTCCAATCTCAGAGCCTTGTTCTCACTGAGCAACTGAGTGACCACAGTTACAGGCAGGAAACATCTGACAGGACAAGCACCAGGCTAAGACCAGGGCTGGCCCAGGGCACCAACACTGGATATACACCTGTTATGGTGGGAGGAACTGATTTATTAGGAGAATGTAGCTGGCCTCAGGCGTCCCCAGTGGCCTGGAAGTCCATGTCCTCAATTAGGTCTTGCAGGCAGGCCTTGTACTGGTCATAGGTGAGGGACAGGGCCTGACCAGTAGAAATGTGTAGGTCCACCGTGTTCTCCAGGGAGGAAGCTCCCCCTACCCGGGCCATCTCCAGTAGTTCTCTAAGGCACGTGGGAACCACCTGCAGAGGGGAGGAAACAGGGTAGCATCAGGACAGCCCCCAGAAGAGCACAGTGCACCTCAGCCCTTGGGCTACCAAGGGTTGTGATCCTCAAAGTGCCAAAAACATCTGGTCTCAAAGTGCCAAAAACATCTGGTCTGGGAATGAAGAACCAGTAATGTAGACACCCTTGAGATTTCCATTTCTCAAAGGCTTCTAGGAGTTGTAGTTCTTCTTTCTCTACAAGTCCACCTCCTAACCTCCCCTACCTCCACCCCAGGACTTCAGGCACCTTGACCATCACGAGCCTCTTGACCCACGGCTGGTCCTGGGGCCATGATTCTCCCACACAGAACCACAGGGTGTAGCGCGGGGAGCGTCCACTTCCATCCATGAAGGCAATCAAATCTGGGGGGGGGCAGGAAACAAGTCAGGGAAAGAAAATAACTGTCTACCCACCCCACACCCCCGACTCACAATCTTTCCTGGCTAAAGCCCTTTGCCATCACCCCAGGACTGCTGATCTAGGCAAACAAAGTCCCTGTGATTGCAGCAAGAACTGAGGCGCTCCTCTACATACTTTCCTCCTTACAAAGCAGAAAGGGGATATAAGTCCACTTAGCAATAAGGCAAGCAGGCCTCTAAGATATCTTCTTCCACTGTAGGCTAGGTGGTGGGAGGGACTTAGTGGTCTTTAACCAGAGGGTCTCCCTGTCTAGCCATTTAGCTGGTAGTCAGCAGCCTCTTGTAACATTGTATGCCTAGGCTACATGGCAAGAGGCTATCTCAAAGATTCTTGAATGAAGCAAAATGCAATGCTGGGGGAGGCTGCTGCAGGTAGAAGGCCAGCTTGAGCTACAGTGAGACCCATTCAGAAGCCTGCCTTCACTCTCAGATGCACGTGGCTCCGCTGGGTCCCTAATGGTTATTTATGCATGCAGCCAGAAAGCCACTCTACCGGCAGATGGGAGCAAATGGCCACAAGGGACTTAATCATCCTGCAGTTTGTTTGGGTTCAGTTTTTACTTATTTAATTTTTTGTGATGTTAAAGATGGAACCTAGGGCTTCCATCGTGCTGTGGAGGTGACCCATGGCTGAGCCATGCCCTCAGCCCTTCATTGTGGATCCTAGGGCAGGTTCTTCATCTCGAATACATGCCCTCAGCCAACATTAGTCTCTGAGCACTCCATTTGTGACCTGTGTTACACACCAAGTCAAGCTGTCTGGAGAGCTAGTGCCTGGTCTTTTCCACTGTGTGTGTTACATGGTGGCAGGGTCTGGTTCATCCGCCAACCTGGCCTGCTCACTCCCACAGGACGCTTACCTTCCACGAAGGGCCCCAGGTCGAACACAATGCCATCCTTGTCCTTGGGGACCTCTCCATCAGGTCCTCGCCCACTGTCCGGGAGCAGCTCCTCACCCACAGCCCAGTAGGAATGGGAGTGCCCCAGTCGCCGGGCCCATAATTGCTGCCCCACACGCCACAGGGCCAACCCTTTGCCCAAACAGTTTAGAACGTGCTTTACAAATCCCTTGACTCTCGAATCAGTCAGGTAAGCCTCGGGGTCCGGCAGGATGACCGGCTGCCAGGGCAGTGACCTGTCCACAACTGCAGAGCCCACCAGTCGCAGGCCTCCTGGATAGATGACATTCTGCTGGAAGACCTGGCGGCCTCGGTAGAAGGCGGTCACCTCAAACTCCCACTCTGAGGACGTGAAACAGGAGAAACAGGCAGGAGTGAGGGCACTGGCTTCTGGCCCTGCCATGCCCTCCTAGCCCACAGCCTGCACTTACGGTCCTCAGCAGTCAGCAGCTTCTTTTTCAGTGGGTTTTCCTGGGATGCCAGGTTTGGAATGTTGTCCAAGTTGGGGCTCAGGGAAAACTGAGAGTGCTCGACAGTAACACACAGGCCTGGAGCCCCCTTGTCTGGGATAGGCGCCAAGGCCATGTCACCCAGTAACTCCAAGAGGTCCTCCTCCTGTAGGAAAGAAGATCTAGTACTGATGGGAAGGCCTGGGGGAATGCGTAACATAGCCCTAACAGGGACAGTGAGAAGGTAGAGAAAAACCAGGGGTACCCTCACCTGGGGGTCAGATAGGTTACTCCTGCCGTTGGTATGAGGAGTGGTATCCAAATGCAAGAGCTCTTGTGCTGCTGTTTAGAGAAGGTGTGAGGGGAGGGGGACAGGGACCTCCTGACCCCAAGCTCCCCAGGATCACAATGTATCGGTGACACACCTGGAATCGCAAACTCATACACTTTATGAGGGTCCTGCGGGTCCCTGCTGTGGTCCTCAGCTAAATGCAATACTTCTTTCCGGTTCAGGGCAGAGCGGAAATTCCTCTTCCAGGTTGACAGGTCTGGCTCATCCCTCCCTGGCACATAGGCGCCACTGGCCTCGGCCCAGGCCTGGAATACCAATGATCCCAAGATAGGTGGAGATTAGACTCATCCTGAGGGTCCAGACACAAATTCTCATATTCTGTATCTACCTCTTCACCTCATCCCCAATTTCCCAAACCAAAGTCACACACTTTTTTTTTTTTTTTAAGCATGGTCTCAACACTAACCCAAACTGACTTGGAACTTGTGACTATCCAGCCTCAGCTTTGAGAGTGCAGGCATCACAGGTTTATGCCACTGTGGGCACGTCCAAGCCTATGTCTTATAAGCCAGATCCTACTTGGTATCTAACCCTGTCACCCTAAGATACCCTCTGGTAGTCATGCCTCTCCCATTCCTATGAATTGACAAATCATGTGGACTAATGTAACCCCATCTTTCAGGCTCTGAGTCTGATTTCTTAATGGTTTGAGGATTTTACAGTCCAAAGGCCAGTCCCCAAAGAGTTCCCAACTTCTAGAATGCTCTTCTTAAACTTTCTCTGGTTTGATCCCCAGAAACTAATCAATTCTCATGCTTCCCGCCAGCGGGCCAGAGATCACACGGGCCACTTCCTTCTACTTCCATCCCCACCCACCAGTATTAGCATAAGCCCTCCCCAGAAGTTGTCAGCGTCTCACGGGTTCCCGCGCAAGTCCTTCCTGCTCCGCGCACAGTTGGCTCTGCTGGATCCCCGCTGCGCACGCACCTGGAAGATGCCGAAATCTTCCACCTGAGCGTCCTGGCGAAGGCCGTGCTTCCAAGGGATCCGGAAGCGTGTGCGGCTCGCGTCCAGCCACGCCACGCCCTCCAGCTGCCCCAGGTCCAGCTGTGACACGAGCCAGGGCAAGATCCGCGGCTTCTGGGTTGCCATGATCCTGTCCGCGTACACAGGGCAGTTTCTGCGCTGCGGACGGCTTCCTGAGCCTACTTTGGCGGGAGAGATATCCGCCCGTAAATTTCTCTCTCATGGGCCACGGCGCAAGTTGTCCTGCGCCCATGCTTTCTTGGGGCTGTAAACAGGAGACCTCGCTTCCCACATACAGGCTAGTCCGGCCCTTCCCTAGCTAGCTCAGCGCTGACAACTCCCTCGTCATTGTGTATTGATTCTTCAAGTCTCCTCGCGGAAAGCTCCCACTAAATCTCTTCCAAGTCCTCCATCCAAAATCTCCCTCCAAACAGCCTTCTTCCTCTCTGGCATAACCCATTTCTGGAGTGATGTGCCACCCACCAGGACCACCACTCTTCCTCCACTAGGACCCCTAGAGCACACACTTCCTGTTTTTCCTATACCGATTTGTTTGTTGGTGTTCTGAGACAGGGTCTTGCTGTGTAGCACAGGACGGTCTCGAACCTGTAAGCGTCTTTCCTTCGCGCTCTACGACTCGCAGTCCTTCCGCATTACCTACCGTGGGAGGGTCCGCGCACTCGGAGTGCTGGTGCCCGCCGCGGCTTGGGGGGGCTTCCTACTACCTCTCAGACTCGTGGCAGCGCACCCCCTCTTTCCGTCAGTCAGGCTTCGGAGCGCTGATAGTTTCTTTTTTATAGATTTCTTGAGATACAAATAACTTTCTCATAAATTTGAGTAAGAAGCTCAGAAACCCAAGGGGCACATCACTGAGCCCCGCCTCCCTCATGTCCATATTTGGTCTTCTGGTCACAGGCATGCTGGGAACGTCATATGCAAATAAGCCAGGCCGATTTCGTTTTGCTGCTTCAACGTTGGAGCAGTTACCAGATCGACCCAGTGCGCAGGCGCGGGAAAGTTAACTCTACTGAAGAAAAGTTCGTACAAATTGAGTGGAATTGGGGGCGCCGGCGGCAGGGACCCCAGGTCAGGTGAGCAGGGTGTCGGGGTGGGGCTGAGGAATGAAGAGAGGATCTGGACTCAGAGCGACTACTTCAAATCCCATTTGTCCACGTTTCTGGGGTCCCCTTAGATGCCAGCCTGCGATACTTGTGACTTCATCTACCAGTAGGCTGCGCGACGAAAAAGAGCGGATCGAGGCGATGTTTTTCAGCAAAGCCTGCTGGGATTGGTAGTTTTCTGTCTTGTAAGGACTGAAGGCTCTCTTGGTGAGAGCCTCCCTTCAGAATCCAGGGATGGAAGCTCCAAACCCCCTTCTCTCTCGGGGGTGTAGAGGTCTAAGTCCCCAGTTA
The DNA here is from genome assembly GCA_023101885.1 of Typhlomys cinereus. Classification (NCBI taxonomy): domain Eukaryota; kingdom Metazoa; phylum Chordata; class Mammalia; order Rodentia; family Platacanthomyidae; genus Typhlomys; species Typhlomys cinereus. Next base: position 465,406 of record JALPQD010000800.1, on the reverse strand, counting down.
ATTGCTCTTTTTAGACTTAGAACCCAGCCAGCCCCAGCACCTTTCCCAGGGTCGATCAGTCCTCTAATCCCGTCATGGACTCAACTGTTCAAAAACTTCAAAGACAAACACGGCTCTGAGTGGTCCCGACGTCGTCTTCACTCAAGAACTGGAAACCCGACTTGGGTGCATCGCATCCCCTGCCCTTTTCCCCAGGTGCCTCCATGGCTGGCTCAGAAGAGCTGGGATTCCGGGAAGACACACTGAGGGTCCTGGCCGCCTTCCTTAGACGGGGAGAAGCCGCCGGCTCCCCCATTCCGACTCCGCCCAGGTGAGTGAATTTCCTTCCCGCAGCCTGGGGCCACCGTCTGAGTTGAGCGCCTCAGGACCCTGGGTTACTTTGTCTGTACATCTGGCCCCAGGTCCTGTCCCAGGCTGCAAGGAGAGGACAAGAGACTTGCTTGTGCAGGGGTCACAGGTGTTCTCACCCCTAGGAGCCCTGCCCAAGAGGAGCCTACAGATTTCCTGAGCCGCGTTCGAAGATGCCTCCTTTGTCCCCTGGGGAGAGGAGCCCCTCCACCAGAGTCCTCGAGGCCTTCTTCTCTGCCCCTGCGCCCCTGCTATGGCACTGAGCCTGGTAAGGTCACCGGGGAAGCTGCCAGGTCCAGAAGCTTCGGTTCTTTCTAAAGCTCAGATGGAATGAGGCACATGGCTACTGATAGATGGCATCTCCAACACCCTAATTGTGTAGTTCCAACTTGTAGCATCACTGACTGCAGTCAGTTCCTACTTAAGATCTTTTCTGTCTGACAATCCCATGGATTAACCTGGGATATGACAGAGTTGGGTGGGCCGGAAGATGGCACTTCTAGCCCATTGGTAGGTAGTTCTCCCTCCTGTGTACATGTTTATCTGTAGTCCCAGTATACCAGAGAAGATGCCTCTGGCAAATTCTGGTTTTCAACCACAACTCTCCAACCATCAGTTGTATGACTGGAAAAATCCTCTGTTTTTCTCGCTCCTGTCCTTCCCAGCAGCAGAGCAGGAAGGGGAGGGGGGTCAAGGTTTGACCCAATGATTGATGGCTAGACATGGCAGTGACTCAGGCCTGTAATTCCCACACTCAGGAGGCTGAGGCAAGAGGATTGCTGTGAGTTTGAGATCAACCTGAGCTGTTACATAGCAAAAGCCTGTGTAGCAGTTAGTTACTGATGTCAACTTGACAGTTGCGAGCTAAGCCTTTGGGCACATCTGTAAAGAGTTGTTTAGTTAAGGCAGGCCCTGAGAAAGCCTATGGGAGAGTAACTGATTGATGTGGGGAGAACTAGCTGAAAGTGGGTAGCAGCATTCCCTGAACAGGTGAGTGAGATGGAAAGAGCTGATTTAGCATTTTGAAATACAAGCATACTGGAAGTTAAGAAAGTATGTCCCTCTCTCTGCTCTCTGTGTGGATGTGGTATGGCCAGTTCCCTCAGTTCCTGATGGTGGTGTGAACTGTCCTGCTGAGCTGATGACTAACTGAGAGTCATAAACTGGAATAAACTCTTTGTTTTAAGTCGTTAGGGATTTCCACAGCAGGACAATGAAACTAACAAACCCTGTCTGTGAAAGGGAGGGAGGGAGGGAGGGAGGGAAATAGTTGCTTCTCCAAGAACTACAAGATAGATTAGTAATGACTTTGATAAAGAGGAATGTGCCAGTGGAGAGATCAGTGCTGTGATCCATTGATGATGCCTGGACGAGATTCAGTCCATCGGGATGGCAGCACTGCCACACTGACCTTCTGTGAATGCAGCAGTCTAGATGTTCTGAATTCTGTTTGGGACATGATAGAGTGAGAAGGACAGAGGGCTTCCATTGTAAATTTGAGTTGGAGGTGCTTGCTGTCCAGAAAGGTGTTTGGGAGGAGAATCCACGCATCTCCTGGGCCCCGAAGACTAAAAGTCCTCAACTCTATTTCCCCAGGCCCAGCCACTCCCGACTTCTATGCCCTGGTGGCACAGCGGTTGGAACAGCTGGTCCAGGAGCAGCTGAAGTCTCCGCCCAGCCCAGGTGAGCAGCCCAACCTCTGGAAAGGGGGTGTTAACCTGGACTCCAACCACATGTAGATCTGGTCCACCCCTACCCCTCCAGAGCTCCAGGGACCCCCACTCACAGAGAAGGAAGCTCTACTGAGAAGGCTGGTGGCCTTACTGGAAGAGGAGGCAGAAGTCATAAACCAGAAGGTAATGTCTGCCTTGGCAAGGGCAGCATGAAATAGTGGGCACTGAGCACACACTGGATCTGCTGGGGCTTTGGGTGGCCATAAGGATGAGGATGAGCTCCTAAAGTGTGGCCACAGCAGGACTTTAAATGTGGGGCTCTCATTGGTGAGTAGAGGAATATTGCCTAAGTACCTGGAGTCCCTCACCAGCACCACACAAACCTTGTAACTCATGCGAGGTGGAGGCAGGAAGGTCAGAAGTTTAACATCATCCTTGACTACGCATTTGGGTACTTGAGACCCCGTCTCAACAAATGTAGTTTAGAAGAGAAGGAAGATACTTGCTTATGGAAAGGGGCATAGCCTGTGGGGACTCCTGACTCTGGCTGTGGAGCCTAGGTAGAGGCCTGTGACATCAGTTATAGGCAGAGGGCTAGAGGGTTGTAGATTCCAGCCTGACCTCAGGAACAGACATAGAAACTCTAGGTGACGGGGCAGGCATGACTAGATTTGACTTCCTGGGGACAGAACTGGTTCTTGGTTCTGAGTGAATATCAGGAATTAGGGATGTGGCTTAGCATCTCAGATTCTAGGACCCCTTCCTAGGAACCTTTTGACAAAGTCATAGACTGGTCAACCATTGGCCAGTTGTGCGGGCGGGGCTTAGAGTTACTGCTAAGGGCTGTCAGAACAGGGAGTCACACTCATAGTCCCCTACTAGTGGGCCCTGGGGGCATGGCAGTACTGACCCCTCCCCTCCTGCACTGCTTTTCACAGCTGGCCTCAGACCCCTCTCTGCACCGCAGGCTGGCTCGCCTGTCTGCTGGCTCCTTTGGCCGCCTGGTGGAGCTGTTCTCCAGCCGGGAAGGTAGCACCCACCAGAGCTATACCAGTTCCTCCTTGCCATGCCCTGGACCCCCACCACCATCTCCTGAACCCCTGGCCCGCCTGGCCCTGGCCATGGAGCTGAGCCGGCGTGTGGCGGGATTGGGGGGCACACTAGCAGGCCTCAGTGTGGAACATGTTCACAGCTTTGCACCCTGGATCCAGGCTCACGGAGGCTGGGTGAGTCAACCCTGCCTGATGGCCCTCAGTTTACCCAACTGTCATGCAGCGAGGAGAGCAGCTTGAGGTTCCTCCTGGAACTCCTGGTTCTTCCACTTGTCCCTTCTGTGTTTACTGAGCACTTGCTGTGTACCAGGCACTATGGTGGTATGAATCATAGGTGCACCCTAATGGAGCAGACTGGTGAGCACCCCTTCCCGAACTTCTGTTTCCTCATCCTTAAAGGGCAGTTGTGTGAATAGTGGGAACACTTAGGCCATGTCCTGGTTGAGGTGGTTTTACAGTTACCCTGGGCTGTAGTGGTGCCTGCCCTTAGGCGCTTCTCTTGGGATTCTTGCATGCTGTGCCCCACATGAGCCCAGGGAGGACTTCCCTGACCCCTATTTAATTACCTATTCATTCATCTTTGTTTTTGGCAGTGTTGGTGGTAGAACCATGGACCAGGGAGTTATGCCCCAGTTGTTGGTTAGCATTGAAAAATGCAGGGACTGGGGTGTAGGCATGGCCCAGCAGCAGAGCTCCTGCTTGGTATGGGTGACGTCTCTGTCAGGACTGAGATGATAAATGAGCTAAGAAATATGCTGGCCAGGTTTGGCAGCACCCACCTGTAATCACAGAATTAGAGGCAGAAGGGCTGGGGGTGATATTGGTGATGGAGAACCTGCCCAGTACCCCAAAAGGAGGAAAGATATATGAAGGCACAGTCTGCAGGCGCCCAGAGAACTTGCAAGATTTAGCGGTTCACAGCGCCCTCTACTGGCATCTCACGGAAAGCCAAGTCTCTGGATACCAGGATTGGTCACAGTGGCAGGTAGCAGGACGGTGCCCAAACCCCTTGCTCGGCAAAACTGACAGGTTCTCCAGATGTGGAGCCTAGATTCAGGACCCAGGTCTGAGCGTTGGAGATGTCACCTCTGCCTTCCCAGGGATAGGAAAGGAGGAATCAAGGGCAATGGAGGCACCTTGCAGGATGTGGAGGGCGCTGAGCCCACTTTCTGTAAAGGGTGGGGTATTGGTTTACAGAATGATGGTAGGTGAGGTTCCCCACAGCTGTCTCCTAGGTTCTGTTCTGAAGCAGGGCAGTGATACTAGAACAAAAACACTTGCCATTAAGGTCCCAGGAGCTGCCGCCTCTGTCTCTGCCCTTCTCTTTGGGTGTCTCACCTCTGTCTCTTTCTCTGGCTCCTTCTCTCTGTCTCCTTTCTCTCTGGGTCTCTGAGTCCCTCTCCTCTGCTGTCACCCTATCTTTCCTCATGGTCAACAGCCTCTCTCTCCTCTCCAGGCAGGCATCTTGGCTGTATCACCTGTAGACTTGAACTTACCCTTGGACTGAGCACTTCTGAAGCAGCTGAAGCCCCTATGGGACTGGACCTCAGGCTCTGCTCATGGGCTGTCTTCTCTCAGGGTTGTGGAGTGGTGGCTGCCACACCTGTTTTTGCCAAAAAGAATGTTCAAAATGTTTTGTATTAAAATTTGTTTTTATTAAAGTGTAATGTGTACATATTTATGTGTACATTGTGCTTATGTGTGTGTGCATGTGTATGAAGGCAAGGTTGATATCTTCCTCTAGTACTCAAACGCTTTTTTAAAATTTTTAAAATTTAGTGTGTGTGTGTGTGTGTGTGTGTGTGTGTGTGTGTGTGTGAGAGAGAGAGAGGGCAATGACTGTGTGTACCTGTGGAGGCCCAAGGGTCACATCACGAATCATCCTGGATTGCTCTACCTCCTTATTGCTTTGTTCTGGGGTTTCCCAGGCTCTGCCTTCGAGGGCTAGAATGCCACTGTCATAACTGCCTACCATTTTTATTTGAGATCTAGGGATTCAAACTTAGGTTCTTTTGCTTTCAAAGCAAAGATTTTAACCCCTGAGCCATCTCCCCAGTCCTCATCCCCCCCCCCTTTAAAAGACAATATCTCACATAGCCCAGACTAGCCTCAAACCCCACATGTAGCTGAGGATGACCAGAAGTCCTGATCTGCCTCCACCTCCCAGATGCTAGTCACCAGGCTTCACCTTTGACTTTTCTGAGACAGGATGTCCCTCTGCACTCCTGGTCAGCTGAACTCAAGATGTTCCTCCTGCCTTAGCCTCCTGAGTGGTCAGATCACAGGAATCACTGCACAACTTCCCAGGGAGACACGAGTCAGCATCTCTTCACCACAGAGAAGGCCCCAGAGAAAGGATCCCAAACAAGTCCAACTGGCAACGCAATGGGCTTATTACATTCATTTGCAGGAGTGGGATGAGGGGTAAGAGGTGATCTGTAGGAGCAGGGTGAGAGGTAGCCAGAAGTAGGGGAGAGTGTGAAAGGTAACCCAAAGGAGTGGAAACAAAGGTGTCCCCTGCAGGGATGAGGGGTGACCCTCAGAAGTAAGGGGTCATCCACAGGAGCGGTGTGATGAATGAGGGGGTCACCCACAGGGGTGAGGGAATCAACTTCAGGAGGGGGGTGGTTTAAGGGTAAGGAGTCACTTGCAGGAGTGGGGTTGCTCCCAGGCAGCTGCCTCATTGCAGAATGTCTCCCAGTGCAGGTGATGGCTGGGAAAGCTACATCCCTGGAACAGCAGCACCCTGCTAGAACCCCCATCCTTGCCCTATGCCTATATACCCCTGGGGAAGGCTCTCTCGAATCTTGCAGGTTTCTGGACATTTCCCAGCTTTGTAAGATCCCTGAGATCTGGGGGCCCTCCTCTTTCTGGGAGGACACAGTTTCAGCCTGGCTTTTGAGCTACAGGTTTGTTTTGTTTTGATGTGCTGAGGATGGCACCCCCCCACAGTTAGAAAAGTGCCCATCCCCCACCTGCAACTGCCAGTGAAGGTGTCAGTAAAGCACTTATGAACAGGTCTGAGTAGTGGTCACACTGGCGTGTTATGATCTGCTGCTGGTCATACTTTTAAGCTGATTTAATAGAAATAAAAGCCATGTTATGCTGGCAAATGCCTGCTGTCCTATCATTTACAAGATGACCCCAGAAAGATTCGGACTTCAAAGCTACCTAATACTCTTGGCTACATGGTAACTTTAAGTCCAGCCTGGGCTACATGAGACTCCCCCAAATCCAAAATAAACAAATGAATAAAGAGGCATCAAACACAGCTCAACTCCATTCCAGATCTATAACCTTACCACAACTTCATTTCCTCAGCCTAGGAATGGAGTAATGGTGAGGCTGACCCGATGAGGGAATCAGGGAGATTCAGGGTGGTAGGGGTTTTTTTTTGTCTCTTGAGGGCCTGTGGGGGCATGAGCTACAGTGGTTACAGATAAGATTGGGGGAGGAGGTTGCTGGGGGCTAGCAAAATGACTCAGGGCTTAAGATTATGCCTGACTGAGTTCAGATCCCAGATTCCACCTAAAAAACGCCAGGTGGAAATGACAGGAGCCTATACGCACATTCATCCCTGGAAGGCAGAGCCTGAGAAATCCAAGAACAAAACAAAAAGGAGGTAGAGCAATTCAGGATGATTCCTACAGTGTTCTCTGATACACACAGATAAAGGCACGTGGGGAGGAGCAGAGAGGGTAGCAATCCCAGGCCTCTAGAAAGGGGTCAGTAAAAGTGGAGGGTGGCTGAGGAATTGACATTTTGTACTGGGAGCCCCAGGAGACTCCAGAATCCCGTGAGTGGAGGCTGTGCGGACAGGCCGCTGGAGGCTGGTGGAAGGATGAGGATGATGCTAGAGACACCTGGATCAGAGGGAAGGGGACGACTAGACAGTGCCTGGGAGGGAGGGTGGCGTTGATCCGCTGTGGGCTTAGAGAATAAAGACGTCTTTAAGTTCAAAGTCATCCTCGGCTATATAGTGAGTTGGAGATCAGCCTGGATAAAAGAGAAAAACATACTAGAACTCGTAGTGCTAGGAATCAGCCAGGAAAGGCAGGCTCGTGTGCAAACCTCCTAGTCTAAAGGCTCATGGGGGGGGCGGGGTTGGGAGGGGCGATCCTCTGATGTGGCCGGGAAAGGGACCGAAGAGATGCAGGTTCCAAAGCCCAGCCACACTGCACTCATCTCATGCAACGAGAAGACCTCTAGATTCAAGGAACCTTCCCCAGGAAGGTGGCGTCCACACTGTCCGTGACCAACCCGGAGCAGTCGGCAAGACAAAGGGAGATGGGTGTTCCTTGCCGGGGAAAGGAGGAAGGCCAAGAGGAGGGCGCAGGGATTCACTGTTCCGGCGCGTGCTCCCGCTCCCAATTGGCCCGGGAACCTAAACGAGCCCGGCCTCCCTCCACGCCCCCAGGGCTTCAGGGATCTTTTCCCCAGCTCTTCAGGCACGCGCGCCCTTGTTACTGCCGTGAGTTTCTGGACCTGGGAGGACCTCCCGTGTGCCGATGACTGACAGCTCCCAGGAGCCAATTGCTGCTCTAGAGCACTGCTTTTCCCTCCCTGAGGGCCAGGAGCTTAGGGAGGAGGAGCCAAAAGCCTCTAACGTCACTTACCTCTTAACCAATAACAGCAAGGAGAAGGCGGTTCATCTCAGTGACGGGCAGCTCTGTTTCCAGACGTCCGCTAAGCGCGAAGCCCGCCGGGAAGCTCAGAGGCGGAGCTACCCGGAAAAGGGCGGAACCTTACGTGATTATCCAATCATCACACGCGCTGGTGAAGATCGACAATAAATTGTCCGGTCCTAGCCAACCTGAGGGGGCGGGACTCTTAGCGCCAAGAAGGGCGGACACTTGATGTTTAACAGGCGTTTACTTTGTCCAATTGCTATGCGAAGTTCTCAGACAGGCGTCTGTCCTAGCCAATAAGAACTCCTGGCGGGGTTGCGGTGGGAGGACCGTGGACCCTCTGGTATAAGGCGGTCCCAGGGGGGGGGAGTAAGGAGAAAGGGGGGGGTCGCGGCAGCCCGAGGAGGAGTAGGTTGGGGGAAGATGGCGGCAGCCGAGGCCGCGAACTGCATCATGGAGGTGAGTGTTTGGCTTCCCGGGCCCAGAGGGCGGCTCGGGCGGGCGGCCTGGGCCGTGAGGATGGGGATTGTGCGCGCGCGCCGGCCGCGAGTGCGCTCTGCATCCGGGCATATATGTGTGTTAGAGGGGCGTCTCTGACTTTCTGGGGTTCGCTGCCCCCTATTGAGTCCAGGGGGTTCGCACGTGGTCGCGGTCTGGGGGCGCTTCCGGCTCAGCTACACGTGGCGGCAGCGCGAGCCTTGGGGAGGGGTGTGCCGCTGCCTAAGGCCCCGCGGGTCCACGTGCGGGACAGGCCCCGCCCCCGGCTCTGGGGACCCTAGCCCCTCATTCTGGGGATCTCGGGACCCGATTTCTGTACTTTGGGGCCTCAACACTTCAATCCTGTACTTGGGGGCCTCGACAGTCTATCCCTGCACTTGGGGGTGTCTATACCCCAACCCTGCACTTGGGAACCTCGTTACCCTAGCCCTGTACTTGCAGACCTCGAAACACCATCCCTGCACTTAGGGACTTGCAGACTCTTGGGGGTTTCGAGATCATGGCCCCACACCCTGGGGACTCAGAGATTTCCCCCCCCAACCATGTGAGAGAGCTGCCCCAAGCATACAGGGGAGAGGTTGTAGTTCTGCACCCCCCTCACTTTTCTCTGGCACTGTTTAGGGTAACTCGAGGTCCTCAGATTTTGGAAGAGCAAGTTTCAATCTCTACCCCCCTTTCTTTCTGGCTGCTGGATTTTTCTTACTGTAGCCTTCTGGGGGGGGATGGGCATGGTGGCCCGTGGCACCTCTTTAGGTGATGGGGTGGCCTGTAGAAGCAGATTGCAATGAGGTGCCTTGTATCCTCTCTTGATTGTTTGTTGTGCCTGGGCGGACAATCCCACCTTTCTGAGACTCTTTCTGATGAACGGTCAGAGGGTAATTGTGATTGTTATATGGACATACAGGCTTCTGGCCCTATCTTTCTTTCCCTATGATGCTTTTCTCAGTATTTCAATGATGGGAGATGACCCATGATTTCTTTATTTCACTGGAATGAGAGGCCTGGCTGTTTCTCAGGCCACTTCCATTATATAGTTTTGGACTGTATATTTGCCCATGCTGGCTTTGAACTCAGCCTGAGCTGGCAGACCTGGATATCAGCTCCCAAAACCTTCTTGGTCTGGGCTGTCACCTGCTAGTATCTGGACTATTGAGAAATGGATCCAAATGGGGGATCTTAGTGGGTCACAGCCCCAGGCTTGACCTGTCCTGAGGTCTTGGAAGGTGATTAGAGCTGAGGACACGCCATCCAATGAGACCTCGTGTTGTGGCATTCTCTAGTGAGAGGTCAGCTCATCCCCAGAGTCATTGCAGTAACCCTTTAGTTTTGCCAGTTCCAGCAGGGAGGGTGCGGGAATTACTGCAAAGGCATCTCTCTCCAGGCCAGCCTCTGAATGGGGGGTTCTCTGGGGGAGGTGTGCAGGCAGTGAGAAGACTGGTTGTGCTTGAGAACCCACAATTTGATGAGGGGTTTGGGGTGCCTCTCCAGGCAAGGGCTTGCCACACCTTTCTGCTGGGATCCTCAGACCAGGAGGTGTCTTGCGAAGGGGCGGGTGCTTAGTTGGACAAGTTTCCTGCCAGGCTCTTCCCTGGGGGGAGGGGGGTGGTCAGGAATTGTCACCTAATCTAGGGGATTAGGTGGAAGGGGAGCTGGAAGTGTTGGTGTGCCTAGCAAGCACCAGGTTCTCCAGCCTGGATGGGGGATGTGTATGTATTCAGCCACCTGGCCAAAGGGGACAATTTCTCTCCAGCCAACAGCTGGGACAGGAGACCCCTTACCCTCCTTTCCTGTTTCCCATCTTTTCCTTGGTGCCCTTTTCCCCTCATTGCTTCCTCCTTGTGTTACTCTTCCTCCCAAAGAAAACCAAAGCACAGGACTCTCACTGCTCCTTGAATGAGCCCAGACCCCAGACTGTCCCCAGCCCCAGCCTGGCCCTGTCCCGGCCACCCTGTAGCTAATCCTTTCTCCCTGTTACTCTCTCCTAGAATTTTGTAGCCACCTTGGCTAATGGGATGAGCCTCCAGCCGCCTCTTGAAGAAGTAAATATCCTTTTGTGAGATCCCAGCCCCCCTCCACACAGCACATCTCAGTACACATCTGCTCCCCAGAGCCCTCACTATCCCCCTGATTTCAGATCAGGGTTCCCCATACCCCTAGACACACAAAGGAGATCCCCCTAACCCCCCCCCAACTGTGGCTGCTTCCTTAACTCCACCTCCAGCCCCCCTGCCCTTCCATGTACCTGCCCCTGGTCTTCCCTCCCTCCCCTCCCTACCCAGCTGTGGGCTGAGCTAGAGACTGGGCAGAGAGACTGGAGAGATGGTAGGCGAGGCTGGTGCTCCCTGATGGTGTTCTGGGTGGGTTCTGGAAATGGAAACCCAGGGCTATTCGATTCTGGTCTTCCCTGGGAGGAAAGACGACAAGCATGGTGGCAGAGCTGTCCTGCTGGGATTTGGGGTCTTGGGGAAGTCAAAGAGGCCATTAGGCTGTCCTGGTCCGGTGACTAATCTTGCAACCCCTTGTCTTCTTCCAGGTGTCCTGTGGCCAGGCAGAAAACAGCGAGAAGCCCAATGCCGAGGATATGACATCCAAAGACTACTACTTCGACTCCTACGCCCATTTTGGCATCCATGAGGTAAGGACTGCCCCAGCACAGGATGTAGGTGAGTAGCCCACACATACTCAGGGCCACGGCCCCAAGTCTGGTATGTTGTCTTGGAGACTGCAGGCTAGTTTCCAGGTTGAAGAGCACGCATGCTCACAGCAGCCCTCAGTCTGGGGTCAGAGCCTGCGGACCTCCAGTGCCCTCTCGTGGCCAGCTGTGGAACTGTGCCTGACTGCTTATGTTCCTGTGGCTTCTTGGAGCCAGAATCATCAGAGTGGACTGCCGGCCATGGAGCCCTGGCTCCCTCTGCAGAAAATTTGTAGTGGGGTAGAAATGGGCTAGATGGTAGACAGCCCTGGAATGCATCCCTATACTTCAAACAACAAGAATGAAAAAAGAAAACTGTAGGAAAACATATGCAGCAAAACTAAGGGTGTGTGTGTGTGCGCGCTTGCCATGCTAGGGAATGAACACAGGCGCTTGCATAAACTAGACAACCCCTTTACCTCTCGGCCACATCCACATCCCTCTTATTCTGAGATGGTGTTTCATTAAGTTCCCAAGCTGGTCTTGAACTGCAGACTCTGGACTGGGGAGATGGCTCAGTGAATAAAGTGCGTGCCAGGCAAACAGAAAGAATACCTCTGAACTCTAGATCATTTAAAGCGTCAGTCAGGTGTGTAAGCCTGCCTATAATTCCAATCCCCTAGAAGTCCTCAAAGCAAGCTGGCTAGTCAGCATAGCTATGTCAGTGAATTCTGGATTAATTAGGGAGCCAGCCATAGGAGATTAAAGTAGAAGAACCTTGAGCCTTCACATGTATACATGCAAATACATGCGTGCCTGAAGGTAGAGAGAAAAAAAACTCTTTCATTTCTCCTGCCTCGGTTTCCTGATTGACAGATCTGTTGCCACCAGGCCTGAGGGCCCTCTTTTGGGGTTTTGAGACAAGGCCTGACTACATCAGCCTGGGATCCTCTCTCCTTTGCCTCCCAAGGGCCATACCACAGTTACCATTTTTAAGCGAACAGTGGTGATGTTAAGTTATTTAGGGTGTTTCTGTATCCAGGAAATGAACTGGGGACTACTGAGCTGTATTCCCAGTGAAGTTTTCTTTGAGACAAAGTCACGTAGCCTAGGTTGCTTTCAAACTCTTCAATGTAGCTGAGAAAGACCTCTGATTCCTCCAAAGTGCTGAGATCGCAGGCTTTCACCCCATGCTTTTCCTTCTTTCAGGCAGGATCTTGATTTTTTCAAGGCAGGCCTGAATCCTGAGTCTTGGGGTGGCTATGGTGTGATGTGTTGGTGTGGGTTCCTATTGATGATTAATGATAGGTTACAGGAGAGATGGGATCTTTTCACGAAGCCTGATCTGCTCACTGTTGTGTGATTGGAGGCCAGTCAATCAGGATTCCTCACTCTGCCCCGAATCCCCAATCTGCATTCTCATTCTACCCCTTGTCTCTCCCTAGGAGATGTTAAAGGATGAGGTACGCACCCTCACGTACCGAAATTCCATGTTTCACAACCGGCACCTGTTCAAGGATAAGGTGGTGCTGGATGTGGGATCGGGCACTGGCATCCTCTGCATGTTTGCTGCCAAGGCCGGGGCCCGGAAGGTGATCGGGGTGAGTTTCCCTGAGGGTGTTAAGCTCAGGGGCCAGAACCAGGATGGGACTCTGGATCTCATCTGCCCTTCTCCTTGGACCCTCAGATCGAGTGTTCCAGCATCTCTGATTACGCTGTGAAGATTGTCAAAGCCAACAAATTAGACCATGGTGAGCTGATGGGGGTGCAGAGGAGTAGGTGGGCCTGGCTTCCTGGGTCCCTGGTGAAGGAGCAGGAGCCAATCTGGGCAGTTCCCCGTCCCAGCATTTTCCACCCAAACTTGTGTTCAGTGAGGTCCACTTGTAAGAGTCCTTCAAAATAACGGCTAGATCAGGCAAGCGAATACTTGAACTTGGTGGTGCGGCCTGTCCTCAGACTTTGGAGACTAAGGGAAGGTGTCAAGAGGTCCAGGTCAGCCTGGGCTACACACGGTTATCCAGTGATAAGCCAGAAAATGTAGGGAGCTGGGGAGGTGACAATGTAAGTATGAGGACCTGAGTTAGATTTCCTTTTCCCATGGGACAATTCAGCATGGCTGTGGCCTTAAAGGCAGACTCCGCATGGTCAGCCAAGTTGGATTGTCTAGCTCCTTGCTCATTAATAAATTTTCCTGTCTTAAAAGATAAGGTGTGGAGGAGCACATTGACCTCTGGCTCTATGCACTACACACACATACACAAAACACAAAGGATGTTACTACATTGGGCAGATATTTATTACCAAGGCTCCTTGCCAGTGAGGGGAAGGGGCAGGAAATGTGGGCATCTGGGACTTTTTTGTGCATAGTCTGTGGGATCAGGTGATGACATTCATTTTGGAGGACACTTGTGCCAAAGACATAAGTCACTGGCTCCACCTGCTCTGCAGGTGCAGTACCATGCCTGTATGTGGACATGAGGAACAAGTGCTGGCTTTCTGTGGGAATGGAGCCTGGGCCTGCCCGTGCTGGGCAAGCATTTTTCTGCCCAGCAGTGCCCCAGCCCCAAGTCCTTTGCCATCCAGCCTGGTTTGTAGTTGGCCATTTTGATGACTCTCCTGCGTGGAATCTGGTGAAGGGCAAAAGGATTCTTTTGGTCCTTTGATGTTTCTGGGGTGTAAACCCAGCCCTGGAAAGTGCTAACCTTGACTTGAGGGCATAGCTCCATGTCAGTTTTGTGGAGGTATCTGTAGCCAGTTGGGGGCCATATATGGGAGTGCAAGGCCCTGTATGTTGTGGTCACTGTTTCAGTGTGATGAAATGACTCTTTCTGTGCCGCAGTGGTGACCATCATCAAGGGTAAGGTGGAAGAGGTGGAGCTGCCAGTGGAGAAAGTGGATATCATCATCAGCGAGTGGATGGGGTACTGCCTCTTCTACGAGTCCATGCTGAACACTGTGCTGCATGCCCGAGACAAGTGGCTGGTGAGGGACACCATCAAGCATGCAGAGCACACTGAGCATAGGGACACGGCTTCCCCAGGGCAAGGGGACTGGGGGAGGATGAGGAGCTGATCCCCAGGGTCATGCAAAGGCCCTTGGGTAGTGTGGGTTTGGTGGGGAGGTGGCAGGACTTTAGGATCCCAAGACTTGGCTTTTCTTTGAGAGTCCAAGAGGGTCTGAGGACCAGGGAACCTGGGCCTGAAAGAGGTCTTTGATGGCTGACTGCCCTGTATGTACATGGTTGCTGCTGAGGGCCTCAGCAGAAGGGGGGGTTCATGGCCAGGATCCGTGGGTGGTTTTGGATACTGTTTAGAGGTCCCTCCCTTCATCCAGCCCTCCACCCACAACAGGCACCTGATGGCCTCATCTTCCCAGACCGGGCTACCCTGTATGTGACAGCCATTGAGGACAGACAGTACAAAGACTACAAGATCCACTGTGAGCTGGGGCTGTGGGGATGACAGATGGAGAGGGCAGAGCCAAGGCTGCTGTGGCTCACCATATCTGCTCATGCCAGGGTGGGAGAACGTATACGGCTTCGACATGTCCTGCATTAAAGATGTGGCCATCAAGGAACCTCTGGTGGACGTGGTGGACCCGAAGCAGCTGGTCACCAATGCTTGTCTCATAAAGGTAATGATAGCTGGCGAGCTCTTGAGACCCTGACCTGTCTACTAGAGGTGTCACTAGGTACCCGCCCACACCTCAGTTCAGAGACAGATAGAGGGGACCCCCGCCATGGGAAGTGCAGCAGCCATGAGCAGAGACTACACAGTTAGGTCCTCATGGGTGAGGCTTGGTGTGGGGCTGCACTGGCAAGTGGTCACGGTGGGGGGATTTGGCTGGCAGGTAGTCAATGAGGTTTTGTGAGCAAGGATCATAGGGCAATAGCCCCATGTGGGACACCCAACTGTGGGTTAAAGCAGGGGTTCGATAAGTTGTAACAGGAACTAAAAGCAGCAGAGCTGGGGATTGGGCTAGATGGACGGTAGAGAGGAAGGAATGAGCACTGATACTGGGCCAGGCTCCAAACGGCTCTCCTGTCTCTCAGGAAGTGGACATCTACACGGTCAAGGTGGAGGACCTGACCTTCACCTCTCCATTCTGCCTGCAAGTGAAGCGCAATGACTACGTGCACGCACTGGTGGCCTACTTCAACATCGAGTTCACCCGCTGCCACAAGAGGACTGGCTTCTCCACTAGTGAGCCGCAGGCGGGGGTGTTTGAGTGGGGGATATAGAGGACAGGTGAATCAGGCCTGTGTTCCAGGATGCTTAAGAGGCTGAGATGCAGGCAGCAAATTTGGGGGGGGTGGAAAGACACTGAAAAAACGCAGACATCTGACAGCCAATGGTATGGGTCAGCCTGCCTAGAATCCCTGCCTCAGGGTTCCATCACCAGTACTAAAACAACCTCCTTGGGTCCTAGGACCCTGAGAACCCGCTCTCTGGCCTATCCTATCATAGCCGCAGTCCAGCTCTGGCTTTGTGACTGGGTTATATTCGAGTCTCGCTCACAGAGCATGCACAGCCCTTTTCCAGTGGCTGTGTATGTAGGAACAGTGTTCAGGCAGAGGCCGGACTTGGGTTGACAGTGCCTGCCCCCCAGGTCCCGAATCCCCTTATACACACTGGAAACAGACGGTTTTCTACATGGAGGATTACCTGACAGTGAAGACTGGCGAGGAGATATTTGGCACTATCAGCATGCGGCCCAACGCCAAGAACAACGTGAGGCCAGGGGTGCAGGGCATGCAGGCGGTAGGGGGGTTATGGGGAAGAAAACCCGCTTCAAAACCTCCTGAGCAATAGGCAGGAGGGAACTGCAGTCAGCTGGGAGGAGGGGGCATGACGAGAGTGCCCGGGAAGACCATGGGTAGGGTGCTAAGCTGGACCCTTGTGGCCTGCAGGCACAAGGAGGCACCCCCACAATGATCATCTGACTCCCGCCACTGGCATTTGGGCCAGTGTGAGGGGCCTTTCAGCTATGGAGCTGATAAGTGTCTTAGCCCCGTCCCACTGAGTGGGGTCTAGTACCCTTGCAGAGGGGATGGGACAGTGGGGGAACAAGAAAAGCAACCTATCAGGTTGGGCTAGATGGGATTTCAGGAAGGATGGTGGCCAGTCCCTGGGGGTGAGGACATTCCTACAAGCTGCCTTAAGGGTCATGGGGCAGCTGCCTAGGCCCTTCTTGAGCCTCCTGACACCCTGTTCTCCACAGCGTGACCTGGACTTCACTATTGACCTGGACTTCAAGGGCCAGCTGTGTGAGCTCTCCTGCTCCACCGACTACCGGATGCGCTGAGGCAGCGCAGGCGGGGCCTGCAGAGCCTGGGGCTTGGCGTTCTTAGGCAGTTTCGGGGTCCCCTCTCCTGACCCTCCCACAGCAGGGGCTCCAGGGATGGGATGGGAAGTGGGGGGCACATCGTGACTGTTTTTCATAACTTATGTTTTTATATGGTTGCGTTCACGCCAATAAATCCTCAGCTGGGACCCGCTGTGTTTGCTGGAGTTCAGAGGTTTGGAGGCTCAGATGGTATTCTGTCCCTGGTGATTCTCAGGGGCTTCGTTCCAACTCCTGTGGGTTCCTTGGGGTCTGCTGCCCCAGGCAGACCCCCTGTAGGGAAGATCTCAGCACAGCCCCCTCCTTTTCCAGAGTTTCTCTCCCTCCCTCCTTGTTCCTGTGGCTGTTTTTATTGTCCAGGGTTTTCCATGGCCGGGGCTCAGCATGCCTGGCCTGAGTTCCTCTCACAGGGGACAGGGGGAATCTTCCTGCAAGGCAGCAAGTCCGTCCCACTTTACAGAAGCACCTGCAGTATGGGGACCACATCTACTCCTGGAGCCCTAATTCTAGTGGACTGTCCAGGGGATCCCTCTACCCACTCCCCTTAGGAGACCCTGGAGGATGTGAAAGGTTTTTTGTTCCTCAGCAGTGTCCCTGGGAACAGGCTGCCACTCTGTGGGTATCCACCTGATTCATGCCCCCTGGATTTATTTGGTCTAACTTGGACAAAACGCAGCCATATAACTGGGTGCTGGACTGGATGGAGTCAGGAATCTGCTTTGGCTGGCAGCTCAGGACCCAAACCTACTCCTGCCTGCAACCCACAGGACACCCTAGCTGCACCCCAGAGGATCACCCCTATGATGGCCTGCCACATACTATTGCTCTGCTCACCTGGAATTTGGAGGATTGGACTCTGGGCAGTTGAGAGCAACTCAACCTCCCATCTCTGGACTGGTCGGGTGATCATGGCAGCTCTGTGCCTGCTCTGACTTCCGTCTGTGCACTGAACAAACTACCCCAAGTTCTGGCCCAGCCATCTCCCAACACCATCTTCCCTTGTTCTGGACCCAGCCTAGGCAGAATACCAGAGCTGAATAAAACAAGAGTTCCATGTTTGTCTTAGCCAGCCTCTAACATTGTCCTTATGATGGTGGAAGTCCCTTCCGCTGTCTAGCTGGGATTTACCCCCTATTAGCACCTTCCTCCTGCCACGCAAACCATGCATCTGTGGTGGGTAGTTGTGTTTTTGGTGGGTGCACCAGACCCCAAGTATTTCATAGATTGAGATTCACTACAGTGTCCCCACCCTAGACTGTACCCAGAGAAGGGCTGTGAGCTGTAAGCCAAGCCTTGTCCCTCAGACGGACAGAAGAGCAAGGGAGCACCGGATCCCGGTTTGGGGGGAGGAGCTGTTGTGAGTAGCTGAGAAGCGGCCGAGTCTGGAGGCTGGGGATTGAACCAGGGAAGAGTGTTGGACTGAGGGGGAGGACCCCACAATGCCTGGAAGAGCGGGAGGCAGACTAGGGAGGAATGGGAAGGAGGCTGAGAATAGGCGGACTGATCGCGGGGGAGGGGGGGGGCGGGGAAAGGAGGCCAGATTGGAAGTGGGCGGGGATAAAGCCGAGAGCTGGTTGAACGCTCGCAGGACTGAGATGGGATTCCTGGGTAGCCAGTGACCCCGGAGGTGGGCTGGCCAGGCGGAGGGTTTGTCGAATGAGGACTGGACATATGGAAAAAGTAGACTTGGGTCCCATGCTCGAAACTGGGGGCAAGAAGTGTTATTGGGTCTGACCCCCTAGGATCTGAGCGGCGGACCCCCAGACTCCCTAGACAACGTAAGTACAGGCTCGGGTTCTGGGGGACCTCAGGCCGTGTTTGGCATTGGGCACGAAGGCTTCTCCATCACTTGTCGGACTCTTCAGCATCCCTGGCTGCCGAGCATGCGCAGTACGGTGTTTCCGCCGGACCCCCCCCTGCGGGGGAGGGGACGTTCGGCCTCCCCAAGAGACGGACAATTTGTACGCCCCTACCGACTGTCTAGAAATAGGAAACGGAAATTGGGTGGGCAGTGCCAACGTCCGGCAGGTGTTGGTTTCCTGTCGACCTAAACTAGTGAGTTCCCTCCGAAGCCCCCAATATCCTGCCCAAGATCCCTACTTCATCTTCAAAATACTGTGGGATGTGTGTGCAGCGGGGAGAGCACTGAGTTTTCGCAAGGACAGATGAGTGGCCGCGAACCATCCCTCCAGCTCCCCAGTGAAGCCCCGCCTCCAGCACTCCTGAGACTGCAGCTGGAAATCAGACCTCTCCGCAGCGGAGGGAGGCTGGGCTGAGTCCAAGAACTGGTGTGGCAGTACAAGTCTGGGCCTGGGTCCTTGGGTCCCTGGGTCTAAAGGAGGAGGCTAAGGTCTGGACTCTTAGGTTTGAGGGAGGAGACTGGGGCCTGTAATCCTGGGTCTGAGAGGGCTGTCTGGGATCTGGACCCCCTAAGTGTTAGGGAGGAAGGTTGGGCCTGAGCCCAGGGTCTGAGGAAGGAGGACTTGCTGGGTCTGGACCTCTGGGTTTGAAGTTAAGGGACTGGGTCTGGACCTCTGGGTTTGAAGTTAGAGGACTGGGTCTGGACCCCTGGGTTTGAAGTTAAAGGACTGGGTCTGGACCCCTGGGTTTGAAGTTAGAGGACTGGGTCTGGACCCCTGGGTCTGAGGGAGGAGGGCTGGATATGGCCCCCTGGGTCTGAGGGAGGAGGGCTGGGAATATAGAGAATGATCCCCTGTCCTCCTCCCAGGGCTCCCGGACAGCATGGCCGAGGCGCACCAGGCGGTGGGCTTGTTATCCTCCCTGAGCGCAGACGGGGCAGAGGTGGAGCTGAGCTCTACGGTGCTTCGGGAGGTCCACCTGTCTGGCCTGCGCTCCTGGAAACGGCACCTCTGGCGTTTGTGGGTGAGGAAAGCACGGGTGGGTTGCCTTCCTGGAGTCCAGGATACCTGAGGCCCACGCCCAGGGACTGGGATGTCCATTTCCAGGACACTGTTAGTCGTTTTATGGTGGCATTCATCTTGGATTTTCAGGCCTGAGACTCCTGCCCATCTTTTGCACTCATTTCTAAAATTATCCCTTTATATTTCTGTAAAAAATTATTTCTAATTATTGAATATATGTGTATAAAATGTAGGTATGTGGCCATACACATGACACAGAATGCATTTGGAGGTCAGAAAATGTCAACTTTATGGGCTCTATTCTCTTCTTCCACCTTTATGTAGGTTTCTGGAATTGGGCTCAGATCATCAAACTTTGTGGAAAATCCCTTTTATGGCTGAACTATCTCATTGGCCCAATCTTTATTTATTGGTACTGGAGACAGAATCCATGGTATTTATAATCCAGGCAGGTGCTCTATGATTGAGCTATGCTTCCAGCCCCTCACTAGTGTTCTACCCCCAATCCATTCCCCCACCCCTTTATTGGGTTCATCTGCCATGTAGGGCTCTTTTTTTTTTCTTTTTCTTTTTAATTTGGGGCTCTTCAATACCCATGTGTTCAGAAACGACACCTTCTCCCCACAGAAGGACTTTCTCACTGGTGTGACCCCTGCCAGCCCCCTCACCTGGCTCTTCCTCTTCAGTGCCATTCAGCTGGCCTGTTTCCTGCAGCTGGATCCTTCCCTTGGACTGATGGAGAAAATTAAAGAGTTACTTCCAGACTGGTAAGGTCCCCCCTGCACCTTTCTAGCCTCCCTAATCCTTCTTGCAGCAGACACTTTATGGGTGTAACTTCTCTGTCGCATAACTCACAAAAGGAAGGAACTTCCATCATTTGTGTTTCTTTTTTATCTGAACTGTTTCTTCCAAGAAGGAATAGTGGGAAACTGGAACATATACATACATGAATAAAGAGGGCTGCCACTCTCTAGTCAGCAACCTCTGTGAGCCAGGCATAGCAGTACACACCTGTAATCTCAACTTTCAGAAGGCCAAGGCCTGAGATTTTTGAGTTTGAGGCAAGCCTGGACCATCTTTATGAAGGGGTTAAAAATCAGGCAGGGGCGTTGGAGAGATGGCTCAGGAGTGAAGACTCTGTCTTGCAAGCAGAAGCTTCTGAGTTTGGATCCCAGGAACCATGTCCAAAAAACAGGCAGAAATGACAGCAAACCGAACTTCCAGCCCTGATCAGAGAGCCTGAGAAATCCCAGAGCGAAGCAAAAAGGAGGTAGAAACGATCCAGGATGATCCCCAAAGTCACCCTTGGTCCTCAGCAGGGACACACGTGCCTTTTTTTTTTTTTTTTTTTTTTTTAATTTTTTTGCTTTTTTTTTTATTATTATTATTTATTCAGCTGTGCGCATGTGCGTGTGTATGTGCGCACGCGTGTGTGTCTGTGTGTGTGTGTAGAACCACGGACGAATTTGCGAACCACCATGGACGACTCCACCTCCTTCTGCCCCGGGATTCACAGGCTCCGCCCTACCAGGACCAGAAGCGCAGGCCGCCCCCGCTTCCGCCTGGCGTCTATACGTGGGATCTGGGATCCGAACTCAGGACCTTCCGCCTGCAAGGCGGAGGCTTAACTCCTGAGCCACCTCTCCAGCCCCACACGTGCCTTTTGCTACACACACACTCACACAAAATCAATCAATCAATTTTTTTAAAGAATCAGGCAGGGTGAGGCAGTATTCCCAGATCAGTCAAGTTTTCCCAAGGAAGAAGGTGTCAATTTCGCATTCACAACTCCTAAGGGCAGAGTCAGGTTAGATGGAGGAATTTCTAGAAAGGATATTTTTTGCAGTCCACAGAGAGGGAGTAACTGGACCTACATGCTCCAAGTAAAGAGTTTATCTCACAAGTGTGATTGCACGTGGTCAAACATACCTTTGAAGTGGCTGGAGATATAGACACCTCCCCCCTTTCCTAATCTTGGAGTCCCTGAAGTGATGGGTCACTGTGATTAAGCTCTAAGCTCCAGCAGCCACATTATGCCTGACAGACATCGTTCTTTTTCTTTCTTCCCTCTTTTTTTTCTTTCTTTCCCTTTCCCTACTTTCCTTCTCTCTCCTTTCTTTCCCTTTCTTCCTTCTTTGTTTCTCTCCTTATCTCTCTGTGTCTGCCTTTCTATGTCTCTCTATGTTCTGGGTCTCTGTTGTGCCTTTCTGTGTCTCTCTGTATCACTATCTCTGTTTGTCTCTCTGTCGTCCTCTGTTCTCTATGTCTCTGTGTCTGTCTTTCTCTGTTCTCTCTGTGTGTCTCTCTGCTTGCTCTCTTTCTGCTGTTTCTGTTCTCTTGTTCTCTTTTTCTGTCTCTCTCTGTCTCTCTCTGTCCCTCTCTGTCCCTCTCTGTCTCTCTCTCACTCTAGCTACCTTAGCTTCCTGAGTACTGGGGTTACATAAATATCCTTACTCCTGGATAGTACCTGCAAATTCCCATGGAAAGTGGTTTCATTTAGTTACTGGACAAGGTCTCGTGTTATTCAGGCAGGCCTCCTCCTCACCATGTAGCAGATGATAACCTTGAGCTCTTGATTCTCCACCTCCACTGGGACTGTTGGCGTGGGCTGTCATGAATCCAGGGTTTTGTCCATACTGTGCAGATACTCTACCAGCTGAGCCACATGCTCTTTCTCTGGGCAAGTGATTTTGGAAGCTTGATTGCAGACACAGAAGTGAACAGAAACAGCAGAGAGACAGACCACTATACAGATGAGGAAAATGTTTTTTTTGTCTGTGATCCATACACCCATCCAGTATCATAGTCCAGTGTCCAGCTTCAGGGGCCCCATGAGACCCAGGCCCAGCCTCTCTCCTTCTTCCCCCAGGGGCGGGCAGCATCACTGGCTCCGGGGAGTCCTAGCAGCAGCACTGTTCACCTCATGTTTGTGGGGAGCCCTGATCTTCACGCTTCACGTGGCCTTGAGGCTGCTTCTCTCCTACCACGGCTGGCTTCTTGAACCCCATGGCGCCATGTCCTCACCTACCAAGACCTGGCTGGTACGTGAGGACTTTGAACACCAGGATACAGGCACAAGCCCTCACTGTACCTGTGTTCTCCTCTATGGGCCTCTGTCGCATTGTGGTCTCTCTCTCAGTCTCTCTCTCCCTGTCTCTGTCTCTCTCTGTCTCATTGTCTTCCCTCCCCTCCTCCCCTCTCCAGGTCTCTCTCTCTGGATCTGTGCCCTCCATGGATCTCTGTCCAACACCACCAAGTCTCTATCTATGTCTCTCTAGGTCTCTCTCTCCTCCCCATATCTCTCTCTCAGGCCTGTGTCCAGCCCTAGTCCATCCCCAATCCCTGTATCCCCCCCACCCACCATCGTTTAACACCCATTCTGTCCTGCAGGCCCTAGTCCGCATCTTCTCTGGCCGCCGCCCAATGCTGTGTAGCTTCCAGCGTGCGCTGCCCCGGCAACCAGTGCCCACTGTGAAGGACTCCGTTCGCAAGGTGGGCTGGGTCCTGGGCTGGGCGGGTGGCGTTGGCCACCAGCTGTGACAAGGCCCATCCCCCCCACCTGCCCACAGTACCTGGAGTCCATGCGCCCTGTGCTCTCTGCCGAGGCCTTCGACAGCACAGCAGTGCTGGCACACGAATTCCTCCGGCTGCATGCGGCACTTCTGCAGCTCTACTTGCACCTCAAGTCCTGGTGCACCAGCAACTACGTGAGTCTTTGGCAGGGCCCCACCCTGTAATCTGGCATTATGCCTACCCACCCTCAGACCCAGTGCCCTGCCCTCCCAGCCAGTGCCGTACCCACCAGGGCCCCATCCCATGACACCTGACGCCCCACCCACCTGGAGGATGTCCTGCCCACCGAACATATCTCTTGTAGTGGAACCCAGCCTCTCTTGAACAGGACACCCTGCCCACCCAAGCCCCTCCCACCACAGTGACACCACATCAGCCTTGATCCTACCCCTTGACTTCTCATCACGCCCACTACTGACTCTGCCCCATGATGCTTTGATGTCCTGCCCCCTGTGATACTCTTTGACATGACCCTCTACCTTTGGTCATGATGCCTTATCCACTAGATGGATAGATGATAGATAGGTTATAGGTACATAGGATAAATATATATAGATGATAGATAGGTTAGACAGATTGATATGTGACAAATATAAACAGATAGGTATATACAAATAATATAGATATTATACTAGACAGATAGATGACGGATATAGACAAATACATGAGAAAGATGATGGATGGATGGATGGATATAGATGACGGGCAGACGGACGGACGGACGGACCCACCCACCCTACCTGCCTCATCTGTCTGATTGGTGACCTGACTCCCCATCATGATGTCCTGCTCATTGAGCCCTGTGATGCCCCACCCCATTCTGGGGCCCAATCTTACCCCCAGATGCCCTGGATAACCAGCACCCTGTGAAGCAGAGTACCACATACCAGAGCAACTAGACACCCCCATCCCTAGCATCCAGGCAAGCCTCTCCCCCAGCCTCATGGTGCGCTGCCCAGCCAGGCCACATACTAACAAGCAGGTCCACCTGCAAATTCCTTAGCCTGTTCCTGCATCCAGGGAGTAGTCAGTCCACCCTTAGCAAGCACAGCCCGGCCCCCAGGACATATAGCTATAGAATTCCCACACCAACTGGGTTCAAGTCAATGACAAGTTCCCCCAACAGACTTGTGTTCAGGAGCTTACTCTGGGAAACTGAGACTCAGAATGAATCAGTGGTTGGCCCAAGTCAGAAATGATAGCATGGCATTTTTTTCCTTTCATGTATGTGTATGTGGGAGGGTACACAATGTATATGCGTGCATGTGAGTAGGTGTATATGCACAAGTGCAACTTGAGTGTGTATGTTAGTGGAAGCCTAAGAATGATGTCATTGGGAATCATCCTCCCTTGCTTTTCTCCCTTACTGTTGTGAGCCTGGGTCTGTAATTAGATCTAAAGCAGCCATTAGGGGTGTTCTGACTAGGCAGCTTGCTCTAGGGATTCCTGAACTCTGCCTTCTAGGGCTGGAATTAATAAGGTCGGTCACCACACCAGTGGATCCTTGCATTAATCACTGAGCCACGTTCCCAGGTCATATGGTATTTCTTAGGAAAGGGCAAACAAGACAAATGCATTAATCTTAGGTATAAAACAGAGCAAGTTTTATCTATCTTTCTATATATTTACAATGTGTGGAACTTGTCTAGGTTTTGTTTGGGAGCTTCTAGATTTTTCTTTTCTCTTTCTCTCCCTTTCTTTTTTTAAATTTTTTATTATTATTTATTCAACTGTGTGCATATGCGTGTGTATGTGTGCGCGCGCGTATGTGTGTGTGTGTGTGTGTGTGTGTCTGTGTATGTGTAGAACCACGGACGAATTCGCAAACCACCATGGATGCCTCCACCTCCTTCTGCCCCGGGATTCACAGGCTCCGCCCTACCAGGACCAGAAGCGCAGGCCGCCTCCGCTTCCGCCTGGCATCTATACATGGGATCTGGGATCTGAACTCAGGACCTTCCGCCTGCAAGGCGGAGGCTTAACCCCTGAGCCACCTCTCCAGCCCCACTCTTTCTCTCCCTTTCATTCCTTTCTTCTTTCTCTCTTTTCTTTTTTCTTTGCTTTCTTCCCTTCTTTCAAAAATTCAAGCAGATCCTTTTCCGGTTCATAAGCATGATGATTGGTTTTTCATCTGCTTGTGTGACATGTGCCTCCCACAAACCTTGTACAACATCAGCCCATTACCCATCTGACATGAAAAAATATATATATTCAGGCAGGGAATGTGGCTCAGTGAGTAGAGCACTTGCCTAGTGTGCATTAAGCTGTAGGTTTGGTCAAGGTTTGTGACCCAGCACTTCGGAGGGAAGATTGGGAGTTCAGAGTCATCTTGACTACATTGTGAATTTGAGGTCAGTGTACATGAGACCTTGTCTCAAAAAAAAAAAAAAAATGGAGGGCTGGAGAGATGCCTCAGAGTTTAAAAATCTGCCTCACAAATAGAAGGACCTGAGTTTGGATTCTGGAGCCCACATAAAAACACCAAGCAGAAATGATGGGGACCTGTACTTTCCAGCACAGCCTGGAAAATGCCAGAATGAAGCAATATGGTGGTAGAGCAATCTAAGATGATTCCCAAAGTCACCCTTGGATCTCCACAGGTACACACAGTGCCCTCTAATACACAGACAGACAGACAGACACACGCACGCGCGCACACACACGTACACACATAAAAAAAATCAGCTCATTCCACTCGCTCAATCAGTCATGTAACTTATCTTCCCTCATCCTTTTCACTCAGAATGCATCTTGATCCTCATTTTCTGTTTGTAAACATAGCAGTGCCGTATTTTTCTAAGTTGTGTAATATTCCACATTTGAGCATCACCTGTTTCCACGAATCACTATCTATAAACTCTTAGGTTATTGTTAGATCACGACCAAAGATCTTCTGAGCTCCTTTCTACCTGAGTGACACAGGGAAGTGGGTGCCTCCCCTCAATTTCACCGTCCCCCCCTCCCCAAGGACCCAGCCACTCCAGCCACCAGTTCCCTGCTCTTCTCCCAGGTCAGTGACTGGTGGGAGGAGTTTGTCTACCTACGCTCCCGCAACCCGCTGATAGTCAACAGCAATTACTACATGATGGTAAGGGAGGAGATGCACGAGGGGGCGGTGGGGACACTCCAAGTACTGCTGGGGTCTGGATCCCCATTTGGGATGAATGTGATATGAAAGTGTTTGGCGTCCACTCTGCCCCCCCAGGACTTCCTGTATGTGACCCCCACACCACTGCAGGCTGCCCGAGCAGGGAATGCGGTTCATGCCCTCCTCCTCTACCGCCACTATCTAAACTGCCAGGAAATCCCCCCGGTAAGACAACTTTAAGGCTTGAGGACCCCCAAGGGACCTGGAACAAAGCTCAGTCAATCATTTGACCCTCACAGACATTGCTGATGGGAATGCGACCCTTGTGTTCTGCCCAGTTCGAGAGGATATTCAACACCACTCGGGTGCCCGGGACAGAAAAAGGTAAGATTCCCCCCACCCCCCTGTTCCTTCTCTCCTCTCATCCTGCCCCCCCCCCTGTCATTCCCAGGACTGCCTTGGATTCCAGTCTTGGGTCCACTGCTTCCTGAGTGGCCTCAGGAAAGTTACTGCCCTCTCTGAGCCTCAATTTCTTCATCTGTAAATTGGGATAATATCAATGCCTGGGGTGATATCTTAAGGAAAATCCATGTTCTTATGTGCAAGTGCATGTATGAGACCAGAAGTTGATGTGGGGACATCTTCCTCTGTTATTCCCCACTTTCTTTTTCTTTAAAAAAATTTCATTTATTTACTTTAACTTGTGTGCCTATATGTATGATATACGTGTTAGTACATGTGCCACAATGCATATGGGGAAGTCAGGATAACTTTGTGGAGTCAGTTCTTACCAAGTCACCTTCATGCAAGTCCTGAGAATTGAACTCAGGCTGTCAGGCTTAGTGGCAAATGTCTTCTGCTGGCTGAGCCGTCCTTCTTCGAGGAGAAGCTCTTGCTAAACTCGAACCGGGCTCTTGTTTGTTTTTGCTTGACTGATGGGACTTCCTGCCTCCACCTCCTCATCACTGCCCCTGGTTTTTCTTACTAGTTAGGGATCAAACTTTGCTCCGCATACTTGCCCCTCAGGCACCTGAGCACAGAATCCCTGGTTCCTAGCCGTCAAGCCAGAAGTGTTGTTGGTGTTCCGTGTGCCTCCTTCCCACCCTCCTCTTCTGCCTATGCTGCCCCTAGACTACCTGCGTCACTTACCAGACAGTGGCCATGTGGCTGTCTTCCATGGGGGCCGATTCTTCCGTATGGACACCCACTCTCCGAAGGGTCTGCTGTCCCCCCGGGCCCTAGAGCAGCAGTTCCAGCGGATCCTGGATGACCCATCCCCAGCCTGTCCCCATGAGGAGCATCTGGCTGCCTTGACCGCGGCCCCCAGGTGAGGGGGGAGGGGGGCTCTGGTTGCAGATGGACAGACTGGAGGAGGGCAACAGGCTGGGCAGTGGGCTGGGCAAAAGGCCAGCTAGGCTCAAGCCCATCCCATCGGACAGGGGTATGTGGGCCGAGGTTCGAGAATCATTGAAGATGCAGGCTGCTGCGACTCTGGAGGCCGTGGAAGGGGCTGCTTTCTTCGTTTCCCTTGATACAGAGCCTGCGGGACTGACCAGGGAGGATCCCGCACCATCACTGGATGCCTATGCCCACGCTCTGCTGGCTGGCAGGGGCTATGATCGGTGAGTCGATCCCCAGTCTCCACCCTACCCAAGGTGCTGCCCAGAATCCTGGTTTCCCATACAGTATACTGACTCCAGGACCAAGCAGCATCTAGGATCACTTGCACCTGAGGCCTCCAGGCCCAGCGCTTGAGGACCCGTGTCCAATGCATGAGGCCCTGACCACAAGCCTATTTGGACTTGCAGCACCCCTCCACTGGAGATCCCAGACTCAAAGTCTCCTAGTGTCAGTTTTATGTCTATAAATACACATGTACCCTATTTTTTTAAAACTTTATTTATTTATTTATTTGTGTGTGTGTGTGTGTGTGTGTGTGTGTGTGTGTGTGTGTATCAGAGAGCACTGTGTTCCCTATGGGGGAACAAAGGTAACTGGGAATCATCCTGGATTGCTTCTACTTCCTTTTTAGGATTGAAATGCAGGCTGCCACCATTTTCTTATGGGACTTGGGATCTGAACTTAGGACCTTATGCTTTGGAGGCACAGTCTTAACTCCTGAGCTATCACTCTAGTCCCTGTACCCTGTTCTTTTTTTAACAGCTCTATAGTAATTCTATAGCCCAAATATAGCATAGTTTACTAGCTGATACCTCACTCTTGGACTTCTAGGTTATTGCTGGTCATGGCAACTTCTCCCTTGAACAGTGGTCAATGGGATGCAGTTATACATGGGTCCTTATTTAACTATTGAAAGGGTACTGAGGATCCCTAAACCCCTGATGACCTCAGACTCATCTGGAGGCTGAAGAAGAGGAGCAGGAATTTGAGATCAATCTGGGCCTCTAAACACAACCCTGTCCTTCATGTGGTACCCTGAATCCAGGGCTCAGAACCCAAGCAACATTGTTTTACTTTGAGTATTTGTGTGTATGTGTGGCGTGTGTGTGTATGTGTAAGTATATGTGGTATATGCATATTTGTATGTCTAATGTACTTGTGTTATATCTGGTGTGTGTATGTTTTGTGTGCATAGTATGTATGTATATATGGGCATGTATGCGTTATATGTATATGTGTTTGTGTATTATGTGTATACACATGCATGAGTGTGTGTGTCTATATGTATGTGTATGGTGTGTTTGTATGAGTGTGTATATATATATATTGTGTGTGCATGGATATGTATGTATGCCTGAGTGTTTGTATGTATATCTGTGTGTATGCATATGCATGTGTATGCATACATGAGTGTTATGTGTGTGTCTGTGTCTGTATGCTCCCCTATTGCTCTTCACCTTATTGTGCATGAGAGCTTCTCCCTGAACCTGGAATTTACTGATTGGGCTAAACTGGCTGGCCAGTGTGCTCCAGAGACCCTCCTGCTCCCTCCACCCTTCATCTGTGCTAGAATCACAAGCACATTCCACCTACCTGCTTTTTCATGGGTGCTGGAAATTGAACTCAGGTCTGACTTTATTAGTTTATTGTGTATGTCCACGAGGCTAGGCGTGTGTGTGCAGAGTTCAGAGGACAACTTTCAGAGTTGGTTCTCTCCGATTATGTGGATTCCAGATGTTAAACTTGCATGTTTTCCCACTGAGCTATCTCACCAGCCCTCAAACATCTTCTTGAGGCCCATAGGGCCCCATTGTGATTGGCATGACCTGGAAGGTCCCCCAGTTTCCCAGCACCTCTGACACCTAGAACATTCCATGACTGTTTTCCCAAAAGTCCCTGGGTTCCCAAAGCCATATGTAGAAACCCTCTGCTAGAGACAGCCATGTCTAAAGGTCCCACACAGGGAGAGTCCATCTGCTTTCACCCAGAGTTCTCATAGGTCTCACAGAACATACCCATGTTTTTTGCCATGGCTCTGTGGTGACCTGATTGAATTCTTCCTGCAGCTGGTTTGACAAATCCTTCACACTCATTGTCTTCTCCAATGGGAAGCTGGGCCTCAGCGTGGAACATTCCTGGGCCGACTGTCCTGTCCCGGGACACATGTGGGAGGTATGTCCCTTTCCAGGGCTTTAAGTCAGAAACAGACAGAAAGACCTTCCTCAGGTGAGTGACTCAGACAGGGGAAGTGTCTCTCTTAGGGTCACGAAGAAGAGATTGCTCTTACACCACAGAGAGACATCTTCCCACATGTAGCATGGGAGATAGCCCTGATTGGCTGTGTGATCTCAGACAAGTTGCTAGCCTCCTCTGAGTAATGTCCCCTTCCTCAAATAGAAGACTTGGAACTTCCTGTATGTTAAAGTTCTGGCCAACACTGCTGATTCTAGTCCCAGTCCCATAGGCAAAGGCTTGTGTGCTCTGCCAGGTCCCCCATACCTGTGCAGCGCTCATGTAGGGCTTCATGGACCTGGGCAGGGAACCAGGCCTAGGCAAAGGGTCAAGGGGATCCCTCCAGACCCAGAGAAAACCCTCTAGGCCTGAACTCATTTGAACCTTGGGCCAGTCAGAGAACTAGATAGTTATCTCTGTGAGCAAGGGCAAGCAAGACAATCACAAACTGGGTATCATGCCACATGCCCTACTCCCAGCACTAGGGAAGCTGAGGAAGGATGGAGAGTTGGAGGCAACCTGAGCTCTAGGGGAAAGCCCCCTCGACTCAGCTGCCCAGCATGCACAAAGCCCTGGACTTCATCCCCAGCACCTCATAAACACACACAGTTCTCCAGCACTGGGGAGTCTGATCCAGTGGATCAGGAGTTCAGGGATAATCTCTACTACATAGTAAGCTTCCAGGCCATCTTGAAACAAGAGACCTAGTAGGTACATAGTCAGGGCTGACTTTTTAATATTCATTCACCAACAGCAGCTATTAATCAGAATGAATGTGGTTCAACATGCCCAAGTTTTATCCCTGTGTTCCCTGGATCATGGGAAATCAGCCTAAGGTCTCCTGTATGGTGACAGGCAGGGCCTCCACCTCTGAGCACTGTCCCAGCCCCTTCACTAAGGATTCTAGGCAGGTGCTCTATGGCTGATCACCCCCCTGCCCCCAGAATTCTTTTTACTTTACTTTACTAGTTTCATTTTGAGACAGGATCTCACTAGGTTGCCCTGTCTTGTCTTGAAGTTACTGTGTAGCCCAGGCTGGCCTTGCATTCATGATCCTCCTGTCTCAACAGGGACGACAGGTAGATGTGGCAATTTGTCACTCCTCAGAACATCAGTCCTGTTCTCTGTGCACAAACCTGAGGGTTCACCATGAATGTCCAAGGGACTATCCCCACTGGGCCTGAAGAGAGAAGACCCCTGATTACTCCAGTCCAGAGGGAGTGGAGCTCTGACAGTTTTCTATTCGCAGTTCACCCTGGCCACAGAATGCTTCCAACTGGGATATGCAGCAGATGGCCACTGCAAGGGCCACCCTGACCCAACACTGCCACACCCCCAGCGCCTGCAGTGGGACCTTCCAGAACAGGTGGGGCTAGCTTGTTCCTGAACTCACCCCCATCCTGAACCCAGACATACCCACTGTCTCGAGTCCCACCCTGTACTCCAATTCCAACCCCACCCCAAAACCCTGATCTTGTCCTCTCTGTCTATCCCATCTACAACCCAACCCCAGTTCTGTCTCTCCCTCCCGAAGTTTCCAAAACTAAATTCAAGCCTGTCCACAACCACAGGTCTCCAAACCAGCCCATTCTACTCCTCTTAGAGATGTGTGGTTAAAAAAAAAAAAAGAACATCAAACAATTAAAGTATCTCAACAAGTCCTATTTACTTTTGATGAAAAGGGTGCTGCAGGACCAAAGAGATGACTTAAGGGTTAAGCCTATTCTCGAAAGCAGAAGGCCTTGAGTTCAATTCCCACATTCCATGTACAAATGCCAAGTGGAAATGGCATCGGCCTCTATTTCTCCTCCTGGAAGACAGAGACTGGGAACCTCCAGAGCAAAGCAAATAGGAAATAGAAGCAATCCAGGATGATTCCTGAAGTCACTCTTGGGCCTCCACAGGCACACACAGTGCCCTCTGATACACACAAGCACACATTCAAATAAATAAATAGGTTCTGGCAAAGTTGACAGGCCAGGCACACTCCAGACTAGTAGCTGTAGCTTTTTATCCCTGATGTGGCAGTGGAATAGCCTGGACTGTCCCCCATTGGTTGAAGTACAGTCTTAACAATCTAATTTTAATGTTTTGGCACAAAGAAGACAAAAGAAAGAAGGGGCTTAGTGCCCCTGCCTGAGACAGAGGTTTAATCAACACATTTTATTGTTCTTGAATTCTTGTAAGGCCTAAACAAATACAAGGGTTTTGGGTTGTGTTTTTCTAATCTCTGTAGAAATTAGCCCTGGTTAGTCAGCTGCTTACTGTCTTTATTTTTTTTTTTTATTACCTCCTGTCAAAGAGAACTTATGTCTTACCTTTCAAAGTTAGAAGATAAAGATTTCTCTTTTTTTTAATTTTTTTTATTTATTTTTATTCAATTGTGTGTGTGTGTGTGTATGTGTGTGTGCGTATATATGTGTGTAGAACCACAGGCGAATTCTGGAACCACCATGGACGCCTCCACCTCCTCCTTATTTACTCTGCCCCAGGATTCACAGGCTCCGCCCTACCAGGATCAGAAACGCAGCCCGCCCCTGCTTCCGCCTGACATCTATACGTCAGGATCTGAACTCAGAACCTTCCTCCTGCAAGGCAGAGGCTTAACCCCTGAGCCACCTCTCCAGCCCCAAGAATTCTGTTAACTAGAAAAGTAAAGACAATTTTTAGGCAGGAATGCTTAACTTAACTTTTAGCATTTCTAACAGATCCCTCCTCTTGTCTTTTAGAATGTCTGTCCCTCAAATTAGTTAAAGTAGGCACTGATTTTTTATATATATATATATCCAGTACTGGAAACTAGTTATAGGGAGGGGAAGCTTGTTTGTTAATAGCAAGTTTAATAAGTTTCTGGGTTACATCTCTACCATATGGGACTGAAGAACAACCAAACAACCATTCCAGTAATTATGATCAAAAGGGAAGAGCACATCCTTAATATCATGTAAATAGCTTCAGTTGACATGAGAGGAATTCATGCAAAAGTAATAGCCAATGTTATATTAAGTATACAGTAGGAGGCTGGGAGCAGCACTGGTCAGACAGTAAGTCAACTCAATAGGGTATTGCAATTTCTCTTTTTTGAGTGACTTTCAAAGATTGGCTGGGAGCCTTTTGTCATCAAGGTGGTTGAATGGTCCTTTTGTAAGTGGAGAAACAGGCTTGACATGAATGTGGTGTGACCAGCCTCATTCTACAGTAAGAACAGTATCTTCAGTAACCAGCAGGACTTGGAAGGGTCTTCCCCAAGGCAGGTCGAAGTTTATCTTTCCTCAGGGACTTGATGAGGACATGTCAGTGGATCAATTCAAACAGTGGTAGTTAGGATAATAGCTCATGTTGTCTGAGGGAACATAACATGGAAGACAACCCAAATACATAGTCCCTGAAAAGTTAATCTTTACTCTCAAAAGAAGGACCCTTTGGTCAATGGGAATTTTTTGTCTGTTAAAATAGTTGAAAAGGCTTTATCTGATGACAGTCACAGGATATTAGTACAGACACAGAGGAAGGGCAAGAAATGACTGTCAAGGGGTTATGAAAATTACCCAAGATAAATGGTAATTAGGCTCTGAACCTGCAACATTCCAATGCTCTCTGAAGTTACTGATTTTCAATCACTTGGATCAGCCCAATCAAGTCAGCAAAGCTCTTTCAAGAAACTTACATTTATAGCTCCCAGTTTGGCAGTATCACATTTTGTACATGCACAGGTCATATATTATTAATGTCCCATGTCACGGGAATGCTCATTGCTATTTATCTGATGAGGTGAGGCTGAGTAGCAGGCAGCAGAGCAATCTTCAGAAAAGGGAAGAGCTGGCAGAGCCATTAAGAAGGAAACTCCTGGATCATATCAAATCTATTAGCCATAATGATCCAGGTTTGTTATATTTTTCCTTTTTCTGTCCTTAGTATTTGATATGACATTAATATATGACATGATAGAAGTATCATGCCTAAAATTAAAATAGCCATAAAAGTATCCTCTGGCTTAGAGAATTGAAGACAATAGTGAAGGAAACAAAACATTTTAACTCAAAATTGTGTGTGTGTGTGTGTGTGTGTGTGTGACTACATATCCCTCCCTATTTACAGTTATTTTTATTTCATTTGATTTTCATATTTATAGTATTTGCCTTTAGTCCAGCTTGCTTGACATTAATTATAATTTTATGTGGGGTGACTAGTTCTAACTTTTACAAAAGATTGGTCTTTCATATCTAATTTGTTATCATATCAAAACTTAGTCTTTGAAGACAAATAAACAGCTAACAATATAGCTTTGTATTAAAACCTTTTAAAAATACTGTCTTCTTGTATAAAACAAGAGACTTGAGACATATTAGAAAGCAGCTTTAAAAAAAATAAGACTTGTGGGCATAACCAAATCTTGTTTTTATTTTAATAGAATGGGAAATGGGACTTCGGTAGTTGTTACTATGATATTGGCCATTCCCCTTACTATTAATAAAATATAAGTATTGCTTAATGTGTTTGTTTAGTCCAAGTCAATTATATTATAAAAATCTTGAATGTATCTCTGATAGAGATACATTAGCTCTTAATGTATAAAACAACATATCATTATTATAGATTTTTGTATAACTTGGGTTATATATGCTAGGTATCTCTAATTAGAATAAATGGAGTTAGAGATACTTTAATGGATAGACCCTTTTAGAGAATTTGATTTATTGTTTTTTAACCTTATTATATCAGTAGAAATATGATAATCCAATTGTCTGGGCCCAATTTTATTAAATTTTGTCAAAGTTAATATTTTCTTAATCCAAATGGACTTAACAATGAGAATATTTTAATTTTTTTATTATTATTTTATTCATTTTGTGCGTGTGTGTGTGTGTGTGTGTGTGTGTGTGTGTGTGTGTGTGTGTGTGTGTAGAACCACCATGGACCGCCTCCACCTCCTCCTCGTTTACTCTGCTGGGGATTCACAGGCTCCGCCCTACCAGGACCAGAAATGCAGGCCGCCCCCGCTTCCGCCTGGCGTCTATACATGGGGTCTAAGATCCGAACTCAGGACCTTCCGCCTGCAAGGCAGAAGCTTAACCCCGGAGCCACCTCTCCAGCCCCAATGAGAAAATTTTTACAGAGGTAGTAAAATCTCTTGGAACTTGTCCTTTTCAAAAAAATATATAAAACTCAGTAAGTATGATAGCAGATTTTGGTAAGCAGGTAGGCATAATCAGAACATAGTAATGAAAGGACATATTATCTCAACACATTAAAAACCAAGCTTGGCATTAACAACTTAGAAATAGACCAAATGATACACCAAACATCTCGAATCATCCAAGTATCAGATTTTAGAGAGAATTTAAAGACCACAAAGAGTAAGAGAAAGAAATAGTGGATGAAGTTGAGGATGAGTATCATCTAATGTTTCTCAAGTTTACGTGGCTGTATTCTCAGTGTCTTCTGAAGTCTTTAACATAGAAGCTCGTGGGATTGGACAGCATCTTTTTGTTTTTCCTTTGTAGTTCATGAAGTCACCCAGTTTACTTTATCTTTTAGGAAAGATTTTGTAACATTTAAAAATAACAATAATACTGAAAATAAAATTTCAAGTAAGAATTATTTCTATAAAATAATTATTATCCAGTTCTCAGAAACTAAGAATCAATTTGTATTAGAAATCTTATATTTATAACAGAGAACCAGGGAACCAGGCATTAGTTTTATCTCAGGATACTGAATTTTGACCTTAAAATTTTAGTAACTTTTATATTATAATCAAATTAGATATGATCATGTCCATATTTTTGAAGCTCAATTTTTTTCAGTATACATTTTTTCAACTATCACAATCTTTCTACAAGATTTTAATCCATTAAATTTAATATTCTTTTTTTTTCACTTTTTGTGTGTATGATTGTTTCCGTGTATGTGCACATGAGTGCATAAGAGGGCACTGTGTGTCCATGTGGAGGGCCAAAGTGTGACTTCAGGAATCATCCTGGATTGCTTCTACCTCCTTTTTTGCGCCCCTCTGGGATTTCCCAGGCTCCACCCACAAGGGCCGGAAGTGCCAGCTGCCACCATTTTTGCCTGGCGCTTTTACGTGGTACCTTGGATCCTAACTCAGGATCTTCTGTCTGTGAGTCAGAGTCTTAACCCCTGAGCCATCTCTCCATCCCTCATGTTTCCATTTTTGGAACAAGCTTTATCTCACCATACAGAATTCTTTCTCATCCAAGGGCATTTTTTTATCAACAATATCTCACTGTGATCACTGAACCAAAGTAGTTTGTTTTGTAACTTTGGTACTTTATTTTGCATTTTGTTAAAGTATTAAGTACTTTTTTCTGTTTAAAAAAAACAATATCTCATATCTGCAACCTTCATATTTTTTTCTTGATGATTCTTTTCTGTTTTGTCATACTTAAACAGACTTTGAAAAATATGTCTTTTAAAAAGAGGCAGTAGGGAGCTAGAGAGGTGCTCAGGGGTTAAGCCTCTGCCTTGCAGGCGGAAGGTCCGAGATCGGATCCTAGACCCCATATATAGACGCCGGGAGGAAGCAGGGGCGGCCTGCGTTTCTGGTCCTGGTAGGGCGGAGCCTGTGAATCCCCGGACAGAGTAAACGAGGAGGTGGTCCATGGTGGTTCCCGAATTAGTCCGTGATTCTACACACCACACATACATACATACACACACACACACACACAGGCGCACACAAGCACAATTGGATAAATAAAATAAATAAATAAAATAAAAATAAATAAATAAAAAGAGGCAGTAGAGGGGCTGGAGAGGTGGCTCAGGGGTTAGGCCTCTACCTTGCAGGCAGAGGGTCCTGAGTTCGGATCCTAGACCCCACGTACAGGGGGCGGGGTCTTCGTGTCCATGTCCTCCCCCTCCCCCGCTTTCTGGCCCTGGTAGGGCGGAGCCTGTGAATCTCTCGGCAGAGTAAACAAGGAGGAGGTGGGGGCGGTCCATGTGGTTCCCGAATTTACCCATGGGTCTACACACACACACAAAAGGGGCAGTAGCAGTAAACCTCATTTTTTTATTTAAAGAAATAAAGATTTGGGTATTCTTTCGACAATTATAATTATATATGTAAGCTAATTTGGTATCAAGTAAATGACAAAAAATTCATGAATACCTAATCACACACAGACAGCACACAGTCATTTATAAATGTATACCTTGAAATCTAAAATTTTGTAACTCTTGCCCAGACTTACCATTTTTCATTTAAATTAGAATGTTAATTTATCTATTTAGCATTAAACAATCTACCTTTAAAATACATGACCTTTGGGGCTGGAGAGATGGCTCAAAGGCTGAGCCTCTGTCTCACAAGCAGAAGGTCCTAAGTTCAGATCCCAGGTCCCACATTAAAACACCAAGGGGTGGGCTGGAGAGGTGGCTCAGAGGTTAAGCCTCTACCTTGCAGGCAGAAGGTCCTGAGTTTGGGTCCCAGATCCCACGTATAGACGCCAGGCGGAAGCGTTGGCGGCCTGCGCTTCTGGTCCTGATAGGGCGGAGCCTGTGAATCCCGGGGCAGAAGGAGGTGGAGGCGTCCATGGCGGTTCCGTGGTTCTACACACGCACACATACACACATGCGCGCGCACATACATATACACGCACAATTGAATAAATAATAAAAAATTTTAAAAAAAACACCAAGGGGAAATGGGGGCAGCCTGCATTTCTGGCCACGGTGGGTGGAGCCTGGAAAATCTCAGAGCAAGCAAAAAGGAAGTGGAAGTAATCCTGGATGATACCAGAAGTCACTTTTGGTTTTCTACAGGGACACACACACACACACACACACACACACACACACACACACACACACACGAATAAATAAATAAAATCTTTTTAAAAATATATATGACCCTTATACATACAGTAGAAAACTTTTGACTTAGGACATAGAACTAATATGACTACTGATAAGGCTAATCAGACCAAGCTATTTGTGCCTGTTCAGAGTTCAAAATGGGCTCCCCCCTTTTTTTTTCTAGTTTCAACTGGTCAAAGTAAGAACCTTAAATTTGAATATTAACTATCAGGATTGTGTCTTTTAAATTCCCATTTTTTAAAAGAATTTAATATAAACCTATCAGCCTTTCCTTTTACAAAAACCTTACATTTAATTGTAGTTATTTTAAATATCTTTTAGAGCCAAGTGTTCAAATGAATTATAACACAAATTAGTAAATGATTTTTTTAAAACTTTCTTTGCGTAGTTTAGAGGGTGAATATCCAAGTAGATACCAGGACATTATCAAATATGAAATGAACAAGCACATAGTAATAGGAGAATTTTTTAAATTTTCCTTAGAACTCAGTAGACACGTTACAGCATCCAAACATTAGGAGATTAAAGTTATCACATGGCTGTAGAAACATTCAGAAATTATTACAATTAGGTCAGCCTCAAAGGAAGGGGAGCACATGTATGCTATCATAAGTAAGATGAGAAAATTCTAGCAAATCCTCAAAAGATACAATGGCATCTTTATCTATACTCTCATTAAAATCAAGACCAAGCAATAAACCATAATTTAAGAAATATAAAAATATAATTTTTCTTTTGGTTGAAAGGATTTTCCTTCCAACCAAGGAACATATCTGATTTTTTTTTTTTTTGTAGAAACCTTTCATGAAAGAAAACAATTTATTAGCAACAGTTTTTAATAGACTTAAAATTTTTTGGAAAAAGTTTTAATTACACTATTTAGAGAGAGTGTGTGTGTGTATCAGAGGGCACTGTGTATTTTTGTGGAGGACCAAGGGTGACTTCTGGAATCATCCTGGATTACTTCTACCTCCTTTTTGCTTTGCTCTGTGATTTCCCAGACTCTGCCCACCAGAGCTGGAAGTGCAGACCAATGCCATTTCTACTTGGCATTTTTACTTAGGACCTGAGTTCTGAACTCAGGACCTTTTGCTTATGAGGCAGAGTCTTAACCCCTGATCTATACCTACAGCCTGAAAACATTTTAATTAAATTAGACTATATAAATCAGTATGTACTTAGGCTTTTTAGTGTTGTCAAAATTATTCATTTTTAAGTTTACCTACATGTATTTTTTAAAATTTTTTATCTATTATTTATTCAATTGTGCATGTGTATGCATGTGTGTGCTGTGTGTATGTATGTGTGTGTAGAACCACGGACCAACTCGGGAACCACCATGGACACCTCTACCTCCTCCTTGTTTACTCTGTCCCGGGGTTCACAGGCTCCGCCCTACCAGGACCTGAAATGCAGGCTGTCCTCGCTTCTGCCTGGGATTTATACGTGGGGTCTCGGATCCGAACTCAGGACCTTCTGCTTGTAAGGCAGAGGCTTAACCCCTGAGCCACCTCTCCAGCCCTTACCTACATGTATTTTAATGAAACACAAAAACAAAAAAACAGAAATAAGAATATTAGCACATAAATTAGAATGAAAAAAAATTGAAGTGGCCACAAATTTGTTGTTTTGATATATAAAACAACACATGAACATAATCATAGGACACACTTAATAGGATTTCTTTTTATCATCTTTAGTATGGGCATTGTCTGCCTACTGCCTAGTCCCAGGGGATTATCTGGGGGAATCTCATCATTTTCCTTCTCGTGTTTTTTAGAGCTCTTTTATTTCCCATCCCAGATTATGAACACTTACCAGGGGCTCAATTACCCTGTCACAGGGATTTCTTGTAGCCTGAGATCAGATGTTCAACACCCCCTTCCCTTTTAATAAATGCTGAATCTCCCTTACTGGAGATTTCTTGCATTATTGGTAATTTCTTGCACCTGAAGTTAGATGCTTAACTGTCCATATAGATACTCAATCTCCCTTATTGGAAATTTCTTGCATCCTGAACTGGAGGTTTCTTGCCATGTGCTCAACTCCCCTTTTGGCCAAGCAGACCATTTTCATTTCAGATGTCCCACCACCAAAGGAGTACCCAGCCAAAGAAGTTCTCAGCCATGCCACAGTTTTCTTCACCTGTGGTGGCTGTGCAGCGTTCTTCTCCCCTTGATGTGTTTAGTCCCTGCATTGCTGAGAGACTTCTAACTTTGGTTCTTTCCATCCCAGAGAACTGGGGTGGTTCTTTCCACCCCACTTTTCCAGATGGAATTTAGGGCCATATGTTGGAAACCAAATTGTTAGAGAGATGTACGACAAAAAAATAACATCAGACGATTGAAGTATCTCAACAAGGCTTATTTACTTTCGATCCAAAGGATGCTCTCAATGTTGACAAGTGTCGCAGTTCACCTGCATGGTTGCTGACAAATGACCACACAGCTTAAGGGAACAAGGAGTTTACTTTCTTATGACAGTCCAGTTACAGTTCTCAGTCCAGCCTGACGGGAGAGCACGTACCAACACCAGGGCCGAGGGAATTGGCCACACCATCACTGCATAACGGCTGAGAGATGGACAATCCTTACTTGCCAGATCAGCATGTCTGGCCAAGTGAACAGAAGGATGCCGACTCTCTCAACCAGCTCTTTGATTTATCCAGGGCCTAATCCCACCCACCATGGGCTGGGTCTTCCCCATCAGCTAGACAATCTCCTTCAGGTTTGCTCTGGGCTTAACTCAACCATCAACTCTCTACAACTGTGCCCAGAGCACAAACCCTCAACAGTCAAGTTGACACCTGTGCTTAACTACGACAATAGGCCAGGCACACTCTAGACACATAGCTGTAGCCTTTTATTCCTGATAGGGGAATAGGGGAGTCTGTACTGTCCTCCACTGGCTGAGGTGCAATCTTACAATCTAATTTTAATATTTTAAGCACAAAGAAGACAGAGAAAGAAGGGAGGGGTGATAGGCCTAATGAGACAGAGGTTTAATTGGTACTTTTTATTGCTCTCAAATTCCTCTAGGGCCTAAACAAATACATGGTGTTTTTTTTTTCTAATCTCTGTAGAGATTAGCTCTGGTTAGTGTCTGGTCCTGGTAGGGCGGATTCTGTAAATCCCGGGACAGAGTAAACGAGGAGGTGGAGGCGTCCATGGTGGTTCCCAAATTCGTCCGTGGTTCTACATACATACACACATGCGCGCACACACATACATGCACAATTGAATAAATAATTAAAAAATTCTCCTAGCTAGAGAAATAAAGACAATTCTAAAGCAGGAATACTTAACTGAGGGAAAACACTTTTAGCATTTCTAACACCCCAGCCCTGCTTCGGGTCCCCATGCCCACTCTACCTCCAGCCCTGCCCCAGGTGCCAGTCCTGCTCCCAGTCTCCCCTACCCACCTGCCTAAATTATTTTTCCTGCTCCATCTGGAATCTCTTTCCTCTGATCTGTCCATGTCCCACCCCACTTAACCCTTACTCCCCATCTGACATTTCCTTCCCTTCTTCTCCAGATCTACCCTTCCATCTCTCTGGCACTGAGAGGAGCCATGACCTTGGCTGGCAACATCGACTGCCACGTCTTCCCCTTCTCACACTTTGGCAAGAGCTTCATTAAACGCTGCCTGATCTCTTCAGACAGCTTCATCCAGATGGTCCTGCAGCTAGCCTACTTCCGGGTCAGTTGGTTCTCTAGCCTTCTTTCTCGGAATCTTGGTCCCTCCGAGCGTCTGTCTGCTGCCTGTCCAGCTGCCATTTTAATACCTCATGGTTATTACTGTTATGTTCCAGCCATCTTGGTCGTCTCATTGTATGTCCCCATCTTGGTCATCTCATAGTGTGTCAGTCACCTTGGTCATCCCATTGGGTATCCACCATCTTGGTTACTCCTGCTGTGTGTCAGCTATCTTGATTTCTCCACACCCGCCTGGACCTGAAAGAATGGGTATCTGTCAGGACGGAGCAGATATCCTGAATCAAGCTGAGGGGCTCCTCTCCTCTTCCCAGGACAGGGGTCAGTTCTGCCTGACCTATGAGTCAGCCATGACCCGACTATTCCTGGAAGGCAGGACTGAGACAGTGAGGTCTTGTACCCAAGAGGCCTGCCGCTTCGTGCAAGCCATGGAGGACCAGGAGGAGACGGTGGGTGTGGGCCCTGTTCAGGCTTTGGATGTTTGTACGAAAACATTTGCAAACATTTTGATGGCCAGGATCTGGGATGGGCATTCATGGGGAGGAACCAGACCTGGTGGTGGATGGGAAGCCAAGGCAGGCTCTGGGCTTCAAGAAGGGCTACCGAAGGCACCGGGGACTTAACACATAACCCTGTTTCCACTACATAGTTCACCCCCAAG
Source organism: Typhlomys cinereus (assembly GCA_023101885.1). Lineage (NCBI taxonomy): Eukaryota > Metazoa > Chordata > Mammalia > Rodentia > Platacanthomyidae > Typhlomys > Typhlomys cinereus. Next base: position 423,843 of record JALPQD010000800.1, on the reverse strand, counting down.
CCCTCTCGAAACCTTTGACTTCATATGTACCATTCCTCAGTTGCTGACAACTTCCACCCCACACACCTGTCCCAACTCCCTCCCCCCTTACCTCTGAGACACTGTGGTTCCATGAAGGCTTAAGGACAGCGGTGTCTACCACACCATGGGACCCTGTGCAAGTGACCACCCATTTCAGAGCCTGTTTCCTGCCTTGCCATCTTGCCAGTTGTATTCCAGGTCCCCCTGCAGCAAGCCCACTTCCTGTCTTTCCAATACCCTTGATTTCCCCCCACCTTGGGACCCAGGACCAGCATTGCCTCCTCCTGTTCCGGGCAGCTGTGGACAAGCACCAGGGTCTTCTGAAGGCGGCAATGACAGGCCAGGGGATCGATCGGCACCTGTTTGCTCTTTATATTGTGTCTCGGTTCCTCCACGTGCACTCACCCTTCCTGACCCAGGTTAGGGTGTGTGTGGGGGTGTCGGAGAAGGAAGTGGGGGTCCCTGGGAGAAGGGAAGGACTTCAAGGCAAGGAAGATGATGTTGAAAAGGGGATATGAGCAGAGGGCAGGGTCCAGAAGAGAACCCACAAAGAGGGAGAGCTGGGATATGGCTAGCTCAATGGTAGAGTACCAGTGTGGGGCAGCGAGTGTGGCTTAATGGTAGAGCTCTAGCCCACAATGGATTCCATCCCCGTCATCACAAAAGAGAAGACAAAAAGGAGGGAGGGAGGGAAGAAGGAAAAAGGCAGAGAGAGAGCCCAGGCATGGTCAGGAGGAAGGGCGTGGCCAGGAAGGGGCTTCAGCAGAGCGAGCAGTCAGGTTTGAGGTGGGAAGGATGGCTTCCTGCAGAGCAACTGTTGATCTGACTCTGTGACATCTTGTTCTCAGATCCACTCAGAGCCATGGCTACTGTGCACCAGCCAGATTCCTGTTCAGCAGATGCATCTCTTTGATGTCCACAATTACCCAGATTACATTTCCTCAGGAGGTGGATTTGGGCCTGTGAGTGGAGCTGGAATCCTAGGCCCTGGATCTTGAGGGAGGAAGGGTAGAACCTTCTGCCTGGCAGGTGCGGAGAAGGGCCTGGGCGACCGGCTTTGCTTCACACTTTACCCTGCAGGCCGATGACCATGGCTACGGTATCTCCTATATCTTCATGGGGGAAGATATGATCACCTTTCACATTTCCAGCAAGAAATCAAGCACAAAAACAGTGAGACAAACTCCTTCTCCCATACCCTTTCTAACCAACCTTTCACAACCAAGATCACTTTACTTTAGACACAAGAGTCCAGATCCCAGCCTCCTCCCTCAGACCCAGGAGTACTCCCCAGCCCTCCTCTCTCAGACTCATAGGTCCTCCCCAGTCCTCCTCCCTCAGACCCAGGAGGCCTCTACAACACCCCATCCCACTCTCCTCAGGACTCGCACCGACTGGGTCAGCATATCGAGGATGCCCTGCTAGACGTGGCCTCCCTGTTCCAGGCTGGGCAGCGTCTCCGGCGCCAGTTCAGGGGCCTAAGGGACAAGGACTCAGGGCATGGACATGGACTTCCCTTCAGTAAGAATGTGGACTCCAAGGCCCCCATGGCCTCCTTCTGAGCCCTCCAGCAGGGAGCTGGTCTCCCTTGGGAAGGAGGGTGCCTGTCCCAGGGGCTGGGGTGGCTCAGAGCGGATCACAGCTCTTCACCAAGGCAAATAAACACGTGATCTGGGCTTGTGGCGTCTGCTAGAGCTTGAGCAGAGCAAGGGCACGTGAGAAGTGTCCGGGTGCTAAGGAAAAGTTCCCGGCCCCCTCGGGCCACTCTGGGGATTCCTGATGGCCGTCATCATGACCTTAACTACAACCTATTACTTACTCCAGGTATGATCTGTCCTGGATACCAGCCCCAGCATGCCACAGCCTCCCAGGCCGTCCTGGGCCAACCAACCCCCATGCTCTCTCATGCCCCACCAACAGCAGCGCCCCATCTCAACCTGTCCTGAACTAACGTTTGAACAGCAAGTTCTGTGGGTCTCCTGCGGCCCAGGTTGGCTTCAGACTGGCTGCGTAGCTGAGGCTGGCTCGGAACTCCTGATCTTCCTACCTCCAGGTGCTGGGATGACAGCTTGTGGTACTCTGCAAGTCAGGCAGTGGGGTGCTGCCTTCCAGGCCACCTTGGCTACACTGCAAGCCCCTGTTCCCCTAAAAATAAACCTAGGGGCTTAGAAGATAGTTCAGGTAATAAAATGTTTGCAAGCATGAGAACCAGAGTTTAATCCCCAGGACCCATGTTTCAAAACAGCCACATGTGATGGTTGGCATCTGAAAATCCCAGTGTGGGAAAACAGAGGCAGGACTTTCTCACTGGCCTAGCTCAATCATAAGACCCTGTTGCAGAGAAGCAAAACAGAAATGGGGAGATGGCTCAGGGGTTAAGCCTTTCTTCACAAGTACAAGAACTTGAGGTCAGATCCTAGATAACACGTAAAAAGGCCAGGCAGAAATGGTGTTGGCCTATACTTCCTGTTCTGGAAAGTGAAGCCTGGGAAACCCCAGAGGAAAGCAATAAGGAGGTAGAACAATCCAGGATGATTCCCAATGTCACCCTTAGGCCTATACAGGCACACACACTCAAGTGCTCTCTGGTACACACAGTCACACAAGCACATGCAAAAAAAAAAAGCCAGGTGGATATGACAAGCCCTCCTATAAATTCAAGACCTGGAAGGCAGAGTGTGGGAATCCCCAGAGCAAGCTAGAAGAAAGAAAGGAGGGAGGGAAGGAAAAATGGGTATGAAGAGGGAGGATGGATAGAAAGACAGAAGGAAAGATAGATGGAAGGAGGGAAAGAGGATGGATGGGAGGAAGGAAGATCAATGGGAAGAGGGAGGATGGCTGGATGGGGGAGGGAGGAAGAAACATGGATGGATGAAGAAAGGAATGAAGAGGGGGAGAGGATGGATGGGAGCAGAGATGAGAAGAGGGAGGGAAGGTAGACAGGAAGGAGGTCTCCTAGCACACTTTGGATAGGATCCTTGGCTTTCACAGCAGCTGGCGTTAGCTGTTTGTGGGTGTCAGGACCCCACCCCTCAGGTTCCTGGGGGCTCTTCAATGGCTGCCTGGGCTGTCCCATTAGTGTCTGTGCTCCCTCTGCTGTACACAGGTCACTCCGTGGAAACCTTCCATCATCCTCCGTCTCTCGCCTCCTCATCCTGTGGGCAGTCCAATTCTTCTACCAAAGGTGGGGTGGCACCTGGGAGACAGAGGCAGAAGGGCAGGACCTGGTCTCAGCTCCATGAGAACATGGCCCCATGGGGTCCCTGCCTAAGACTGTCCTTTTGTTGACATGCTAGAGACCTTAGGCCTCCCTTGGTGCATGGCCTCTTCTGCTCTCAAAGTCGGCAGGGTCCGTGTCTGCCTTGACCCCATTCCTTCCTTGTTCACTTCATCTCTTTCTCATTTCTCACTTGGAGGGCAACTTGGTTTTGTAATTGTTGTAATAGACTAGTAGGTCCTCCTGCTTCTTAAGTATCTGGGTCTCAGGCAGGAGTCTGAGATGGCCATCAAAAGTGTCAGTTTGCCACAGGCTATGGTCATTTGGGAGGAGGGCTGCTAAACTTGCCTGTGAAAGATTCTCTCTCTCTCTCTCTCTCTCTCTCTCTCTCTCTTCCTCCTGATGACTGCAGTGACCTACCTGACTTGCTGTTTCTACTTCCAGCCATGCCTTCTGCTGTGAAATTTCAACTCTATCCCCTCTGGAATTTACATGAGCCAAATAAATCCCTGGGTTCCGTATTGTCTCACAGCAAAAGAAATAAGTAGGGCTGGAGAGATGCTTAGGGATTAAGACTCTGTCTAGCAAGCAGAAGATCCTGAGTTCAGAACCCAGGTCCCATGTAAAAAAACACCAGATGGAAAACACTGCATCAGCCTGCACTTCCAGCTATGGTGGGTGGAACCTGAGAAATCCCAGAGTGAAGCAAGGAGGTAGGAACAATCCAGGATGATTCCCGAAGTCATCCTTGGTCCTCCACAGGGACACACAGTGCCTTCTGATACACACACACACACACACAATAAATTTAACACTTTTAAAAATTATTTATTCAATTGTGCGTGTGTGTGTATGTATGTGTGTGTGTGTAGAACCAGGGCCAAATTCAGGAACCACCATGGACCGCCTCCACGTCCTCCTTCTTTACTCTGCCTGGGATTCACAGGCTCCGCCCTACCAGGACCAGAAATGCAGGCCGCCTCCGCTTCCACCCAGCATCTATACTTGGGTCTAGGATTCTAACTCAGGACGCAGGGCGGAAGCAGGAGCAGCCTGCCTTTCTAGTCCTGGTAGGGCGGAGCCCGTGAATCCAGGGGCAGAGTGAACAAGGAGGAGGTGGAGGCGGTTCATGGTGGTTCCCAAATTTGTCTGTGGTTCTACACACACACGCGCGCACACACGCATACATGCACAATTGAATAAGTAATAAATAATTTAAAAAAATAATAATAAAATAAATTTAAATAAATTAAAAAAAAGAAAGTACTGCACTGGATTTTCTTTCTTTTTTTTTCCTTTCCCCCAATAGTATTTTTGTTGAAACATCAGGTTTTCAAACAGACACTTTAGCCACTGAGCTAACTCAAAAGAATTTTTACATGTATATAGTGTGTTTGCTCATGCATGTACAAGAGTGCACTTCTGTATGTGTGCTTGTGGAGGACCAAGGGTGATTTCAGGATTCATCCTGGATTGCTCTACCTCCTTATTCATTTCCCATGCAATTTCTCAGGTTCCACCGCTCAGGGTGGGAAGTGCAGGTCACTGCCATTTCTGTCTGGCATTTTTGCATGGGATCTGGGGATCTGAACTCAGATCTTTAACCCCTGAGACATCTCCCCATCACTTGAAAATTTATATCATCAAGTTAACTGATGTAAGAAGACCCATCTTTAGTGGGCAGGACAGGCCGCTAGACAAGCAGCCTGGGCATGTGTGAGGACATGGATTCTCTCTCTGCTCTTGCTGTGGAAGTGATGTGAATAGGTGTCTCCCACTCCAACTGCTATAACTTCCTGCAATGACCATCATATCCTGAAACTGTGAACCAAACATTTTCTTCCATTAAGTCGCTTGGGTCAAGTACTTTGTTGCAGCTGGTAACCACTTCCAGTCATTGCTACCCAGTGATGCCACAAGATCAGATTCCATTTCCTAGTTGTCAGACCGTTGTACCTAAATATTTTCTTTATAGCCAATCATTTTTGTTAGGATAATGTGCCAGTTAGATACAAGTGCCAATTTAACAATCCAAAGCTAAGTTCTGGGAACATCTGTGAGGAATTAGTAATTGAGTCAATAACTGAGCAAACCTGCAGGAGATTGTCTGATTGATGAGGGAAGATTCAGCCCATGGTCGGATCATTTCCTAGAGAGGAAGATAAGATGGAGGGAACTGGTTCAGTAGTTTGACAGACTACAGCAAACTGGGACAGACTTGCAGTCTGGTAAGTGAGTTTGCCCCTGTCTACAATTCCTGTGGAAGTGGTGTGGCCAGTCCTGAAGAAGTCTATCCCAGGTTGGGCAGCAACCCATGAAAGCTGCATCCCTGGAGTTTGATGTACAGCCCATAGGCAGCTTTGCCAAGTCTCCCAGCAGGTGTTTATGGCTTTTGTAGAGCAGGAGTCTTAAGTATGTTATAAATGTCTGAGATTCCTGGGTCTTTAACTGTGTGTGTGTGGCGTATGCCCTCGTGTATGTGGGGGTGCATGTGTGTGATCAGCATGTTCATGTTGTTTGTTTGTTTTTTTTTTTAATTTCAGCTCATACAAACTTATTAGGTACACCAGTTCCCTACAGCATGTTCATGTTGTTATACATGTTGCCATCTTAGACTCTGCCCCTAGTCTAACCAAAGGAGGATACTACATAGGAATTTGAAACATCCCAGCCTGGAGGAAAGATCAGCAAGTAACAGCTCTTTAAGCTCAGAAGGTTCCTGAAACTAACCAGGTTGGGTAGGAAGGGATCTAGTTCCCTCCCAGGTGAGGAAGGCAGTAACCACCACCAGGGAGGAGGCCTTCCAGGGCCATCTAAGCAATCTGCAAGAGATGTCCAGCAATTCAGAGTTGTGGAGGAAACTAGCAGTCCTGCATTCTTGGGGAGACACTGAACAGTTCTGTAGTCTAGGAGAGACGCTGAACAGTTTTGCAGGAGGAGAATCACCTAGGAGTATGTCATGCAGCTGAGAGCTCCAGAGCGCAGCCTCCATGAGTCCACCCAGGCTCGGGGTGGGGGTGGGGGGTTTTCTGGCAATGGAGCTGTCTTTTAGTGGATTCTGCTCCTGCAAGTAACTCTCACTTCTGGTCCTGTAAGTAATCTAAATAAACTCGATGTATCAAATTGGACCTTGGTGTAATCATTTCTTTGGTCTGTCATTGAATCCCTGTCCAAGGTGGATAGTCAGTCAGTCGTATGGCATCTCCCCAGGAAAAGTGTCACATAATACATGTGTAGGTAGGTGCATATGCATGTGTGTCCTGCCCCACGAACCAGCATGAACCTGGATTTACAAGAAACAGAAGTGGGAGCGGTAGGAATTAATCAGGCATTGGTCAGAGGGAGCCTAGGATGTCCTCTATCATCTAAACTAATTTTATTTGTAGCATATATGAGTTTTTAAAGGAAAAAATAACAAAGAACAGCATGGCCAAATTCTTTACAGGATTATGTTAAACATACACATTCTAGGCTAGCAAGAAAAAGCAGAAGTGATACCTACTTGCTATGTGGGAACAGACGTGATGTTTCCAGGTTGTTCTAAAAGGCAGGTGAGATACTTAGTTGCTAAAAGGGGGCAATGAATGTCTCAAAGCAGAGTTACTTGGTTACTGTGACTATGTACATAATCTTGTAACAGATTAATATGTTTAATGGTCTCAAAATGCACAGGGAAAAAAACTCAGAGAGACCACAAGGGGTCGCCATCCTGAGAAAAACAAAGGCGAAATCTGAACAAACAGGAGGTATTGTCCCTGGAGAGCCCTCCCTGCAACCATTTGTCTCAGAATGCCAATGCATCATTTTCCAGAGAGCAGGCTTTGGCCTTGGCAACCCCCACATGTGTGTGCATTCATATTTATACAGGGCCCATGTGTTCATGTGCATGCAAGCACATTTCATATGTTCTCATGTGTGCAAGTGCACGTGTGCATGTGTGTGTGCGCATGTGGAGCAAAGAGTTTGTTGCTCCTCTCTGAAGAATTATAGTCACCTAATCCATCTCATCTCCAAGCTGCTGGCTTTGAATCTATAACCATTCAAAAAAGGACCATATTGAAAATATGAGCCATAAAAAAGTCAGGACTAAGTTAAGCTCTTCAACCGCTCAGTAAGGTTTTCAAGTTTTCTGTAGGTAATTGTACAGCTTTTTGCTAGATTTTTCTAATTTAAAGAAACATTTTATATTCCTTTGAGAGTGGGGACGGTACACACAGGCGGCATGCCATGGTGCACAGGGAGAAGTCTGAAGGACAATTTATTTTTTTAATTTTATTATTATTATTATTTATTCAACTGTGCGCGCGTGTGTGTATGTGCGCGTGTGTGTGTGTGTGTCTGTCTGTGTGTCTGCGTATGTGTAGAACCACGGACGAATTCGCAAACCACCATGGATGCCTCCACCTCCTTCTGCCCCGGGATTCACAGGCTCCGCCCTACCAGGACCAGAAGCGCAGGCTGCCCCCACTTCCTCCTGGCATCTGTACATGGGATCTGGGATCCGAACTCAGGACCTTCCGCCTGCAAGGCGGAGGCTTAACCCCTGAGCCACCTCTCCAGCCCTGAAGGACAACTTTCAGGAGTCAGTTCCATCACGCGGGCTTCTGGGATTGAACTCAGTGGGTCCAATTCCTGGAAACTTCCAAGTGTCATGCTATTTAGAAACAATATATTTTCATTTATCTCACTTTTATCTTATTTTTAGCAATTTTGTCTCTATATGTACTGTATTTTGACAACATTCATTCCCTCACTATTACCCCTCCCCTGCCCACTGGACCCCCTTCTTCCCAACAAATGTCCCTTTCATATCTTTTTTTGTGACCTACCAAATTTATCTGGGGTTTCTTACCTGAGCATGGATAGGGGTCAGAAAAATATTGTGTTCACCTTTTATTCAGTACTTTTGTTAAATCCACTAGTTTAAAAATTTATTTGAGAGACAGAGGGGAAAGAAACAGAAGAGGCAGAGAGAGAGAGAATCATACTGGATTGCTTCAGCTTCTAACTCCTTTTTGCTTTGCTCTGGGATTTCCCAGAGCTTCACCTTCCAGAGCCAGAAATGTAGGTCACCTGGCATTTTTTTATATGGGATTTGGGATCTGAACTCAGATTCTTCTGTTTGTGAGGCAGAGTCTTAACCCCTGAGTCATCTCTCCGGTTTTTGAGATAGAGTTTCCAGTTCTGGCTGGCCTGGAACTCAATCTGTGGCTGCAGATGACTTTGAATCGCACTCCCTTCTGACTCTACTCATGGGAAGGAAGGACTGTATCAGTATTCCTGGGTGTATATGCTGGGGTGGAACCTTGGACTTGTCCATGGTAAGCAAGCTCTCTACCAATGGCAGGACATCCTGTTTGGGGAGTGTTACTCTGACACACAACAGTTCTCTCTCTCAGCCTTTATTGGCCTAGAGGCATAGTGTGAGCCGCAGCATTCAAATAACTACCACTAAATCGGAGACAGGATTCATGCCAGCATGAGAGGCCATTTATTGTTCGGAGCCGGAGCCCACACGTTTAGGTGGAGCCCCTCCTGCACTTCCTCCCCCTATGGTCCCAATGGACCCCTCAAGTGGCAGGTGGCTGAGCTGGTCGTGGAGGGAACACATCTTCAAATGCATATAATCCAGAGTGGCCGCCTTCTCCCTGAGAGAAGAGAAGCCAGTGGGAAGTCGGCGCTGGGGAGACCGGGCAGAGAGGAGAAAGTAGAGGAGGGGGATCCCGGCCTGGTCCCGAGACCTCACCCTCCTCCCATGCCCTCCGCCTCCTTCCTCACTCCGGCTTCATCTTGTCCGTCAGCAGCAAGTTCTTGGCCCGCACGGCCTCGTCTTGGGCCAGCCGAAGGGTGGAGCTCAGGGCCTCTGCCCTGACGTGTTTGGCCAAGGCCTGGCGCTCCAGCTCCTGGGGAGAGGAGCGTAGGTGCCGCTGGGCTTGCCGGACAGGGCTGGGGGTGGAGGGGGAGCTGGGTTGCGGAGGGCAAGGGGCAGGGTCCCATGGAACCCGCAAACCACCCTCAGATATCCCATGGTGCCTGGAGCCTGGGACTGGCCCCGGCATCCCACAATGCACTGCCTTCCCCATCCCAAAGTACAAGAAGCCCAAGTATCCATCCTCTCACATTGTCCACTAAGACTAAGTCATGTCTAAAATACTGTCCCCTAAAGTCCGTGAAGTATCCCATGTGTGTGTTCTAGCATCCCCTAATTCATAAGTTCCACAATTCATAAGGACACTTATAGAGCCTGGTCATAGTAATAGTACCTATGCTACAATGCACCTGACCCCAATGGCTTGCAGCTCTCTAGAATTTACATTCCATCTTCCCTCGGGTCAATAATCCATCACGCATGGGGCTTTATATCCCACAATGCATCAAGCCCCATGGCCTTCCATGTATTCATGCTGCAGCTCGACCACATCGGTATCTCCCAATGTCTCACTTCTTAGTCACTAACTGTAAAGCAGGTATCAACCCTTAGGATATGCCATCATGCCTTGGCTCTCCATGTCCCACAATACATCAGGACTCAAGGTCCAGCAACTGTTGGTCTTAGTTAGTTGTACAGTGTCCCAGAGGGAAGAGCTGCGTTTCCCAAAATGAAGTGGTTTAGTTACTTGTGTCCTTCAATGACCCTTTGGATTTCAAGGACCTTACTGATGTTTAGTCAACCAGGTATTCCATGATTCTAGCCTTTAAGGGTGGAATCTGTCTTGCAGGATTACCACAATGCTCCAGGGCCGATGTCCCATCATGCGGCCTGTGCCATCATGCTTTGGGCCTGAGTCATCTCTCAAAGGCTTAGGTGGCTGTCTAGCTGTTAGCTCCTCCCATATGTACCCAACCAACGCCTGGAAACCCCCCCTTCCTGCCACACAACAAAGGGACAACGGCATCTGAGGCTCCCCACCCTCCCAACACATAAGTAGAGTGGGACATGGGAGCCATGGTCCCTAGTACCAGAATCTTCTTGTGGAGTCTCTGACAGCTGGGACAGGCGGGCGCCTGGCCCTTCTGCTTCACCTCGTCCACCAGTGGGGTAAGCGCACGTTCCAGCAGCTGTTGCAGGGACTCCGTGGACAGCTGCTGCCCCTGGCTGGGAGATGACAGTCACAGGATGGGTGTGATTCAAGACCCAGCTTTTATAGATCGGTTCTCCTGTACAACCTTCCCCATGCTTCTCAGAGTGTGCACTTCAAACCTGATGTACTGCCAACCCACTTTCTACAACGACCCCTTCTATTTTCATAACACACCAAGATCCTACTTTCTACACGAAAAACCCCGCCCCTTTCCTGAGAACCCCCCAGCCTTCCCACAATGCACTGGGAATGCACGGTGCTCTGGATATACCACCTCTTCCTTTGATTCCTTTTTCCGCACAATGCAGCAGACATGGCTGGACTCATAGCCCATGGGGGAATGCCACTGTTTCTCCAGTGACTATCCCCCGTGTCCAGAGTGTGATCCAGACATCACCTCCATACCTGGCACAGCGAGCACAGGGGCCTTGGGACCGATCCAAGTTCAAAGTGTGGTCAGCTCTTCGGGAGCTCTGAAGTTGCCGCCCTAGCTCCTCCAGAATCGGTTTCACTGGGCCCAGCCCCTCTAGTTCACTCCTCAGGGAAGCCAGGGACACTGCTGACCGCTCCACCCTGAGGTGATCATGACCAACATGTATTGGCCTGCAACACCTGATTACTCTTTATGCTAATAAGCTTCTACTTGCCATGCCCCCAGCCCCTCACTCTAGGCAGATGTTCTACTGTTGAGCCACGCCCCCAGTCCCTCTCGGAGTCTAGGCAGTGCTCCACTACTGAACCACGCCTTCCCACAACCGCCACCGGAGCCTTACATGGTGCATAACTCATCCGCCCGACCTCGCAGCTCCTGTACGCCCCGCGCCGACTGTGCCTGCTCGCGCTGCGCCCGCTCCCACTGGCCCAGGAAGCCGTCCAGCCGGCCGCCCAGGCCTCCCAGCAGCCGTAGGGCCTCCTGCACTGCCCCCTCCTCCTGATGCCACCGGGCGGTCAGCGAAGACACCTCTCTCCTACAGGTGCAAGGGAGAGGAAAAATGGGTCTGGCCACGCCCCATCGATCACATTGGAATAGGCAAATTAATTTTCTTGTACCTAAAATTTTGTGCATGGTAGGCTATAATTCTACCATCTATGCCTTCCACTGAGACTCCACTTCAGACAACCTCTGTACCTGCAAAATGAGGCCCCGCCTACCCCAGCTCTTCTATGCTTTACTTGAAGACTAGCCTATTCGCGCCCCTCCTTCGCAAGAGGACCCGCCCACTTCAGCTCCATCATGTGTCAGCCTAGTATCGCCCACCTCCAGGCCCCACCTACTTCAGCTCTTCAAGCTCCTAGGCCCCTCCCTCCAATCTCTTCAAACCAACTCACAAGCCCCACCCATCTTAGCTCTTCCTTGTTTCACTTGAGATCCCGCCCACTTCAGTCTTGCCCATCATCGCCTTACTCCCGCCTACTCATCTAGGCCCCGCCCACCTGAGGTCCTCCAGACCGGTGGAGACCTTCTGCAACTCCTGCTCGCTCAGGGAGCCCTCCCCAGCCCGGGGCGCCATTCCCCAGCCACCGGCGACCAGGCTGCGCGGCCGCTGAGTTTCCTCGGGACTGCCCGGTGGACCTGAGCAACCCTGGTTGGGGGCAGCGGGGCCCAGGCCATGTCGGGAAAGTCCAGCTTCCAATTTTTGCTCCAGCTCCTGCAGCTCGGCTTCCTGCCTCCGCGGTGTCTCATCTTGCAGTTGCTGTTGAAGATATCGAAGCTTCTCCTGGGCAGAGGAGGAGGGCGAGTCACCGTATCTAGTCCTTGGCCGTCACAGCCACCTCCTCCCCAGGAATCCTCAAGCCTGCCAATGGTGAATCTCACGTGCCCGTGGCCTGAGCTCTACCTAAGCCCCGCCCACGCAGCGCCTCCAAGCAGTACTTTAGGCCCCGCCCACCACATCTACTCAGTGCTGTCCTTCTCACCACAGGGACCTGGAGGTTCCAGTCCCCTGTCCTCGCCCACCACACATCTTGATATCCCTCTTACTTCCAACATGGCAGAATTCTGCTTCAAGACATTGGTTTTGATTTCAGCGTCTTCCACCGACCGGGTCACCTTGCGACAGTTCTCCTGGAACGGGACATCAGAGCGGGGGGGCCCTGTTCCCGAGATCCTTGAGCCTGCCCCATAGCGGATGCTCCCACTTCGCAGCTAGATGGCGAATCCCTTCGCATGCAACCCCTCCACCGTGGTGTCCCAGCTTCTACACCTTCCCCGCACTCTGCTGCCTCCCCTGCTGCTCACCTTCAGCTGACTGCAGTAGCCCTCCAGTTCTTCCGCCTCCTGCCGCCGCCTCTCCAGATTCTCGCTCAACACAGAGCACTCGCTCTGGACCAGGGGAGGGAGAGATTAGGCCGGAATGGGGATGGGGTGCTCAAATGGGAAACAGCGGGTCTCCCGCTGAAGCTGGGCTGTTTGTGCCTGGGTAGAAAGCATTCTGTAGGGGAGGAAGAGTTCAGCCCTTCAGGCAGCCTGGGGGAAGGAGCACAGGGTCCTCTCATGCCTGGTACCTGCAGGGTCTGCACATGCTGGTTGACCCGGGTGGTCTTCTCCTTTAGACTGGTGATGGAGTCTTTGGCGCGGACCAAACCACTGTTGACCCCGCTCTGCGGAAGAATGGGATACAGGTGTGGCTCAACATCAAGAAAGTTCTAGAAAGAAGAGCATGTGTTTATTGCTGGATTTCACCCTGGAAGTGTGGGCATCTCTGGCATCCTCCGTGTTCCGGTTTGGTAAACCCACTTATGAACGCATAGTCTTCATGATAGACTGGGAGGGAAAAAAAAAGAATGGGATCTGGAAATTCTCAGATGAGGAAAGAAGGATAGTGTTGGACACTGAGGTTCCTGCCTGGAGTCCCTCACTGGGAGGCTGGGGGCATGGCTCAGTAGTAGAGCACCTGCCTAGAGTCCATAGTGAGGGGGCTAAGGGTGTAGCTCAGTAGTAGAGCACCTACCTAGAATCCACCAATGATGAGGCACTGAAGGCATGGCTTAGTGGTAAGAACATCACTGCCTAGAATCCTCCACCGAAGGAGCTATCTCTCTGTATCTGTGTATGTCTGTGTGTGTGTGTGTGTGTGTGTGTCTGTCTGTCTGTCTCTCCCTCTCTCTATCTCTATCTCTCTGTCTCTGTCCCTCTCTCTATTATCTCTTTATCTGTCTTTGTCCTTCTCTATATCTGTCTCTAAATCTGTCTGTATCTCTCTTTTTTTTTTGTTCCTCTGTCTCTGTCCTCTCTTTTCCTCTGTCTGTCTGTCTGTCTGTCTGTCTCTCTCTCCTTGTTCCTCTCTCTGGTTCCCACTCTCTTCAGTGTCTCATTCCAGGCACCAGTCTGTCCACTCTCTCTCCTCATACAGGTGTGGGCATTAGTTACTTTTTCATGCCGGAGGAAATAGAGCCCATTAGAGGCTCTTGTGCACAGCGAGCTCTTACAGCTTGCATCCTGAGCCCCTGGGTGCCCCAGAGTCACTGCTGGTGGGATGTGACTCAGAAATAGCTCTAGTGGGAGGCATGGCTGCGGTGGCGTGAGCTGCTGTGGATGCCTGCAACATCCCACTGCTGACCTCCAGTCCAGCTGGCCTCCCTCAGCCTCCCTGTCTCCTGTCTCTCTCCACACACCTCCCATGGGCCCTGGACCCTGGAGTGTGCTAGAGATCAAAAGGTCTTTTGCTTTGGCATCAAACCCAGTAGCCTTCAAGTCCTGGCTGTTTGGATAAGCTCTCTCAATCTCCATGTCTCAGTTACCATTTGTTTCATTTTTAAACTGGGTCATTATGCCAGCTTCTTTACAGAAGTTCTTGAAAGAAAGAAAAAGAAAGAAAGAAAGAAAGAAAAAGAAAGAAAGGAAGAAAGAAAGGAAGAAAGGAAGAAAGGAAGGAAGGAAGAAAGAAAGAAAGAAAGAAAGGAAGGAAGGAAGGAAGAAAGAAAGAAAGAAAGAAAGAAAGAAAGAAAGAAAGAAAGAAAGAGAAAGTAATTGGGGATAGAATCAGCCTCCCTATGGTGTCTCCCTTCCCTCAAAACCCACGCTAGCTCCCCACAGTCTCCAGAGAGCACCCATGCTTTGCAGCCTATGTGACATATTCTGTCCTTCTTCTGTAGCTACACTGAAGACACGGCTCCTTCCTGTCCTCTTTTTAGCCCCACTCCCCTTTGCACATGCAGCTTCTGGTGGCTGCTACCTTGACCATGTACCGCGTAGACCTGTGCTGTCCCCATCATCCTGCACCACCAACCCCTGCCATGATTTCCTCCTGCTTTCATGCTGTGCAACGTCATATATGCTGACCTTTCTGGACCTACCTATCATCAATAAGTGATGATAAGATCAACTATAGGACTATCACTTGTGTGGGCTGCCAGCTGCCTTACAAGACTGTGGATACTTGGGGGACCAGGCTGCTTCCTCCTCAGGATAGCTTAGGATGGGAGTTGGGGGGGATATCTGTGAGTCCAACTTTCTGTCTTCGACTGTATTTCCTGATCCCAGACTCACGACCAGGGGCATTGGGATTGAGGTTCAGGCAGCTATGAGGAGAGGGGCACTGAAATAAGAGGATCACAAGTTCAAGGTCACAACAGAGTGAAGGCCTGTCTCACAAAGCAAAGTAAAAGGGGGATTGGAGCTCAGCAGTTAAAGCACTTGCCACACAAGCAAAAGGGCTGGAGTTCAAATCCCCAGATTCCATATATGCATGACAGTCCACCTGTAATTCTATGCCTGAAAGGCAGAGCCAGGCGATCTCCAAAGTAGGCTAGCCAGACTAGCCCGATAGGTGAGCTCTGGGTTTCATTAGAGACTCAGGCTCAAAAGAAGGTGGAAGAGCAGTGGAGAATGAATCCCGATATCAACTTCAGGCCTCCACATGCATGCATATGCACACTCAACATTCTCACATGCACACATACACATACACACACACACAATCAAAATGAAAAAATAAATAAAACAAAAAAGGAAAGCCAGGTCTTAGCAACTAGAACTTTCTTGTTCTAAACAAAAACCTGATTCCCTTATCTGCATCTGCCTGCAACCAGAGAGGGAACCTCATCTTTTCTATGGGAACTGCT
Source organism: Typhlomys cinereus (assembly GCA_023101885.1). NCBI lineage: Eukaryota > Metazoa > Chordata > Mammalia > Rodentia > Platacanthomyidae > Typhlomys > Typhlomys cinereus. The sequence goes on along the minus strand of JALPQD010000800.1, from coordinate 408,459 downwards.
CACCAGAAGTTCAGTGATATCAGGGTCCTCTGGAGGCCAAGGTGTGGTGGGGGAGGCGGGTGGCCCTGGTAGGGCCAGTGGGCCACTGCTGTCCTCTGTGGTAGATTCTGTGCCTGAGGAGTCTGGCTCCATGGCGGCCAGATTGAGCAGGGACACATTGGTGCAGGCAGAGGACCGCTTGAGGTTCAGGGCCCAATGCACGGGTTCATGGGACATGCGGGGCTCCACCCTGTAGAAATAGGAGGAGGTAGGACCCAGGCCATTGTCCGCGGGAGTCCCTTCTACCTCCAGTGTCCAAACTGGAGGCCCCTCCCAACCAACTTCTTTCATCTGTCCCTTCCTGCAGCCTGCTTTCTGCCTTTTCCACAGTCTGCTTTCTATTTTCTCCTCTGCTTTCTGCCCTTCCTGCAGCCTGCTTTCTGCTCTCCCCTCTGCCTGTTTTTTCCCTCCTCTTCACTTCTACCTGAGATCTTCTTCCCATATGCTCCTCCTCCTGGTCTTCCCTGTCCCTGCAGTCAGCCGCCTTCCTCTCTGATCTTCTCTACAATCTCCCTCTCTTGGCACTCTCTCCTTGGCAAATGGTACCATGGTCTCCCCGAGGCGTGTTGGGTGCTAGCACTGCACTGCCCCTGGCAGAGGCGCAAACCTACCCGTGGAAGGACACGGCCTTCTTTTTCTTCGTGATCGCCTTGGTAGGGCTGCTCACCCCCCCGGGAGCCTCAGGGAGCAGCGGGGCACGGCTCTCGACCCCCGCAGGGTCCCCCGCTTCGTGGATCTCTTTGGACTGCCAGATGGTCTTCACCACCACGCTCGCCATGGCGTGGGGGACCTGCTCCCAGGGGGAGACTCACCATCTACTGAAACCTGGGGTTTCAGGGTCCCTTGGCCCCTGGCTTGGGTCACAAAGGATCCAACCACTGGGTCACAGAGAGGGGCACAGGGAGGCCAGATATTGGCCTGGGCACCCCCTGCAAGTTTCAGTGGACTCTTCCAGCCCAGTGTTCTAGTTCTAAAAGAGAGTATAGGCTACTTAGTTCTAATGCAGAGCGGGGTAGAACCTACCCAATGTCCCTGGCTGCCCTAATTTGTGGGGCCACCCGGCCCCAGGCCTTCCTGTTTCACACCTTGCTTGACTTCCAGGAGACATGGAAGATGGTGGTCAGGCCCAGGCACCCACCCACAGGGACATGGTGTTTTTTTTTGTTTGTTTGTTTTTTGTTTTTTTTTTAAGGGAGGGGGGCTGAGAAAGGGATGTAGGAAGAGATTCAGAGGTAAGAAGGTACCAGATTTGAAAGTGACGACCATGAACCTGAGAAAATTGAGATGTTTGCCCCTCTGCTTGCCTGTGCCTAGGGATGAGGGACATGGGTTGTGCAGTACACACCTGTCATCCAGCATGCATCAGACCCTGTTTCAAAAACTTAACTTCCTCCCATTTGTAGAGGGGTAATTTTCTATTATATGTAGGATCGTATCTATATCGGCTTGATGGAAGAAGCTAGTATTTTATAAACAAAAATAGAGGCTGGGGAGATGGCTCAGTGGTTAAATAAAGCCTCTGCCTCTCAAGAAAAAGGACCTGAATTTGGATCATCAAAGCCTACCTAAAAATGCCAAGCAGATATAGTAGCCCACCTGTCATTCTAGCCCTGGAAGGCAGGACCTGGGAATCCCCAGAACAAGCTGGCTAGCCAGACGAGCCTTAATGGCAAGCTCTGGGCTTAGAGATCCAGGCTTACAGCAGTAAGGAAAAAGTGATAGAGGATGATTCTCAATATCATCCTGGAGCCTCCACACTCAAGTGCACTGGTATACATAACCCCACATGAAACATGCACACACACATATACACCATACACATGTGCATGAAATAAAAAGAAAAAATAGATATTGAGATAAGAGTGTTCCAATGACCCTTCTTCCACCTCTCTGTGTGAATGTGTGTGTGTGGTTCTGTGCATGTGTGTATGTAGGTGTGCACCCATGCATATGCCTTGTAGAGAGGTCAGAGGAGGTCAAGGTGACTCATTCTGTCACTTTGCACCTAGCTTCCTTGAGACAGGGTCTCTCACTGAACCTGGAGCTTGGTTGCTGGCCAGCAAGCACCAGAGACCCTACCCTCCATTCCCACACCACAGGCAGTAGGAAAACATTTGGTGCCACCCCCTTATCAGCTTTTCACGTGGATGCTGGAGATTTGAACTCAATTCCCTATGCATTGCATAGCAAGTGCTTGGTACCAACCCCCCCACCCCTACCCCCCACACCAGCGATCTCTCTGGTCTCTTAACCTTGGCTTTTGAAACTATGGTGCTGAGGAACTGGTATTGTAGAGAAGAAACTGGATTGCAAATTTTCTGTTTGTTTGAGGCTGGGTCTCAATATGTTGCTGGAGTTGACCTTGAGCTAGAAGACAGGTAGAGAGGAAGGATAGAAAGCAGATGTTTCTTGTGACACAGCTTCCCCAACATCTGGAAAGACAGGCTTGTCTGTGCCTGTTTCCTTCATATTGTTGCAGACTTGGGCTGTGGTAAACTGAGGATTGCATAGGTACTTGCTCCCACAATGTTTTCCATTGGACACTGCTTTTGTCATATAACACAGCTCAGCCAATGAACACCTGCAGGCCCAGTCTGAGTACCACACAGTAACCAGGGTTGGCAGAAGTCTGGGTGGGCTTACCAACCTGACCTGAGTTGGATCTAGGTTTAAAAATAGACTCGTGACTCATCAAAGGGTGTGGAAATGTGGGGAAGCACTGAGATCTCTAACCCGCCCTGAGGGACTTGGGTAAAAAAGGATTCTACCTCTTCCCACCAGGAGGGGCAGCCCACAATTCTGTGTGGATTCTAGGCAGGTGCTCAATCACTGAACAGCGCCCCCAGCCCTTCTCACTAAATTGCCCAGATTGACTTGAATTTGTAATCCTCCTGCCTCAGCCTGCTGAGTAGCTAGGAGGCTCAGCTAGGCTCTGGTTAAGCCATCCGTTTTCAGTTCCTTATACCCATACTTCTGCATGCTTGTTATTTTTTCCTGGGTTTGTCCTATGTCCTTTAGAGAGAGACAGGAATGGTTCGTGTTCACCGCCACCCTGGACGAAGCTGTCCCCCTATCATGCAGGATGAACTCTCCCAAGCCTTGGTTTTGCAAAAACCGAACGGATGGGTCCATTGAATCTAGGAGGTGGGCGTTTCTCAGCCTACTTGTATCCCCTCTGTGAACCCTTCCCAGGTCCCAGGACACATTTCCTAGGCTCGCTCCCTTAAGAGTTTGGGAGATTAGAAAAGGGACTGGGATGGCGTTTTGTTCCAGGAGATAGGGGAATTAGGCTCTTCCATTTCCCTTTACCCTAATTTTCTCAGTAGCCGGGGGCTGCCAATGAGTCAAGGAGCCCCTGGAGAGTCAACTGGGCAGGCTGTGAGCCCCAACCAGTTCGCCCAATCCTTCCCGGCTGCAACCGGTTCTTGCCAAAGTGGGTCCCCACAGAAGTGGAAGAGCCAATTTTGACTTTATATCTACTCTAATGAAGGTGGCCTGGGACGTTGGGATTCACAGTGTACGGGTGGGAGGGCATGCTGTGTGGCCTTGGGCAAGTCCCCCAATAGCTCTAGATCTCAATGCTAACTTGCGCTCGATGGGGAGAGCCTTAAGTGGCAGATCTTCCCCCCCTGAAGTCAAGATTGTCGTGCAAATTGAGTATCATCGGTAGCCCGGGGTGCGGGAATGAGGGACTGCCAGAACGGCGACGCATGCGCAATGCGCATTTCGCGCTCCCCCGCCGGGCCCCGCCCCGCCCCTGCGCTGCAGCAGAGAATTGCAGACATCGCCTCCACCTATGGCAGCTCATCTGAGTGACAGCTTTGCTTTCTCCTTCCTTCTCCACGGGTCGTCGCCCTCCGTCAGCCTCCACAATTGCCCAATCAAGGGCGGAAGTACGTGACAGTCAGCGAATCCGAGGAGCCTCGCGAGAACGATCTCACCACCCATTGGTCCAATGAACTATAAGTCCTGCCTCCTTCCTCTCTGCCCTCCCATTCCGCCCTCCGGTCACGAAGAGGGCGCTTTATCCAATCAGGATTGGATTTGGCAGCTTAGGGGGCGGTTCCATCGTGCGTCAGCGAACTCCGCCTGTTTCTAGGGCAACACCCCCCCTCCTCCCCGTCCCTAACGGAAATAGCACGGCACTAGGCCAATCACAATCCTGTGTCTGTACTGTTCAGCCAATGAAAGAGCGAGGAGGGCGGGCGTCCCGATAGGAGTGTCAGGGCAGATAACCAATCAGCGACAGGAGTTCCCGGATGACAGAGCAGAGGGGCGGGGTGAGGCGGAGCCTCCGCCTGCAGCCCGCCCGCAGCCCGCCCGCCCTCCCCGGCCGGCTCGGCTGCTCGGTGCCGCCTGGGGTCCTCTCCGACCAGTCGTGCCCGGTCCAGAGCCGCCGCCTCGCCACCATGCCGGCCGTGTCCAAGGGCGACGGCATGCGCGGGCTTGCCGTGTTCATCTCCGACATCCGTAACTGTGAGCTCGTGCTCAGGGGCGCCCCGGGTCACGCGGGGACCGGGCAAGGGAGGGCGCGCGGCGCGGGCCTGCGTGGACGCGCGGCCGCCGAGGGAACGGGGTAGCGAGGCGGCGGGCAACGACGGCAGGACAGAGCCGGCGGGTCACGGGGTCAGCCGAGGCCTACGGAAGAGGCTGTGCGGGCGGGAGGTGGACGTGGGGGTATCCGAGGGACTAGAGGACGTGGGGGCAGGGATGGATGTAGGGACAGGGATGGACGTGGAGGACAGATGGATAAAGAACAGAGATGGACATAGTGGACAGAGATGGACATGGTGGACAGATATATAACATGGGGGGTAGAGATGAACATGGGGGACAGATGGATGTCGGGGGATCATAGAGTCCAGAAGTGGGGGAAAGTTGAGAAATGACAGGGGGGATCATTTAGAGACAGTGAAAAGGGTTAGGTGGCTACAGAAGATGGGGAGTGCAGGTTTAGTGTTGGGGAAACCAGACATTCCAACACAGGTCTGGGAAAGGACAGTATTATAGTTGGTGCTGGCAGGGGACCCCAGGCCTCAAGGGCGATCCATGAGGAGATCTGGATAGCTGGGGTAAAGGAGTGGTATGTGGACTTGGGGATGACAGGGGTCTTCCCTTCCCTGGCTGATCAGAGTGATGTGGTTTTCTGCCAGGAAGGGCCATGGTGACTGTGGTCAGGCCAGCAGGGGCGGCTATAGTAGGAGCTGTCAGGAGCCCTCCAAGGGGTCACTTTGGAGTCAGCCAGAGCCACTGAATGGCTGTGTAATCTTACAAATGGGTTTTACTTCTTGGAGATGGTGTCTCCGAGGAAGGAGTCTAGATGACGGCTGCTTCAGGGTGGCTGGATGGCCAGGAGTGAGGCCTTCAATGGGTCCCAGTGGTCAGCATTGCCACTGGGTTGACCTTAAGAATAACCACCCCATGTACACTCATTGTTTCAGCATTCAGTAGTTATGGGATGATCTACCATGTAGTTGGTACTCAAAGAAGACAGCAGGAACTTGAGCAGCTGGATGGGAGGATGCAGGCAGGCTCTGAAGAAGGGGGACTATGAAGGGCTGCAGACTGGGGGTACTGTGAAGGGCCTGGGACTGGGGTTTGGGAAGGTGGGTGGATGGGGAGTGGGGAGTGAAAGATTGCAGACTGAGGCTGCAAACTAGGGGGACTGCTTTTCTGCCACAGGTCCACTCTTAGCAGCCTGCTGTCAGCAGAGGTTCGTTCATTCATTCATGCATTCATATGACAGTACTGTTTAGTGACTCCTTTATCAGACTGTTCTAGGTGTTTATGTTCAAACAAGAATTCCCAGTCTTGTACTGGGGGTGTCACTTAATGGTAGAGCACCTGCCTAGAACCCACAATGAGGGACTGGGGGCACACCTCAGTGGTAAAGCACCTGCCTAGGATCTATAGCACAGGGGAAACTTCAACAGGAGGACTAAAGTTGCACACTAGCCTAGGCAGCAAGATCGTTTTTAAAAACAGTGCTAAAATGATTGCTGTGGCTGCTGTGAGAACTGACAGCTGGAAACTACATCATACAAGTGTCACACGAGGGACTGCAGAGTGGTGGTCAGAAGCCTGGCATTGGGCTGCTGTCATTCCAGCACTGGGATTGCTGGGGAAGGAGGGTGGTGAGTTCAAGGTCAGGATGCGTTTCATAAACAGGGTGGTGAATTTGAGGTCAGGATGGGCTACATAGGAAGACAGAACCAGAACAAAAGAAAAAAAGAAGTGGTAGGATTTGGGGTTGGGAAGAACTGACAGGGAAGGAAAGAGAAACAGGCAAGACACTGTGGACACCCAGAGATCAGTCAGGGGACAGGAGACACAGACCACAACACTGGGACAGGCCTAGGTAAGAGCATCAGGTATTTGCTCTTTTGGCTTGGCAAGGTCTGTTGAGCAGCTGGTGTGTTTCAGGTGTCATGACAGTATTGGAAACCCCATGGCTAACGTGACAGGTGGACTCATGACATGTTCTTGCTTTTGTGGCTCTAAGCTCCATGGGGAGAGGATTCTATATGAGGATACAGCTGTCTTCATGCACACATAGATGTGGTATGGTGTACATGAGGGCAAGGAACTAGAAACAGGGCATAGTCACTTTGCTCAGCCATCCAGGGCCCAAGGTGGCCTGCCTGGCAACTAACAAATGCCACATGTAAAAGTAAAAGTAAAAATAAAAGTAAAAGTAAAAGGTAAGGATTGGAGCGATGTCTCAGGGGTTAAGACACTGCCTCACAAGTAGAAGGACCTGAGTTTGGATCCTAGAGCCCATGTAAAAACACCAGGCAGAAATGGTGGGTAACTGTACTTCCAGCTCTGGAAGGCAGAGCCTGGGAAATGCCAGATTGAAGCAAACAGGAGGTATGACTCCTTCAGAACAACTCTGAAATCATCCTTGGTCCTCGACAGAGACACACAGTGCCCTCTATAACACAAAAACATACACGTGCACACATGCACATCCACACATGTGTTCACCTCCACACATGCACACGTTCACATGTGTATCACACAGAAGCAAGAGCTCCATGTGAGACGGCCTTAGTATTGGGGGATACTGCTAACTATGCAATGGGCTGTGGATAGGGTGGACAGGTCAAGTGCAGTGGAGAAGCTGGGTGGACGCAGAACTACCATGTTCACAGGTTTGGGGGAACCTGTTCAGCTGTGCATATAGGCTACATCTGGAGCCAGGGAGGCCAAGCTGGTGCTTGTTCTGAGAATATAGGGATCAGGGGTGGGAGGGCAGAGGATCAAGGGTAGAGAAGGGATGGGGTGGAAGATGGAAGGGGTGAGGCTGTGTCCCTGGAGACACCATAGGGCTCAGGAAACTGTAAAAGAAGGGAAGAGTCTGTAGGTAAGGGGGAGAAGAAGAAGTTGGCTGAGGGTGTGGCCTTGTTCTGCTGCAGACACCCTCCAGAGTCTTATCTCAGGGTGTTGCCAGGGCTGGGATGCCTCCTATCTCAGGCCCCCACTCCCGAGGGCAGGTCTGGGAGGAAACCTGGACCAGGGAGCTGATCCCTAGGCATGTTTTGTCCTCCAGCTTAGAGATTTTTGCCCCAGACTTAGGGGCAGTGGCCAGGATCAGCCTGCCAACTCCCAGCTCTACCCTCTGCCTGTTCTGGTCCAGGATACAAGAATGAGGGCACAGGGATGAGGACAATGATGAGAGTAAGGGTTGAGAGGTGAGGGCAGAAGGGGTGAAGACAGGAATGAGGGGTGAGGGCATGGGCAAGGACACAGGGTGAGGGGTGAGGGACCAATGAGTGGGTGAATGGATCATTTTTATACTTTCTTTAGTACTAGGGAGCTAAGGGTCACTGGAAACCAAGTGCAGTGACGTAGTAGGCCTGTCATCCCAGTTCTCTTGAGCAGGGGGGTCGGAATTCAGGGTCAACCTCAGCTACTTACGGAGATTGTCTCACAGATGAAAGGGTGACATTTGCTGGGTGAATGATACGTTTAGAAGTGTGGAGAGAACTGTCTGTGCAAAGGTTCTGGGGCCACTGTGGTTACAGTATGAGGACTACAGGGAAAGAGGACAGCTCCTGTAGACCTCTAAGCATGTGACTTCTGCTGTGAACCCACTGGCAGCCCGGGAGGGTTGGAGCAGAACAGAGACTAGATCTGACTGAAGTCCCCATGGACTCTGTCCTGCATGGAGAGAGTGTTGTTTGGGGTTCCACGTCCAGCAGGTCTCCTGCAGTCACCCACAGCCCAGGTACACACTGGAAGGTGCTGCCCATCTCCTGAATGCTCTATCCAGCCTCAGCCCACTTGCCATTCACCATCCTAAGCTGCAGAGTTGCGATGGGTGGTATCCCTGCTGGGATGGGGATGGCACCTCTGCCCTTGTTCCTGAGGATATGTCAGAGGAGCTGAGTATGTGTCCTCACTAGGCCAGGTCTCCGTGACTTTCAGGAGACCAGTGTTTGAAGTGGGTACATTTACCTGGAAGCTCAAGATGTTGACCGTGTAAGCCTAACCCAGTGCCCTGTTTTTCTTTGACGTGGTCTCATGGCCCACGTTGGCCTGGGACTCTGAAGTGCTACCTCCTCCAGAGAGCAGGATGACAACTGCAACTCAGCCCTCGTTGAAGCTGATCTTATGTTACTGCAGAGGGGTCGGTATATAGTATTTATTTCAGAGAGCAGCAGGCATGGGTGCAGGTCAGAGGGCAGCTTTCCAAATCTCTCTCCTGTCACCATGTGGGCTCTGGTTGAACTCAAGTCACCAGGTTTGTGCGCAGGTGCTTTTATCCAGTGAGCCATTTCATTAGCCTGATATGTTTTGTCCTTGTGGTGCTGGGGATGGAACCCAGGCTTCAGCTCAGCTTGGGCTTTCCAGCCTGAGCTTCACCTCAGCCCTGTATTTGCTGCTCAATTTTTAAAAATGTTTTATTTTACGCACGCGTGCGCACGTGTGTGTGTGTGTGTGTGTGTGTGTGTGTGAGGAGGGCACTGTATGTGCCTATGAAGGACCAAGGGTAACTTTGGGAATCATCCTGGATTGCTTCTATCTCCATTTTGCTTCACTGTGGGATTTCCCAGGCTGTGTTTTCCAGAGCTGGAAGTGTAGGCCTCCGCCTCTGGCATTTTTACTTGGGACCTGGGATTTGAAGAAGGGCTTTAGGACCTCCTGTTTTCAAGGCAAAGTCTTAAACCCTGAGTCATCTCTCCAGCCTTGTATTTGATTTTAAAAACTTAGTTTTAGCATTCTCCACTGGATAAGAGGATCCCAGGTTCAGGCCCACCATGGACAATTTGGAGAAACCCTTCTGGTACCTTGTAACCTGGGTGTGATGTATCACTTATGAAGTGGAGGCAGGGGGATCAAGAATTCAAAGTCCTCTGTTACAAGTCAAGATCAAGGCCAGCTACAATTGACCCTGTCTCAGAAGAGAGGAAAGAAAGGGAAGGAAAGGATGTCGATCTGGACACTGTTCTGTGGTCACAGCCATGGAGGCTCTGTTGGTTCAGGGAAGGACCAAGATGTCCAGAGCTTTATGAGATCCAGGTGGGCAGCATCTCCGGGCTGCTGGAACTGAGCAAGGTCCCCAGGATCAGGTCCCAGCAGGTTGATGGCTGGGAAGTTTGTAGGGACCACACACCTGTGTGCCTTGAGCAGAAACATGAAGGGTTCTCCAGGGTAGGGCCAAGTTGGCCCAGATTCCTATGGGGTAATTATAGACGCACTATAATGCTGGCCACCTCAGCTTAACCATATGTAGAAGGTATCTTCTTCCCTATCCGGAAACAGAACTGGAGTAGACCTCTGCCATGGCCCCAGTCTGAGGGCCCTGCCTTCCTGGCACTGTGCCCACATTCCTTTCTTACATGGCACAAGTTCCATAGTTTTCTCCTGGACACCCACCTTGCCTCCAGAGGTCTTTGTAGACACAGGTCCTCAGGTGGAGCACATGCCAGGAGCACAGCCCTCATCTCGGAATCTCTCCACAAAGCTTTCCTTCTCTTTCTAGGTTCCAGCCTCACTGGGCTTACCTGTCCTTCTGTGAGTCCCCCCGACCTTGTATGACACCTCTCTGGGAAGCACCCAGCCAGCCCACTGGCTTTGTGTCCTTTCATGTAGTGGTCTTCCTCTGCAACCACAGTATGGTGTCTTGGGCACCTGGGCTGACTGCTGCCTGGGTACCTGACCTATGAAGACATTCTGCCTCCTCCCCCTCTGTACTGAGGGTGGAACCCAGGTACTCACGCATACTAGGCAAGGACCCTGCTGCTCAACTGTATCCCAGCCAGCCCCTCTTTAGCCTTGGAGACAGGATCCAACTTAGTAGCCCAGGTTAGCTCATGGCAGCTCTCCTGCTTCAGTCTTCCTGAGTGGGAGGATGACAAGCTTGTGCCTTTGGGCTCTGTTTTTTTCTAATTTTTTTTATTATTTATATTTATTCAATTTGTGTGTATGCGTGTGTGTGTGCGCGCGCGCGCAGAACCACGGACGGCCGAATTCGGGAACCACCATGGACCACCTCCACCTCCTCCTTGTTTACTCTACCTCGGGATTCACAGGCTCTGCCCTACCAGGACCAGAAACGCAGGCCGCCCATGCTTCCTCCAGGCATCTATACGTGGGGTCTAGGATCCGAACTCAGGACCTTCCGCCTGCAAGGCAAAGGCTTAACCCCTGAGCCACCTCTCCAGTCCACCTTTGGGCTCTGTTAAGTGGTCTGAGTCACATGTTAATGACTGGCTAAGGCAGCTTTACACTTGCCTATTCCTTTCTCGGCCTCTCAAAGCCTGACACGTGCCTTCTCTGCCAGAGAACCAGTCTTTCTGTTTTCTCTGAGTTCTCTTACAGCGTGGGGTATCAACCGTGCAGAAGCCTCTCTCTGCTGGGGGTAGGGGTAGACACACACTTGTGCACACATACAGATACACGCACATACATTCTTACACAGGCACATATGCACGTACACACACACATTCATGCAGCCCTGTTTTGGGGAGCTCTACATCTGTAGTTCAACCAACTGTAGACCAGACATATTGCAAAGCAGAAAATTGTGTGTCTGGGGCCAGCAGGGTTCTAGCTCCATAGTAGAACACTGGCTTAGAATCTGCTGGTGAGGGACTGGGAGAATGAAGTATAGCAGTGGTCACCAACCCTCTCCCCCTCACCAGCTGCCCTCCAGTTGACATGCTTAGATACCCTGTATTCTGCACTCTGCCTGAACTCAGGCAGTGAGTCCCTGGCTAGTGAGTGGTGGAATTCCTCTCACCTCTCCAGGCTGTCTTTCAATGTCCCCTCTCTCTTTACCTCTACAGCAGCCCAAAGGGAGCCCAGGCAACCAGTTCTTGCAGGTCTCTCTTAGGTGTGGCTGGTAGGCCATGAGTCCTGGGGGAGAGAAGAGGCTCAGGTGCACCCAGTCAGGTCCCTGGGTCTCCCTGTTCAAATTCGTGTCTCCCTGCTCGGGCCTGGCCTGTGAATCTTAGGCAACATGTCATCAGTGAATGTCAAGAATCTGGTGGCTTCCAAGACAGTCTTGGCTCCTAAAGCTCTGGGGAGACATTGCACTGAGCCAAGAGCCCTCCCCACCTGACTGGTGCTGCCCTAGAGGAAGATGGACTACTTCCCTGAGTCAGGTCCCTCTTGCCCTATTTACCTCACACTTGTTCTGTAGCCAAGGAAAACCTTGAATTTCTAGACTGAAGATTTGTACACATGTCATCCCAGCACTTGGGATGTGGGGGCAAGAAGATTAGGACCTCAAGAGCAACTGGGACACTCAAGACCCTATCTCAAAACTGAAAACAACATAAGAAACAGAACTGGGCTGAGAGTCTGCTCCACTACTAGCTCCTTCCATGCTCTGATGTCTTCTGAACCCTCAGTCCCCCATGTCCTGCTGAGGCCTCAACACCCCCCTACACACACACCTGTCACCCTGATACCTTACTGAGCCAGGTTCTGCTAGAAGGACAGCCCTGCCTGCCCTGCTGGTTGGGACACAGATGTGACAGCCACAGTGTGTGACTTGCCCAATAGCTGCAGACTTACATGAAAAACCTCTGGTAGTTTCAAGGACAGGGACAGTTGTCACCTCTATTCTGTGCCCACAGGTGACCCCACCAGACCCCAGAGGCCAGTAGGACACAGCCAATCCTGGTTGAAAAAACAGGTTACACAGCAAAACCAAACCTCACTGAGTCTTGGAAAGGAACTGGGGGGTGGGGTTTGACAGGGATAGGGATTGTGGACCTCTGATTCTGGGGACCAGGATAGGGAGGAGGGAGGGTGGGGCATCTTTAGAATACTCAGGTGTGAAGTTTTCCCAAAGCAAAATCAACCTAAAGAAGAAGAAATGGACGAAATTAATCTCACTCTTATGTTTATATAAGCAAGCATATGTACCCTGAATGCACTGTCATTTCAAGGTATACCTGGTGTCTTGGCATTCTTCTGTTTTGTAGTGCCTCTAATGGACCTAAGGGCTGCAGAAGCTGGCCAGCAGCCAGCACCAACCCCCTAGCACTCCCCCCAGGCTTGGAAGGCTGCTTTGTATCTTTGTGTGCAAGTGTGTGCACATGAATACGGGTGTATGTGAGCAAGGGCTTGTGTGCACGCTTATGTGTGTGAGCACCAGCTTGTATGCACACTTGTGCTTGTGAGCACAGGCCTGTGTACATGCTTGTGTGTATGAGCATGGGCCTGTGTGCCATGCTGCTGGTGAGGTTAGGGCAGGCTCGGCTGTAGTCTTACCCTCTGTCTTATCTGAGACAGGGTCTCTGCTGTCCTCGTCGGTACCATTGTGTAAGGGAAGGGTACCTGCAAGCGAAGGGAGACTCCTGGCTCCAGCCTCCCTGTGGGAGTGCTGGGATCGCAGTCCTCACCTAGCATTAACCTAAATTCTAGGATTTAAACTCAGATCCTCTTGCTTGCACAGCAAATGCCTTGCCCACCAAACCATCACTCAGCTCTAGGTGTTGTTTATTTCGTTTTTTGATTATTCGTTATTTTCATGTGTGTTCGTGTAAATACGTGTGCACGCATGTGTAGGTGTGTATGCAGGCCACAGCATATGTGTGAACTACTTTATGGAGTTGGTTCTCTCTTTCCACCTTTATGTAGATTCCAGGGATTGAACTCAGGTCATCATGCTTATGCTTTTAGCACCTTTACCCTTTGAGGCATCTTGCTGGCCTAAAGAGCTGGGTTTGCAAATACTAGAACTCTTAAGGCAAGCATGTGGCTTAGGTCTGTAGTTCCAGAACCAGGGAACTTAAGGCATGAGAATCTGATGGCTTAGAAGTTAAGCCTCTACCTTGTAAGCAGAAGGACCTGAGTTTGATCCCAGATCCTATGTAAAAAGACTGTAGAAATGATGGTAGCTTGCATTTCTGATTCTGGAAGGCAGAGCCTGGGAAATCCCAGAGCAAAGCAAAAAAGGAGATAGAACCAATGTTCACTTTGGGCTTCCACAAGCACATACAATGCCCTGTCACTCACACACACACACACACACACACACACACACACACACACACAAAATTATTATTATTATTATCATTATTATTATTATTATAGTCACGATGATGGGCAGATGTGGGTGTTAATGGTGTCTCTGAGGAGATGGGAGGTGTGGAGACCATAGTGATGGCCATGTGTTCCTTCCGGGTAAGGTGGCTATTCACAATGTGGGAATACTCAGCAGGGCAGGAGGTGAGTGGGTGATGGACAAATGGCCCCAGGAACAGTGAAGTAGCTAGAAGCTGAGCAGCACAAAACAGGGTACACATGAAGCTCTGACCTGGGTGGGAGTTGCTCTGTTTCTGGAGCAGCGTAAGGACTGTGCTGACAACACATGGGGAAGGGGAGTGGTCTTGGGGATCCCCATCCCAGAGCCCAGCTGATGGGGCCAGCTGTCAGTTCTTCAAGGTCACAGTCTACTGTGGCTGCTGAGGGACAGACCAGGCAAGAGGGACCAGGAACTTCTGTGGTTGGTATTCAGAGACCAGAAAAACAGTTCAGGGAAGGAAGAAAGTAGGGTGAAAGTCGATATTAGATGGCAGCCTGGTTCAGTGAGCTTCAGCCAGAGGGAATCTCCTGCAGTGTAGGAGCAGGACTCTCTGGAAAGTGACTGAACTGCCTGTTTCCCCCACCCCCAGGCAAGAGCAAGGAAGCCGAGATCAAGAGAGTCAACAAGGAGCTGGCCAACATCCGCTCCAAGTTCAAAGGTAGGTTAGTGCGGGAGCCTGAGCCCGAGGGAGGCAGGCCTGAGGGATGAGGCTTCCTCATAGGTCCCCTGTCCTCTCCTCTGCCCCAGGGGACAAGGCCTTGGACGGCTATAGCAAGAAAAAGTACGTGTGTAAGCTGCTCTTCATCTTCCTGCTGGGCCATGACATTGACTTTGGACACATGGAGGCTGTGAACCTGCTGAGTTCCAACAAGTACACAGAAAAACAGATAGTGAGTCTGAGAGAGGAGGCTAGGGAAGATCTGAGTGTGAGGGAGGAGACCAGCATCTGTCTGTACTCCAAGGTCTAAGGCTGGGCTAGGATGTCTTAGCCACAGGCCCCAGCTATCCTCTCTCTGTCCTCAGGGGTACCTGTTCATCTCAGTCCTGGTAAATTCAAACTCAGAGCTGATCCGGCTCATCAATAACGCCATCAAGAACGACCTGGCCAGCCGTAACCCCACCTTTATGTGCCTGGCCTTGCATTGCATTGCCAACGTGGGCAGTCGAGAGATGGGTGAGGCCTTCGCTGCTGACATCCCCCGCATCCTGGTGGCTGGGTAAGGCATGAGGACCAGAGTGGATGGGCATGAGTGATGGGTCTAGCCTTGTTTAAGGTTCAAGTAGCAGTACTGCTTGGCTCTCCCAGTTGGACTGAGAGGTCAGCAGTGGGCTTTGGGCCAGGAGAGGGCCCTTTCTTCCCCCATGTCTGTTTCATCTCTCATGCAGTGATAGATGCCACTGCCTTCACTCATGAAACAGTGAGTGTGCCCCTGTGCCTTCAGCATGTGCACACAGTGAATGCCCACAGTGTGTGCCCATGGTGATTGAGCCCCCACAGAGGTGCATATACTCAGTGTTCATTGGGGCAAGAGATTTCCCCAAGAAACCGTATCAGAATGAGAAGGGAGAGGGGGAGTTTCCTGGCAGCAGGAAGCTCCAGCCTTCCCTTCCTTTCCCTTCCTGAGCATTTGCTAGGGATTGGACCCTACTCTAGCAGCATGAGCAGAGGAGACCCTGCATGACTATATGAGCCTGTGTGTGGTGAAGACACAGAAGGAAAAGCACTCAGAAGATGACAGGCAGGTGGGCCCTCAGCTGCAGAGTGCTTGCTGCATGCCTGAGTCCCATCATCAGCACCCTGTGATCCGGGTATGGCACCTGCCATCCCAGCACTCAAGAAGCTGAGGAACTTTTTATGAGTTCTAGGCCAGCTAAGCTACTCAAGACCCTGTATCAAAAAACAGACAAACAGAGCTGGAGAGTTGGCTCAGGGATTAAGAAAAGGAAATAGAAACAATCCAGGATGATTCCCAAAGTCACCCTTGATCCTCCACAGGAACATACAGTGCCCTCAGATATGCACACACGCATGCAACACACACAAGTAATATAAATAATAAAGTTTAAACAAATAAACAAAAAATTAAAATATTTCAGTCACCATTGGACAAAAAAAGAGAATAGTGGAGCCTTGAGCTAACCAGGGAGTGAGGCACACATAGGACACAGGCCCCAGGCAAGAGCAGCCGGCTAGAGAGGTCACAACAGATTCGGCCCTGACACAGTGTTTCAGCCGTGGTGGGAGCCTGGGCTTAGTATTAGAGTCCCAATACCCTGGGGAGCATCATAAAGCTTGTCCAGCCAAGTCTCTAAGAAGGTCGTACATCAAAGCATGGTGACCTAGAAATGAGCACTTTGGGGATGTGCACAATCATCTACTGCACTCTTTGGCATCCAGAAACCTCAGACTGGCTGCCAACCTGCTCTATCTGTCTGTCTGTCTGTCTGTCGTCTGTCTAATTAATTATTTTGAGATAGGGTCTCCAGGCAGTCCAGGCTGATCGTGAACTTATGGCCGACCTGGCTCGGCCTTGGGAATGCTGGGGTGCCAGACATGGCAGGGGCCGTGCTGCTCTGCTTGGGAGGTAGAGGGAGGAGAGACACTTGAGCCCAGGAGTGTGTGTATGAGTGCATGCATGTTCTTGGGAATGCATGTATGTGTGAGCACATAGATGTATGGAGACCAGGTGACCACTTGGGGTATTATTACTCAAGTACTGCACACCTCATTTTTCTTTTTGAGCCAGGGTCTCACTAGGACCAGGAACTCACTGACTGCTAGATTGGTTGGCTAGCAAGGCCTAGCCTTCTCCTGTCTCTGCTTGGCACTAGAATTACAGGTGTGAGCTGCCATACCCAGCTTCTTTATGTGGTTTCTGGGGGTCTTCTAGCTATCTCCCAGTGGGGGGCTCATCGTTTTAGGACAGCCTGAGCAACACAACAGAACACTACCTCAAGATAAAAAGAAAGGTCAAGCATGATGGCTTGTACCCACAGACTCTACACCTCCATGACTAGGGGCAAGAGGCTTGCCACCAGTTCAGGACTAGCTGTGGCTACTTGATACCCTGATGCTGAGCAGAACCATGACAGCATGCAGAGGAAATAAGTGTGTTTGCTATTGCTTTGGACAAAAGAGGTCAACACAAACACACTGAGCTGCAGACCATGGCTTATGCTCTTATCTTGCCCACACTGCAGGTGGAGGCAGTGTGCAATGACTACCAAGTTGAGGCCAGCCATGTCTTGTAGAGAGCTTAGTGGATAAGGAGTTTGTCCCATAGTGTGATAGTCAAAGTTCAGATCCCAAGATCCTCAGTGCCTAAGGATCCATAAACAATTTATGTTTACAGGCTGACTGTAAAAGTGGAGAGCAATCAAAAAGACAGGCACACACACACACACACGTAATCAAACAAGACAAACCATGAGAGGGTGAGGGGTGCATAGTGACAGACTAGCATCACCACAGTGGAGACTGAGAGCAAGGAGATGTCCGGGCCCACAAACCTGCACGAACCCGAATCTACAAACGCAGGAATCTGAAGTGGGAGCGGTAGGAATTAAAAGTTTCAGGCTTTGGGTTAGAGGGGGCCTTGGATGTCCCTTATCATCCAAGCCAACTTTATTGTAACATACAGGGGTTTTATAGTCAAGAAGCAAGGCCAAATTCAAGAAAACATCAAAGAGCAGGACCAAATTCTTTACAGGATTATGTAACACATATCCGGTCTTGTTAACAAAGAAAAGTCAGGAGTGACACCCAATTTCCACGGGCCCGGACAGTCACCAGGTATGCTAAACAGGCATGGCGGCTGTTGCTAAAAGAGAAAGGAACTTATGCCTCAAAACAGAGTTACTTGGCCCATGCATTAATATCCCTTTAGATAAGCAGGAAAGAACTGATGTGGGGAGGAACAGCCCAGCCTGTTTCTTAGAGAAACAAAAACATCATCCAAACCTGGAAGTTCTCTCTACTCCCAAAGTGGAAGTTCGGCTTGCCATTGTCTTGCAGACAAGAGGCAAACTCAACCACCCAAGGGAGGAGTCACTCAACACCCTGTTCAGTTGCTAATGTATCATCGAGAGAGCAGGCTTTTGGGCCTAACAACACCCACTGGAGAGATCGGAGGTGGTCTTGGCCATGAAAATGGGCATCTAAGTAGACAACGAGTGCTGCGCCTTTGTGATTGGTCCCCCAAAGAGAAACCCCTGCTGTGAGTAGCTGTGCCACCACCATAGCAGATATCAGCTACTTTCCTGGGTTGGTGACATGGCTCAGTGGGTAAAGGCATTTGCCACCAAGCCTGATGACTCAAGTTTGACTCCTGGAACCCACTTGGTAGAAGCAAAAATCTGACTCCTGAAAGTTGTCCTCTGACCTTCCATACACATGCTATGGCCTACATTTACACACACATATAGATTTTAAAAATGTTTTCATTTTAAAAAGAAATAAAAGAAAAAAACTGGATGAGCCTCTGAGATGCCTCGGCAGATAAGGTGCCCATGCACAAGCCTGGCTTCCTGAGCTGGAGCCCACACGCTGGAAAACTGGCTTTTAAAAGTTAACCTTTGATCTCTGCATACACACATGGCTCATGTATGCTGATACCTCTGTTTACCTGCCTCTCAATTTTTAAGAAGATGAAGAGTGTTCACTTTGGCAGTATATATACTAAAATTGGAACGATACAGAGAATAGCACAGCTCCTGACAACATGCAAATTTGTGAAGTGTTCCATATTAAAAAAAAAAAAAGATTCAAGACCCCTGACCTTGGACTGTGGCTTCCGAGGCATGTGTGGCTGTACACATGCACCTGCAGTCCTTGCATGCTCAGCCACCAACTGTTCTTGGCTCACTGTCAGGATTGGAAATCAAGATGTATAAGGACAGACATTTTTGTTAGCATGTCTGTGGGTCTGTGTTCAGTCCGCAGTCAGCGCCCTGCTGGTGCTCAAGGAGGGCAGAGCCCAGCTGAACATTTTGCTTGGCCTTACTGGCCACTTTTCAGACAAAGAAACTGAGTCCAGGATGGACAGGGCAGGGTCTGTTTGATTCCAAGTGCCCCCCTGGCTGCTTGTGTCCTGGGACAGCCAAAAAGGAGCCCAGGTGCACAGGGCCAGCAGCCCTGACACCTGGCGCCCTCTAGGGACAGCATGGACAGTGTGAAGCAGAGTGCTGCCTTGTGCCTGCTGCGTCTCTACAAGGCCTCACCTGACCTGGTGCCCATGGGCGAGTGGACGGCACGAGTAGTGCACCTGCTCAATGATCAGCACATGGTAAGGCTGCAGCCCCGCCTCCAGCTGCCCTTATCCCCCTCTGTTGTTGCCTTGCTCCCTGATTCCCTGACTACCCCTTCCTAGCCTGCGTCCCAGGTCCATCTTTGACGACCACCTCCAAAAATTCCTGTCCATTCCTCACTCCAAAGATCCCCCCCAGTATGGCCCATCATCATTTGCCCCTCCAGCAAAAACCTACCCCTGCTGTGGACACTATCTCCTGGTGTGGCCCACCCCTAAGGCTCCTCATTGCGTAATTGGGAGCTTCCCAGAAGCACCCTAAGTCTGCTGCCCAGTCTCACAGGCCCCAAAGTCTCTTTTCAACCTAGACTTCCTGCCTGGCCCAAAGTCCTGAGCTTGTTCCCCCTTCCCCCTTGTAGGGTGTGGTTACGGCTGCAGTCAGTCTCATCACCTGTCTCTGCAAAAAGAATCCGGACGACTTTAAGACCTGCATCTCCCTGGCTGTGTCCCGCCTGAGTAGGGTGAGTGTGGTCTTAGGCTGGCTGCACAACTGCTGGGTTGAGGCCTCTGTTCTCTCTCCTTTTGCCTGTGCCAACAGGCAAGCAGCTCAATCTCTCCTGGCTTCCTTTGCCTCTCCCCATGTCCATGAGGCAGCACATGTAGGGCTGACAGCACAACTGCTGGGGGTGCGGCATCACGCCCTAACTTGCCTGTACTCCTACTCTATCCGTGGCACTGTTCTGTTATCCCTTTCCTTTCCCTTGCTGCACCTGTGTACCTCCTTCCTGTCTTCCTTGGTCCTCCTGTCTTTCCACCATCTTTGTTCCTGTTTTGGGAACACCCTGAGTTACTTGGCTTTGGGGGGGAAACGTGTCACATCAGGGGCTTAGCCTGCTGAGAAGCCGTGAATCTTGGAGGGTATGCTGTACCAGCTGTCCAGAGGAGGTCTCAACCCTACTGGGAGCAAGGAGGGTTGTCTGGGTAAGCAGTCCCACATTGAGATGTGCTCCCTGGCAGAGGAACAGATGTCTGCCATGACTTTGTCCTGGAAGATCTGAATGTGCTGGTTTTCAGGGTTGAGTAGGAGATTACCATGAAGACAGATAGTCTTTCCTCTTCCACCGTCTCCTACTCTGCACCTTCTTTCTGACACATCAGGCCCAGGACCCAGGAAGGGCCAGACCCAGCTCCCGGGCCTTTGTGGCTTCCCTGTGTTTTGGTGGAGAGCAAGTCAATGTGGAGAGGGTTGTGTCACCTGGAGGATGCTTTTCCTCTTCATGAAGTCCATCTCACTACTTCTTTCCCTGCAGATTGTCTCCTCAGCCTCCACTGACCTCCAGGACTACACCTATTACTTTGTCCCTGCGCCTTGGCTCTCTGTGAAGCTGCTGCGGCTGCTGCAGTGCTACCCGCCACCAGGTAGGCATCTGTGGAGTCAGGACCCATGTGGGGAGGGCTGACCTGATCCCCTGCCCTGTAGTGGACTGCAGGAGGACCGATGACCAGTGCTTTCAAGTGCACTACAAAGACTGAAAGCCCTGATCCCTCATCTTAGATTAGGAGGCTCAGATCAGATCAAGTAGGGAGTAGTGCCCACAGCAAGAGGATGACAGGCTGGCAAGGAGGATGGACCTGTGTGGTGCTCTGTAAAGCCTGACCACACCTCCTTCTCCTGCTGGACCAGGAGCAATCCCTCATTCCCAGCCCCCGGAGTGGCCATGTGGACTCCTGGAATAATTCTGCAAGACTCTGTGCTGATGTGCTTGGCATTCGATAGTGTTGTAAGCCAGTTTCCATATGCAGTACCCACATGCCAAGAACAGGGATGGGGCCAAGTTTGGACAGCCAGGTGCACATATATGTATGTGTATATATGTGAGTGTATACAACCAGGTGTGTGGGCTTATATGGATGTATATCAAGTGTGTTGGTGGACATGTCATTGTGTGTGGTGGTCAGTGTAGCATGCACGTGTCTGTGTTTCTATAACTGAATTTAAGGCCGTGACACCAAGGACTTTCTCAGCTTGTGAAACCTGTGATGAATTTTGTCCCATGAACCTGGGGACTCCCTGTCTCTTCCCACTTGTGCATCTGAGCAGGTGCACACTTGGCCTGTCCTGGGATACATCAGAGAACCCCACTCATGTGTTGCCACCTTCTGCAGATGGCGTTGGGCTGCCTCCCTCTTATTCGTATTTTTTAAGCAATGTACCAAAGATTTTCTTGAGACCATGGAGATCCCACACCCTAGACCCCTTGTTGTGCTGCTCATTTCTTCTGGAGAACTTATTTCCTAAATTTAAGAAGTTTTATTTGTTGAATGCATGATATGGTAGCACATGTCTGAGTACACCTGGGTGGAGACAACTCGCTTCTCCTGCTTCTGTGGGTTGCAGATTTGAACTTGGATAACTGGATTTCACAGCAAGTCCTTTTACTTGCTGAGCCATCTCTCTGGCCCACATTCTAGAATCCTTAAAAGCTTGTTAGAGACATCAAGAGGCTGAGATGGGAGGATCGCAAGTGCCAAGCCAGTCTGAGTACATAGAGGGCCACATCCAGAATGCACACTCCCCAGCACAGTGCAGGATCACAACGTGTGGGGTTTGCCATTTCTTATGCTTTATGAGATAGACTCTCATGTGGCCCATGCTGGTCTTGACTTCAGTACGTAGCTGAGCCCAGGAAGCCCTGAGTTCTGTTCCTCTTGCCTCAGGCCATGTGGTCAGAGCACACTCTCTGCTGCCAGTGTGTCTGGAGATGCCAAGAGGTATCTTTCTGGCCCACATTCTGGAATCTTTAAAAGCCTGTTATCTTGGTATCACAGGCTGTAGATCAGGCCGTTGTCCTGCAGCCCATTCCTTTGTCTTGTGGACATCCTGACAGGCACAGGGCAACCTTCTTAAAGGAAGACCTGTTCCATGCACTTGAGGGCTCATTGTGGCTGGCCATATCAGCTGTTTGCCAAGAAGCCCTTGGGCTGGCAGCTGAGGGCCAGCACCTTGGGAAGGCTCTGAGGAAGGATCCTCAGTTTTCCTTAGTTTTCTGAGAAATGTAATGAGAAACTGAAGCTTGCTAGAGTGCAGAGGGGGATGAGAGCCAGGCAGGGCAGTGCTCTGTCTTGGAGATTCTAAGGCTTGGAGACCATGGGGCTTCTCCTGTGGAAGTAGGGACAGGAGCCCAGAGCTCAGCAAGATACCTCTGTTCCCACAGAGGATGCGGCCGTGAAGGGGCGGCTGGTGGAGTGCCTGGAGACAGTGCTCAACAAGGCTCAGGAGCCCCCCAAGTCCAAGAAGGTGCAGCACTCCAATGCCAAGAATGCCATCCTGTTTGAGACCATCAGCCTCATCATCCACTATGACAGGTGCCACAGCAGAGTGGGAGGAGGGCTGCAATCAGGGCTTCTTACAAGGAAGAGAATAGAGGTGTAATGCCAATGCCCTACTCAGGAAGTTGAATTGCAATATATCTAGTTTGGAACCTAATCCTCCATACCAGGGATTGGAGTCAGGACCTCACATATATAAGGCAGACCTTCCAGGGCTGTGTCCCCAGCATACTAGTTCCCAGGAGGATCAGGGAGTTGGGACCAGGGTCTTGTGTAACTCTGGAGAACTAAGATGGCTCAGCCCCATCTTTGTCCCCTGTTGTCCACCTGTACCTGGCAGTGAGCCCAACCTCCTGGTTCGGGCCTGCAACCAGTTGGGCCAGTTCCTTCAGCACCGGGAGACAAACCTGCGGTACCTGGCGCTGGAGAGCATGTGCACGTTGGCCAGCTCCGAGTTCTCTCATGAAGCTGTCAAGACACACATCGACACTGTCATCAACGCCCTCAAGGTGTGGCCCTCTGCCCTCACAAGGTGGCTGGAGTTCAGTGGCTTCAAGGTGACCTGGCACAGCCTAGACCTTGGCTTGGCCCTGCTCTCTTCCACAGACGGAGCGGGATGTCAGTGTGCGGCAGCGGGCAGCTGATCTCCTCTATGCCATGTGTGACCGTAGTAATGCCAAGCAGATTGTGTCTGAGATGCTGCGCTACCTGGAAACGGCGGACTACGCCATTAGAGAGGAGATCGTAAGTTCTGAGGTTCAGGACTGGACCTTCAGGTGTGAGGGAGGAGGAGCCTTATTGAGCACTGTCTCTAGGCACTCCACCAGAAACCCCTTCACGGCCTTGTCCTCTGTGGAAAGAGCGGTATCTGGCTGGGCTCTTGGCTGGACTCTTAGGTCTGAGGGAGAAGGGCTGAGGCTGGACCTCTGGGTCTGAAGAAAAAGGATTGGGGACCCTTTGATCTGAGGGAGGAGGACTGGATCTAGGATCTGGTCCCTGGGTGTCCAGATGGGGTCACCAGTAAGCACAGATCCAGGTGAATCCCAGCATTCCCCAAAATCCCATGGGGTATGTTGGCACACTTAGATCCACCTTCACCTCCCACCTCCTACCACAGGTACTGAAGGTGGCCATCCTGGCAGAGAAGTATGCTGTGGACTACAGCTGGTACGTGGACACCATCCTCAACCTCATCCGCATCGCGGGCGACTATGTGAGTGAGGAGGTGTGGTACCGTGTACTGCAGATTGTTACCAACCGAGACGACGTCCAGGGTTATGCTGCCAAGACAGTCTTTGAGGTCAGCATCCTCTGCTTTGTTCCCATACCAGTCAGGACTTTGCTGCCAAGCAGGGAAAGCTCTGGCCTGCAGTTCTGGCCACCACCCACTTCCTCCTCTGTACCTGAGTGACTTTGCTCTGTGCCTCTGCTTCTCAAGGGATGTGGCGTAGCTTCTAGCCTGCCATGAGGAATTCAGAGCATGGGTGCCCTGGCATAAATTGGTTTGTGGCTAGATCTCTGCTTTCCCATTCCTGTACCCCAGCATATTCCCTGTGCGCAGTATCCCTGTGGCCCAAATCCCTGACAGAAATAGCTTGGGAGGAAAGTTATTGCACTGGTGGGTTCACAGGCCTCAGCGGCATGGCAGGGAGGGTGTGGTGGAACAGCTCAGCTCCTGGCCACAGGAATGTGTGCCAGGAGTTATTCAAATCACAGCTGACTGGGAGGTACTCAGAGATGATATTCCCTAAAGACCCACCCCCAGTGGCCTACTTCTTCCAGGGAGACATCCAAAATATGAGTCTATGGGGGATCTCTCAAATCAAGCTGGTCTCCCACTCCCTGCCTCAGTCTCTCCATGTGTGGCCCATGTACATCACAGTGTTCAGAGAGTCCCACTAGTTAATGCATCACAGGGCCCAGGAAGTGCCTGACACTGGGCACAGTACAGGGTCCTGTCCTCATCCTGCCTCCTCCCCCCAGGCCCTCCAGGCTCCTGCCTGTCATGAGAACATGGTGAAGGTTGGTGGCTACATCCTTGGGGAGTTTGGGAACTTGATTGCTGGAGACCCTCGTTCCAGGTGAGAGAAACTGACTCCACGTCTCTGCTGAACTTAGGGGCCCAGGAGGCTCAAGGATGGGGTGATGGGGTTCCTGAGAGACTGTAGCACATTGTCTGCTATGTCTAGGTGACAACACTGGGCCCAGCACAGCCACAAGTGAGGGGCACACTGGGGGTGAGGTGGTTTCCACAAGGGCAGCAATGACCTTGCATCCCTGCAGCTCCCCACTGTAGTGTGGTCCAGGGACAGGCTGGGGGAGCATTTTCCAAAAGCTGCTCTGACCCCACATCCCCACAGCCCCCCGGTGCAGTTCTCTCTTCTGCACTCCAAGTTCCATCTGTGCAGCGTGGCCACACGCGCCCTGCTGCTGTCCACCTACATCAAGTTCATCAACCTCTTCCCGGAGACCAAGGCTACCATCCAGGGTGTGCTGCGCGCCGGCTCCCAGCTGCGCAACGCCGATGTGGAGCTGCAGCAGCGGGCCGTGGAGTACCTCACCCTCAGCTCAGTGGCCAGCACTGATGTCTTGGTCAGAACCATGGGGTCCCCTCTCCCTTGGGATTTGCCCCCCCCCTCCAGCAGCACCTGACCACATTGTCCTCCATCCCTACCCCAGGCCACAGTGCTGGAGGAGATGCCCCCATTCCCTGAGCGAGAGTCCTCTATCCTGGCCAAACTGAAACGCAAGAAGGGTCCGGGGGCTGCCAGCACCTTGGACGACAGCCGGAGGGACCCCGGCAGCAACGACATCAATGGAGGCGTGGAGCCTGCTCCCAGCACCGTGGTATGCCTTCCGCCGCCTGGGTCCTGTAGCCCTGCCTAGCATCACCTCACTGGCACCTTGACTCACCCTGTCTGTCCTTTGCTATAGTCGACGCCCTCGCCCTCTGCTGACCTCTTGGGGCTGCGGGCAGCCCCTCCCCCAGCTGCACCCCCGGCTCCAGGAGGCGCGGGGAACCTCTTGGTAGACGTCTTCTCCGACAGTCCTGCATCCCAGCCCAGCCTGGGGCCTACCCCTGAGGAAGCCTTCCTGAGGTATCCACTGTACCCTGTCCTACCAGCTCCCAACAATTTCCTTGTCTCTGTCCCCACCTCCACCAGTCCTTCCTGGTGCTGCCTCCCTTTGGCCCCTTGTGTCCTTTCTGTAAGGTTTCTCAGCCCGCTCTGCCTTCTCTCCTCCTCTCTCTCCCTGGTCTTCTTGCTGCCTCTCTGGGATTGGCTGCCTGCCACACCTGTCTTCTCTGTCTGTTCTGGGATTGGATGGCCCAGCGAGCTGGAGCCCCCTGCCCCTGAGAGCCCCATGGCTTTGCTGGCTGACCCAGCTCCAGTTGCTGAGTAAGGGGTGGTATCGGGCAGGGGAGGAAGAAAAGGAGGGGGGCTACTGCCTGGTGTCTTCAGGGTGGGCTTCAGAGCCATGCCAGTGGCCCCTGGCAAAGGCAGGGGGTCAGACAACAAGTGACCTGTCACACAGTCATCTGCTAGAATTTTATTACCACTCCTGAAGTTCCCTGGGCACCAGACATGGGGTCTGTCCTTCCAGGGCAGGGCCGACCCCTTCCATTTTGCTCCTTCCTTTCTCCAGCCCAGGTCCCGAGGAAGTAGGACCTCCCATCCCAGAAGCTGATGAACTGCTAAATAAGTGAGTCTTGGGACAGGTGGGCAAGGGGAGCCAGGATGAAGGGTGCTCAGAGCCATCCTAACTCTCCCCAACCTGCCCCCCCCAGGTTCGTGTGCAAGAACAGTGGGGTCCTGTTTGAGAACCAACTGCTGCAGATTGGAGTCAAGTCTGAGTTCCGGCAGAACCTGGGTTCGTGGCGGGGAGGCAGGGGTAGCAGGAACCTAGGCTGGGCCTGTGGCTGGGGATGAGGTCAGAGAAGCTTGGATGGAGCCCTGACACACACCCCCACCCCTGCCCCTACAGGCCGCATGTATCTCTTCTATGGCAACAAGACCTCTGTGCAATTCCAGAACTTCTTGCCCACTGTGGTCCATCCAGGAGACCTCCAGACCCATATCCTTTCTGGCCTGGTGCTGCCCAAACCCCAGCTCCAGCCCACCCTTAGGGGTCTCAGGGAAGCAAAGGCACCAGATCAGACCCATTTGACCCCCCTCTCTCAGAGGTCTGAGCCCACCTCAGAAGGTGGGTGGGGATAGGAGGCACCTCCTCCAGCACCAGCTGTTCACCTTCTCTCCTAATTTGGTCCCACTGCCCGGAAGACACAAAGGTGAGTGGGTGCAAAGTGTTGCAGGGGTAGCCTGGCCCATGACCCCACAGAACTCATAAGAGATCTAGGCTGAAACTGCCCCCAGAGCCCTGGGGTCGCAATGCCTCAGATGTTTTTGGCTTCCTTGACCCTGGGGCCACAGCTGGCCGTGCAAACCAAGCGTGTGGCCGCACAGGTGGATGGCGGTGCACAGGTACAGCAAGTGCTGAATATTGAGTGTCTGCGAGACTTCTTGACGCCACCGCTGCTGTCTGTGCGCTTCCGGTGAGTGGGAGTGAATGCTGCTGGGAGCGGGGTATGAGGGGCGAGGCTTGACAGAACTGGCCCTCATCCCTGCAGGTACGGTGGTGCTCCCCAGTCCCTCACACTGAAACTCCCAGTGACCATCAACAAGTTCTTCCAGCCCACGGAGATGGCAGCTCAGGACTTCTTCCAGCGCTGGAAGCAGCTGAGCCTGTGAGGGACGGGACTTGGACTTGTCAGGGTCTTGGCCATGGGGGCAGGGCCTTGGGTGGAGGCAGGGCCACACTTGGCCTGAGTACAGAACTTCCCCTGTCCTTAGCCCCCTGCAGGAGGCACAGAAAATCTTCAAAGCCAACCACCCCATGGATGCTGAGGTCACCAAAGCCAAGGTAAGGGTGGCATTTGAGGTACCAACAGCCAACCTCTGGGTCTGTTTCACTCTCTGAATAGGACTTGGGGAGGACACACAAGTAGTGCTCCATAGCTTTGCTACTGTGGTGTCTTCCCCTTCCCCACTGCCAGCTTCTGGGATTTGGTTCTGCCCTTCTGGACAATGTGGACCCCAACCCTGAGAACTTTGTGGGTGCTGGGATCATCCAGACAAAAGCCCTGCAGGTGGGCTGTCTGCTCCGGCTGGAGCCCAACGCCCAGGCCCAGGTATGTGTTGAGGGAATGCCAGGAAATGGCTGACTTCCCCACCTGAACCCTGCACTCTGCTCCTTATTCACCCACCAGGACCACACACTCTTCACTCCGCCCCTCTGCACTCTTGTCTTTCAATACTGCCACCTCCTATTCTCTACCTTCCTTAATCCTGCCCTCCTATTGGCCCCCCTAGATGTACCGGCTGACCCTGCGCACCAGCAAGGAGCCCATCTCCCGCCACCTTTGTGAGCTGCTGGCCCAGCAGTTCTGAGTCCTGATCTGCACTGGGAAGTGGCCAGCACCAGGCAGCCCTGGAATGGAGGCAGCTGTGGTGGGTGGGGGCACCAAAGGGACCCTCCAGTGGTGACGCAAAGACCCCAGGGATGGGGGCATGCCTGAGATCTTCTCCAGTCTTTTGTATTTTTATTTTTGTTCATCTGCTGCTGTTTACATTCTGGGGAGTCAGGGGGAGCCCTCCCTCCCTTCCTCCAGAAGCACAGAGAGGAGAGGAGCCAGGGAAGCAGGTGCCTCCTCTCCTCCCCTCCTACCTTGTTGTTGCCCTCCCCTTCCCCATCCAGGGGCCGTGTATTATTGTGAGCGAATAAACAGACGCTACCAGCACCATGTGTGTTGGTAGCCCCTCCTTAGGTGGTCAAAGGAGTGGGGTGAGGGAATGCAGAGTGTGGGTGGCCAGGCTCCGCAAGCCATGGGTAGGGCTCTGAGGGGAGAGTAGCAGCAGCAGCAGCCGCAGCCCCACTTGCAGAGCTACCAGCTGCCACCCCATGCCTGGCCCCAGCACGAGGTAGCAGGCTTTGGGTATCTGGGCTGACTGGGTGGCATCCTCTGACTTCTCTGCAGGCCCCAGCTCTGTAGAAAGGAACGGGAAGCCTGTGATGACCTCACAGCTAATGTTAGGAAGCCCCGGTTGCCAGTTAGAGGTCCCAACACTTCACAGTTGGGCTTCCTCCCACTCAGGTCTGGTCCTCTAGTCCTGAGATGTGTGTGACCCCCAGGCAGTCCCAATATGCAGCTGGTACCTGGTGCCCTGACTCCAGCCTGGCACCTTCTTCCTGAGGAACACACCTTTTCCCTAGGGCAGGCCTTTACAGATGTACACACTTAGGGGTCTTTACTTGAGTCTTTACTTGGGTGGGTGCCACCAGGTTCCTGTCTGTATCTGTTGAGACCTTGGGGACCTGAACAACTACTTCCTAATGTGAAGTGTACAGGATACATGTACATGCACAGTCATATGTGCGCACATGTTTACATACATCTCATTACACTAGGGGTTGGATAACCTGTACTTAAGGCTGAGTCACAGTGGCTGCTCTGCTGATGGCCCTTGCTTAGGGAGAGTGGGAAGGTCTCACTAGGTAGCCCAGCTTGGCCTCAAACTCGTGGCATTCCTCCTGCTTCAGTCTCCCTAGTGCTGGAATTACAGGTGTAGGTAGGAAAACAAGTCCTTATTTGTAAAAGCACTAGTTAGAGAAAGGTCTGGACATTAGTAAGACTGACAAATGTACTCTTCCTGCCTGGGTCAACATTGAATGCTCCATGGGAATCCTTCCATGTGAGGGGCACTGCGTCTGCACTAACCTGCAGGGAAGTGTGAGGTGATCATCAGCGCATAGAAGTTACGGAGGAGGCGCCGTCGCTGCTGCGGAGATGGCTCTGGAAAGAGGCACAGGGTGAGGAAGCTCTTTCTGGCCCCATACCCTCCCATACCCCACTGGCATCCACAAGCACCTTTATCCCGCAGGGGTTCCACGGTGAAAACACAGCGTTTCAGTTCTAGGTGGAGCAACAGCAGGCTGGGGAGAGGTCGGTGTCAGGTCAGGAACTAGGGGATGGGGCTGCCAACCCGCTGCCCACCAAGCCCTACCCGAGGATGTCGGTGTGTAGGGGGAAGCCATCAGGCAATGCCCGAGGTCCTAGAGACACACAGGCCCGCAGCGGCTCCAGCAGTGGTTGCCACCAGCGCTCCAGAAACTGCAGGGGGGCATGGTCAAGAGTGGAATGGTCAAGAGAGGGGAGGGGTATGGAGGGAGATGTGGTCAAAGGAGAGGAGCCTAAAACACAAGCACAGCCTAAAGGGGGTGAACCCGAGGAGAGTGGATGTGGCCAGAGACACAGGATAGTACTTAGCCTATGTCCCCCCTTACCTGCGGGTCCAGCTGGCTGAGGGGTGGCCGCGGCCCGCACAGCAGACACAACTCCAGGCCTGGCAGAAGCGTCAGAGTCAGGAGCCGGTGGGGGACCTGAGTAGGTTGTGGGGTGGGGCTGACCACTGTTTGGCTCTGCCTGCCTCCCTAAGACCCACTGACACACCTCTCCTGGCCCCGCCCACTCACCGTGGGACTCCCGTGTGGCAGGTACACTGGGTAGTCGCGAGCTGCTTGCGGCGGCATGGACCCCACCAGCCAGGGCAGCAGCACAGCTTCGGGCAGGCCCAGTCGCCACCAGCCTTCAGTCGCCGCCACCACCCGGCCAGACACTATCAGGCTGACAAAGGCTGTGCCTGAGGCCTCCGCGAAGCCCGACAGGGTTTCCTGGTGTGGGTCAGACTGGAAGTCAGTAACAGGAGAAACTAGAAGGGGGTCCTGGGATCCCAAAGTGGGCAAACCACTTTGGCAGGCAAAGCTGCGGACTGCTTACTGTGTCACACCTTTTTAGAGCATGAAGTCTGTCATCTTCATATGCAGTCTACTTTAGCTACTTTATGCTACTTTAGCATTAAACTTCCCAGCTAGTTTTTTAGTTTTTGTTTCCCTTGGGGATTAAATCTAGGGCATTGCAAGTGCTGAGCAAGCATTCTACACTGAACCATGCCCTTCACTGTGGACTCTAGGTATGTGCTCTATCACTGAACCATGCCGCCAGCCCCTCACTGGGGATTCTAAGCAGGTGTTTACCCAGAGTCAGGCTTCTTGCCCTCTTTTGACTTTTTATCTTAAACCAGGGTCTCACTAAATTGCCTATATCGGCTAATTGTCAGCCTTCAGAGTTGCTGTGATGTCAGGCCTGTGCCTCTAGGCCCCTCAAAGCAATTATACTTTGATTCCTGCCTTGCACCAAAAAGGCACAATCAACAGCCTATGGAAAGAGGTCATGCTGGGAGGGCCACTGAGGAGTTTCATATGGATTCACCAAGAGAAAAAAGTCCGGGCTCCAAAGTTGGGAATTGGAAAGCCGTGGGGCTTTGAAGGCTCTGGACAGGTGAGGAAGTAGCTTGTGGATGTAACAAGAGTTGGGTAAGCACCAGGGCACAGGACAGAGACACCAGGAGGGGGAGGAAGGAGCTAGTCCTGAGGCAAATGGCAGCCTTGGGAGGGCAGGATCAGATATCTAGAGGATACTAGGAGAGTGTCCAGGGGAGAGAAGTAAAAGGCTGAGTCAGAGCCATCCCAGTACCTGCAGGAGGGACTCCTCTGGAGGAATGACACAGTCCACACACTGGGTCAGGTCCCCAATGAGCTCGGAGTCAACCAGGAAGCTGTCGATGAGACCGTAACTGGCCTGGTGAAGGGAGAAGAGAGAAACTAGGACCCAGAAAGGCTTCAGATCTTGAGGGGGGGGACTCCTCCAGAGACAGCTGGACCCATTCCTAGCATGAAAACACCAGGTTGTCCCAAGAAGGCTAGGGACAATGCTGTCCCACGGGCTGCTGGGAGTTGTAGTTCCAGGATGCCAGGCAGTGTCTAATCTCTCACTTCCCACCCTTAAATCCCAGAACCTCACCCTCAATTCTTTCTTCAGTCTCTCTACATTTCGGATATTGGTCAATTCCTCAAGTCCCACAATGAGAACCTACAAAAGCCACGTAGAGATTACAGTAAGGACAGGAAAATGCCTGGATATCTAAGCCTGAGGAAGAAGGCTGGGTCTAGAGTTCTGGTCAAAGGAGAAGGGCTGGAGATATGGAGCCCATGAACCTGCTGAGCTCCAGCAAGTACACAGAGAGCCGGAGGGAGAAGGGCTGGATCTGGACCCCTAGGTCCCAGGGAGAAGGCTAGAGCTTGGACCCTTGGGTCTGAGGGAGGAGGGTTGGGTCTGGACTCCTCGATCTGTAGGAAGAGGCTGGGGAGAACTCATGGGTATAGGGGAAGAAGGCTGGGGTCTGGACCCCTAAATCTGAGGGAAGAAGGCCAGGATCTGGAGGGGAGGAAGGGCAGAGAGTTCTGGGTTTGGGAAAAAAGAGAAGCCAAGTCTCACCATGGCCCCAAATA
This sequence comes from Typhlomys cinereus, assembly GCA_023101885.1. Lineage (NCBI taxonomy): Eukaryota > Metazoa > Chordata > Mammalia > Rodentia > Platacanthomyidae > Typhlomys > Typhlomys cinereus. The sequence continues at coordinate 376,893 of JALPQD010000800.1, read as the reverse complement.
CCATGTGGAGCAATCTCTCCAGTCTCAGCTCTGAGGTGCCCTCCTCTGATGACAGAACAATGAGGGTGATGCTGTGGAAGGGAAGATGATACGGAAAAATGAGGCTAGGCCTGGGAGGCTGCTGCCTGCTCGATACGCCTAGAGTATTAGCTACAGCCTGACACTTTTCAGAGAAATTCAGGGATCAGAAAGGTTCATTAGCTTGTAAGATCCCACGGCCAAGTTACAGCTGGCAGGCAGGCCTCTCTCAGGCCTGCTTCAAGGCAGGGAGGGCATTGTTCTGGCCCTGTCCCTTGCTGGGAGCCAGAGGACCTGTCATGGAAATTTTTCCACACCACAGTCGTGTCTCCCGTCCTTGCAGAGTTCAGCTGTACATCCATATTCTGCCCGAACATGTGGACTCCATTGAGCGAGCCAATGACAGAGAAAGGGAGCTGAGGAGGAAAGGAGGCCATCACACAGTACCCTCCCACACCCCCTAGCCTTCCCTCCACCCCCGTTCCGGTTGTTCCCCTCCCTTCCCATATTGCCCCTTAGTTCCTCTTAGGAGAACCAGACTTTTCATTTCCTTGCATCCACTCAAGCTCCCCAGCTCCTTACTCACTGTAAGACAGACCATTCAAAGTCTCACCTGTTGACGAGTGGGAGTGCCATCACGGCTGCTCCTGCAAAACAGGGGAACCCCGCTGGAGGCTGCTAGGCACAGCAGATGCACTGTGCCCCCAGGTCCTTCCTCTCCCATCTGGAATCCCGCGCCCGGGAAAGTCACGCCCGGGGGATTCTCGATGCACTTCTCAAGAGCATGCGAGTAACTTTAAATCGGTTGCGGTCCAGAGCCACCAGAGGGCGAGATGTGAAATGACCAAATTCCTTTTTCGTCCAACTGAGACTCTCCTAACGTGTTAGATTCTCTTTCTTCCGCCTTAACCGGAAATTACCATGCCCCTAGCAAAGATGGCGGCCGGGCACAATTGCCTAGTATATAAGATCTTTCATATCATAGTTTGACTTCATTTTTTCCAACAAGGAGAATGAAGAGTCTGACTTGACGATGGAGGTCATACCGATGAGTTCCCTAGCAATCTTCTTGTAAGATATAATAATTTACATTCTAAATTTAAAAAAAAACTCTCCTTAAGACGGAGGAAAAAACAAACCTTAAGACGTTGCCTAGCAATTACGTTCCCGGTGGGTGGGTTTCTATTTCACAGGATAAATTTTCAATGCCCCATTCAAAGATGGCGGTTGACTATGATGTTGCCTAGCAACTACCATTCAGTTACATTTTCATTCTAAAGTGTAAACAGTTGCGCCCTCTTCAAAGATGGCCGCCGGCCTGAGTCAGTGCGCCCCCCTTTCTCTTCCCTTCCTTTTTCCCCCATCACTTTTTCAGGGTGGTTCAGTCCAATCAGTGTTGCCTAGTAACCCCCAACTGAGATTGTTGTTTCTGTTATTGGAAAAAAAGGGATGAAAAAAAAGGCCTAAGAAAATTGTTTCCTTAATGAATTTGTATATAATGATGAAGCACATGGAAAGTGAAAATACTTGCAAATTTCGTAAAGCAAAAACAGACTTTTGCAGAAACTGTAAAGTCATGTTTTTACAACTATGATCATCTACTGCTATCATGAAAAGCATATCTACTTCGCCTTTATGTCCTACAGTTTTTCATGTCCTAGGGCAAGATTTAATCTACAGCCTGCTGGCTAGAATGCACGACTCAATCTCTGACTCTGGTGGAATACAGGCTTAGGCCTCCAAGGACCTACCCACCTACCCACCCACATCTGTTTTATGGATGCAACACATATTAGTCTTTAAAAAATAAATCTTTAAAATTTTTTTATTTATTTACTCGTGTGTGTGTGTGTGTGTGTGTGTGTGTGTGTGTGTGTGTCAGAGGGCACTGTGTGTCCTGGGACCCAGGGTGATTTCGAGAATATTCCTGGATTGCTTCTATCTTCTTGCTTTGCTCTGAGGCTCTGCCTAGAAGTGAAGGCTGCCACCGTTTCTGCCTGGAAAGTGGACCTGGGGATTCCCAACGCAGGACATTCTGCTTGCAGAGGCAGAGTCTTAACACCTGAGCCATCTCTCCTACCCTTTTTTTTTTTTTTTGAGACAACGTCTCCATATGTAGCTAAGCTGATGGGCCTTGAACCGGGATTAGTTCATCTTTCCCAGTGCTGAACCACCACATTTTCGCTGAATTAGTGTTTTCTTAAGATAAATATTTTTGTGCTAGAGAGGAACTGCCTACATTTATCCAGCACAATTGCAAAAACATATTTTAAAATATCACATTTTATTTTTATTTTTTATCTATTTTTGCATGAGTGCATGTGTACACGTGTATGTGTGTGTGTGAGAGAGAGAGACAGAGAGAGAGAGAGAGAGAGAGAGAGAGAAAGGTACTATGTGTCCTTGTAGGGGACCAAGAGTGACTTCTGGACTTGGATTGCTTCTACCTCCTTTTTGGTTTGCTCTGGGATTTTCCAGGCTCTGCCTTCTAAAGCCAGAAGTGCAGGCTGCTGCCATTTCCACTTGGCATTTTTACTTTGGCTCCAGGATCTGAATTCAGGTTCTTCTGCTTGGATGGCAGTCTTAACGCCTAGCCATCTCTTCAGACTCAACGATGTTCTAAAAAATTTTAGTCCTAGAATGGATTTTTTTTTTAATTTTTAAAATTTATTATTTATTCAATTGTGCATGTATGCACGTGTGTATCTGTGTGTGTGTGTGTGTGTGTGTGTGTGTGTGTGTGTGTGTAGAACTACGGCCGAATTCGGGAATCACCGTGGACCGCCTTCCACCTCCTCCTTGTTTACTCTGGCCCGGGGATTCACAGGCTCCGCCCTACCAGGACCAGAAACACAGGCCGCCCCCGCTTCTGCCCTGCGTCTATACGTGGGGTCTAGGAACCAAACTCAGGACTTTCCGCCTGCAAGGCAGAGGCTTAACCTCTGAGCCACCTCTCCAGCCCCCCTAGAATGGATTTCATTGAGATAAAGTAAGAAGTTTATCCAACACATGGAATTAATTACACTAAATTTTTAGAAGAAAAGAAAGGTAAAATAATTTACATGTTAAAATATGTTTTTCTGTATTGATGCGGGGAAATGGTCTTTTGGCTCTCCCATGCGGGTCACCAAATGTTGCAGGGACAGGAAATGACCATCTCAATGTTGTAGGGTTCTTGTCTCCCGAGTCAAAGATTGAAACCAGAATACGTGTAGAGGATTACCGTAGAGTTTATTAGAGGAGAGATAGGTTGGAACTCAAGGACTCCAGACGTGGAGTGACATGAGGGGCTAGGATACCAGAGAACTCATGAGAAGCAGGTAACTGGAAAAGAACCCATGGCACTATCTTTTAAGTGCATTTTCCCTCTTTCTGTTACTGGGAATATATTTTTCCTGAATTTTTTGAATATTTTTATGAACAGTCTTGCTTGTATTCACTTCTTTAAATATCTCTTTCTCCTCTACCTTCATTACCGCAGGGGGTATTTTTTTTTTATTTATAAAATTTTCCCCTTAACTTTTGCACACTATTTTTCTATAACTTTAGTTGTTGCTTTTATTTATTATTATTATTATTATTATTATTATTATTATATTTTGGTGCTAGTCATCCCTCTGATTTTTATTTCATTTTTTTAAAATTTTCTCCTAGTTTTACAAGTATATTGAATATTTATCCTCGCTTTCCTCCTCCCCCCTCCTTCCCATCCCCCCTTCTTTCCTTTTATCAATCTATCACACTCCCTCCCACCCTCCTTTCTGTCCACTTCTATGGGCCCCAGCATTCCCTCTGACTCGTTTAATTTTGTGGGGGTTCTGGCCTCTGTGGCATACCAAGTAGCCCCTCCTTGGGCTACCCCACTAATAGAAGCGGTTCTCTTCACTCATCCACCCCTAGTTCCCAAGGTTTCCACTGCATGTAATTCCCTCTTCTGAGATCCTCCCTTGTCTATGTGAGGATGTCGATATGTCAGTCTTTATACCGGTCTGATAAGGACAAGTCTTATTGCAGTGAGTTCCTAGATGCAGCAGCCCTGCTTTCAATGGAAGTCTTCATCTGTAAACCTTTCCATCTTTAGGTTCTTATAATCTTACCACCTCCTCTTCCTCAAGGTTCCCTGAACCTTAGGATGGGGAGAGATTAGGTTGGCCTGATTCTGGGTGAGCATGCCAGGGGCACTGGTACTCTGCAATCTGGCAGTCATTATTGTCCACTTCACTGATCTTCCACTGCCCTAGGCTGTGTTCTGTCAGGGTGTTGAAATCCTCTACCTCTGTTGTAGAAGAAGACTTCCAGGCTGAGTGCTGAGTGCTCTTCCAACCTATGGGTGTAATGACATATTTTCAGAGCAGTTTCCTACCTATAGCTTCATAGGCTGTTCTTCCGTAGTGATCTATTTTCTTCCCTTTTATAGGTTCTAGTTCTAGTTAACAGTAACAGGAATATGTTCCATTCTGACAGTGGGTCTTGAGTTCAGTCTGAAAGCTGTTGGTTGACTCTTTGATACTCATGTTATTATTATACTGGTGGTTATCTGTTTCCTTTTGCTGTTAGTGATTCAGTATGTCTCTCCATAGCCCTGTCTCAAAAAAAAAAAAAAAAAAAAAAAGAGCAAAACAAAACAAAAAACCAGGGCCATGAGATATCTCAGAGGGGGCCTCTGGGCAAACCTAGTGCACTCAGGCTGAACCTCAGAGCCTGTGATGTAGAAGGAGAGAACTGGCTTCTGAGAATTGTCCTTTACCTGTCCATTGTGGTATGAATTTGTCCATGATCACTTCCTCTCTCTCCCCTCTCTCATATATAAAATAAATGAACTGACAACAAGAATTACATAAGTTATATTGTTTTCCTCATTCAATTCCACCTATTTTTAAGTGATCGTTGAATAATCTTTTATATATTTATGCATTATTTGAGAGAGACAATGCATGCCATGGTGAACAGGTTTATGAATAGGTGCCTTACTCACTGAGCTATCTTGGCCACACCCTTCCAATTCTGTTTGATTAAAGAGGTTTGAACCTCAGCCTTGCGCATGCTAGGAAAGGACTGTTACTGAGCCACATTCCAGCCCCTTCTTGTGGATTCTAGGCAGGTGTTCTACCACTAAGGTATGCCACCAGTTCTTCACTGTGTATTCCAGGCAGGGACTCCACACTGAGCTGTGACAGTGTCTAAGAATTGCCTTTTGGGTGTTGATCTTCCTTTGCCACCCAGGCTGACCTTGAACTTGCATTTCTCATGCTTCAGCTTCCCAAGCAACCAATGTAACACACAGGGCTAGGTCACCATGGTCTGCTTAACTTGGTTTCAGTTTGTGAAAATCCAGGCAAAGTCAAAGTTACTGATTTTTAATACTTTATTTTGTGTGTGTGTGTGTGTGTGTGTGTATTAGAGGGCACATGTGTCTCTGTGGAGGACCAAGGGTGACTTCAGGAATCATCTTGGATTGCTTCTACCTCCTTCTTGCTTAGATCTGGGGTTTTTCCAGGCTCCTCCCACCAGGGCCAGAAGCGTAGGACTAATCTTAACCCCTGAACCATCTCTCCAGCCCAAAGCTACTGATTTTTAGAGTTAATTTGTTACCTAGCAAAGATAACTTAGTGTCTTTTTATTTCTCCCACCTTGTGGGTCATGGTGGGTCACATCAGAAGACTTCTTTTGAAGAGACAATTTATCACTGTGTAGCCCAAGACCCGTTTACACTTTCAGTAGTCCTGCAGCCACTCTCTCAAGTGCTGGGATCATAGATGTAGGTCACAATGCAGGGCCCTGTAACTGGAGACGTGAAGAGAGGGAGGAGGCTGTGCCTATAATGTTCCTATCACCTGTTACTCGCTGCCCTCTTCCCAGCGCTGGTCCACTATAGCTGAGGACACTCACCGAGCTGAGTATCCTGGGAGGAGGGGAGGTTTACTTCAGTTTCTATAGGTTCCCAGGGTGCTGCCAACCCATAACTTCTTCAGCAGCTGCCCTGGATGAGCTTTGACTAGCTGAAGAAGCATACTCGATTTCTCCATGATGAGATACTGGGGGGTTGTCCCTCCTGATGATGGCTCTGCAGCCTCCTGCGTGTGCTTTTGCACCTCCTCACTCACCTGCAGCATCCAGTTTTCTTTATTAAGCACATGGATGGTCAGAGGACAACTCTTCAAAGTCAGCTTTATCCTTCCACCATGTGACTTCCAGAAATCTAACTCAGGTCTTCATTTTTTCTGAACAGGCGCCTTACCCGCTGAAGCATTTCCCTAGCCCTTGTTCCTATTTCTCAGAAATGTTAATTTAGCCCAAACTCCTGTCATCCTAGTCATTCAGGGGGCTGAGGCAGAAGGATTTCAAGTTCAAGGTCAGCCTGGACTATAGATTTCAGTTGAGGCCAGCTCAGGAAACTTAGTGAGACTATGTATGGAAATAATAAGCAAAAAGAAGTCCAAGTATACACTGTGTAAAGAACAGATCAACGTGCTTGCATAGACTTTATTGCATAGATCTTATTGCTTATTGCACTCAGCACTCAGCCTAGAGGTCTTCTACAACAGAGCCCTACTTCAACACCCTGACAGGATACAGCCTAGGGCAATGGAAGAACAATGAAGTGGACAACATGAACCTAATAATTTGTGTTGAAAACCTTAAAAAAAAAAGACAACTCTATCTAGAGTGGGAAGATCTTTATTCCATTCCATCCTTGAAGGAGAGAACTGACTCTTCTGATATCTGTATATGCTCACATTCATGCAGACATAGACACAGGAGCAGATATAAGTAGACATCTGGGTCACTAAAATGGTTCAGTGGTAAAGGCATCTTCACACAAACTTGGCAGTCTGAGTTCAATCCTTGGAACCCCACAGAGAAGGAAGACAATGGACTTGTGGAAAGTTGTCCTCTAGTCTTCACATGCATGCTGTGGCATGTATGCACCTGCTTTCTCTTTCTCTCTCTCTCTCTCTCTTTCTCAATAAATAAAAATTGCAAAGGGCTTTTTCTTAATGCAAACAATCCTCCATCTAAAAAATGTTTTGTTTAGATTGTGTGCACAGTGATATCAGAGAACAGTTGTGGATGTCTACCTTGTCTTCTACTTTGAGACAGGGTCTACTTCCTGTACTAGGTTAGCTGGTTGCAAACTTCTCTACCTCTCATCTCCCTTCAGGAACTCTGAGGTTACTTGATACCTGGATTATGTCTGGGTTCTAGGGACTCAAAGTGAGGTTCTCACATTCGTAATGTAAGGACTTTTGCTCACTAAGCCATCTTACCAGCCCTCTAATTTTCATTCTAATTTTATTCATTAGATGAATGAATAGCTGTTCTTAGAAGATCAATTCCATAGGTATGAACAGAAGATGCAGAGTCTAGCTTGAATTGTAAAGGGGAGTACTGAGGTAACTATGATTTACTCCATCAACTACAGTATTTACTGGGTGGTGCCTAAGAAAATAAAAACCATCAGTATACTTAGGCTTACAATGCACATGCTCGAAAAATTCTATTAATGCAACTGTATTTTTCTACAATTTGTTAGGTAAAAACAGATTCTTAAAAATATTCAGTTTGGGGGCTGGAGAGGTGGCTCAGGGGTTAAGCCTCTGCCTTGCAGGCGGAAGGTCCTGAGTTCAGATCCTAGACCCCATGTATAGACGCCGGGCGGAAGCGGGGGCGGCCTGCGTTTCTGGTCCTGGTAGGGCAGAGCCTGTGAATCCCGGGGCAGAGTAAAAAGGAGGAGGTGGAGGCATCCATGGTGGTTCCCAAATTCGTCCGTGGTTCTACATACCCACACATACATACACACACACACACACATACACATACACATGCACGCGCACATGCATAGTTGAATAAAAAAATATTAAGTTTTGTGCTGGAAAGATGGACTCGGGGGTTAAGACTCTATCTTGCAAGCAGACGGTCCTGAGTTCCGATCCCAGGTCCCTCAAAAAAAACACCAAGCGGAAATGGCTGTGTCTTGCACTTCTGGCCCTGGTGGGTGGAGCCTGTGAAATCCCCGAGTGAAGCAAGGAGGTAGAAGCAATCCAGGATGATTCCCGAAGTCATCCTTGGTCCTTCACATGGACATACAGTGCTCTCTGATGTGAACACCCCCCCACACACATTAAAAAAAATTCAGTTTTAAGAAAACATGTTTTTGGCATGCAAGCATTTCTTGTTTCTGGCAACTTACAAGTAAAAACAAGTTTTAAAAAAGATCTCAGGAAAACATGTATGTGGCTTGTAAGAATTCCTTGCTCCTGGTAAAAGGTCATCATGAGAACAGAACAGCTGTGTACAGGGATTTTTTTCTCCTGAGACACCATATGAATATATATATTCACATTTATTTCATGGTACATGAATGGAGATCAAAAGTCAACTCTCCTTTCACCATGTGTTCTTTTGGAAACTGAATTCAAGGCGCAAAGTTTCTGAGCTATATCTCTGGCACTTCTGTCTAATTTTCTTTTTTTTAGTGAGGCAAAATCTGCTTACTTTTTATTAAAACAACTTTGAAATCTGAGGCTCACAAGATGGCGTAAGTTAATGAGAAACCTGGTTAAGTTCACAGATGTTCTTTCCTGATCTCACCAGAAGGGGAGGGCATATAGTCTAGCAGATAAAAAGTAATCATTTTACAAATGGGTGATGGACCCCTCCCTCAGTGAGGTTTCCTACTCTTATTACATCTACCCTTGAATGTGCTATTACAACAAGACTCCAGTTTAACAGCTTTTTGTCTCTGGCCAGGGGGTGACATACAGTGCCCAGCAGAATGGAGTGAAGGGAATTGCAGGAGCAGCAAAACTGCAAAAGAAAATCAACAAACCACAATCCAGAACTTCAGAGACTCTATATCAATCACATAGAACTAGGCCAGCCTAATCTCTCCCCATCCTGGAGCTCAGGGACATTTGCGGAAGAGGGGGCGGTAAGATTGTAAGAGCAAAAGGATGGGAGGAGCAACGATTTGCAAGATTCGCAACAATAGTTGGGGCCAAAGCAATCATAATGGGACTTTGCATGCCCTGCGCAATGTCCAGCGCACTGTTGCCCTCATAAAGTCTAGCATCTGTTAAGGGCACCGAGACCCCTGGAGGCAAGGGATTGACAGCCATAGTAGTGATCTTATGCTTAAGGGGAACAAGAGAAAGGGCTTATGGAAATGCCACTGGGTCCTTATATGTCATCGGAGAGGAGGACCCAGTGGAGAGTTAGGCGTACACAATAAAGGACTCTCTGGGAATTGGGGGGGAGGCACTGGGGGAAGGGGAGGGGGAGGAGGGGGGAGGGAGGGAACTGGTAAAAAATTTTAAAATGTATAATTAAATTTTTAATAAAAAAAAACAGGACAGCAAAAAAAAGTACTGTGTAATAGTAATACTGGCCTTTTTGATCAGTAAATCTGTGGAAGTTTTGAAATTTAGATGAATTTTTTTCTCTGTTAGAAAACAAACCTATATAAAAATAAAATGTATATATAGTATTAAAAAAAAAAAAAGATGGTGTAAGTGGTAAAGCCTTTGCCTTGAATGCAAAGGGACTTGAGTTCAGATCCACAGATCTCATGTAAAAAAGCTGGGTGTGACTGCTTGTAATTTTAACCCTAGAAGGCAGAGTCTGGGAATCCACAAAGCAAGTCTGCTAGCCAGATTAGCCCTAATGGTGTACCCTGGGTTTAATTAGAGACCCAGCCTCACAACAGTGAGATGGAAGAGTGATGGAGGAAGTTACCCAACATCACCCTTGGGCCTCTGCAAGCACACTCTCAAGTGCACTCCTGTATATATATCCACCTACATGCTCCCACCCATATGCAAACACACACACGAAAGTACATAAAATGAAATCCAGGAATTCCAAGATGGCTCAGGGGATGAAGGCACTTGCCATCATCTCTGACAACCTGATGTTCCATCCCTGGAACTCATATGGTGAGAGGTGAGAGCCGACTCCTACAAGTCATTCTGTAACCTCCACTCCTGTGTACACACCAGATAAATAAAATGCAAAACAAAAATTTAAAAAGTGTATTTTTCTAAACTGATTCATTGATATGATAAACGTCCGTTCATACATATATGGAAGCCTTTTCAAATCATATCTTTAATCTTGACTTGCGCTATACTGATGGGGAAACCTAACGTTTTGCGGCTTGACTGCACACTGTCTTTCTTTTTCCTTTAGCTCCTTTTACGTTTCCCTGCTCACATTCGCATTTTAAATCCACCTGGAATGTGTTTTGTTCTCAGGTCAGCTTCTGGCTTCTCTCCCAGAAAACAACGATCTGGTGTTGCCTAGCAACTTCCACTTGGGTTGGAGTTCCGGCATCTTTTTCCAGACAAAAAACAGCAGCCCAGCGTTCACAAGTTGACCGCGGCCTCAAGGCGTCGCCTAGCAACCATATTTCGGACTATGTGATTGGATCTTTAGCTCGTCCTACCTCCCATCCCCACCCCTCCTTTTCTTATCCAAAGAACAAAACTAGTAACTTCATTCCTTGTGTGAGACCATAAGGGCCGTGCACGCGTTGCCTAGCAACCACGTGTCCCGCCCCGCCCCTTCACCGCCCTGTGGGAATCGCCCGCCCCATTCAATGATGGCGGTCAGATGGTCCGTTTCTCCGTGTATTTCGTACTCGCTACTTCGGGCTAAAGTTACGTCAACATCTAGAGACCACAAAAATGTGCTCATTATATTCCTTCTGAGGCTTGAACGGTGTTAGTATGCCCCAGGACAGAGATAAAACAAAGGCACCCCGGATGCCCCGCATAAATATGGCCGCACCGGCGTCAGCCAAGGCAGTTCAGCGTCCGGTGCGGATGCGCGCGCAGCGCAGGCGAACTTCCGCTCGCCCCGCGGCTGCCGGGACGGCAGCGGGAGCAGCGGCGCTGGCGGCTTCGGTGCGGGGTATGGTCCCCGGCTCCGAGGGCTCGGCCCGGGCCGGGGGCCTTGTGGCCGACGTGGTGTTTGTGATCGAGGGTACTGCTAATTTGGGGCCCTACTTCGAGGGGCTCCGTAATCACTACCTGCTCCCGGCCATCGAGTGAGTGAATGTGACCCCGCGATCCTTCCAGCCTTTCCAAAACGTCCGCAGCCGGTGCCGACGCGCCTTTTCCTCCATCTTGTCAGGTATTTCAACGGGGGACCGCCTGCGGAGACGGACTTCGGGGGAGACGTGAGTGCGGGCTCTTTTTCTAAGGGGAAGAGGCTGGGAACTGCACCCCTAGGTCTGAGGGTGGAGACGGGTGTGGACCCCTGGGTCTGATGGAGGAGGCTGCGTTCTTGACCCTTGGATCCGACGGGAGGAGGCTGGGGTCGGGACCCTTGGATCCGACGGGAGGAGGCTGGGGTCGGACCTTGGATCTGGTGGGAGGAGGCTGGGACATTTCTGCTGCAGTAACAGGCTGTGAGAGCCCTAGGACCTTCGAAGAAACCAAAACTCTGGGTCTCTGTTTCCAAGTTCCTTTCCCTGTCCTCGCAGTATGGTGGCACGCAGTACAGCCTGGTGGTGTTCAACACAGTGGACTGCGCCCCGGAATCCTACGTGCAGTGTCATGCTCCTACCAGCAGCGCCTATGAATTTGTCACGTGGCTGGACAGCATCAAGTGAGCTTTTCCTCTTGAGAACATTGGTCAGGTACTGGAGGCGTCCTGTGGGGATGACTTGAGCTGCTGAGGAACCTGTGCCTCTCTGTGGCTGGTGGAGCCCTGGGTTGGCCTGACTGAGTTCCACGGGCTCCTGGGTACTGTTCCCCCTTTGTTACCTTTTCTCGGTCTGCTGTGAACCCTGCCCATCGACTGCAGGGCCAGGTGCTGTGGAGGTGAGACTGGCCTTGCTGCCCCCCTCTCTCTCACTCCTTTCTAAGTAAGGTTTCCCATAGCACTTGTGTAAGTCTCTGTTCTTTTGATTATCTATTACTACATAACCGGTTCTTCCCAGTTTAAGGGTTCAAAGGAAACAACTGCCCTGTTGAGAGTCAGGGTGAAGCTGGGCCTGTGGACTCAGAATCATTCAGGCCTGGGGCATGGACTGATCTGCAAGATTTTCGTATGTGGTGGTTAGCTTTGTGGCTGAGAGCAGAAACTTGGTTCCTGAGTGGTTGTTTGCCACCAGACCCTCCCAAGTAGCTGCTGGTGTTCAGACTGGCCAGCGGCTTTCCTCAGAGTGAGCCAGTGCAGAGCAGAGAGGAAGTCATCAGACTTTGTGCTCACATCCTGCCATGCTTTGCCACCTTCTATTTGAGAGGCGTGTCTGTCCTAACCCTAGTAATAGAGTACCACATAGCTGGGTGCCCCAGAGGTGGGATCCCCACAGCAGGCCACCAATACTTGTGTGTCTGTTTGGCTATGGGAAGTAGGTGAAAATGTTACATATTTGTCTCCGGTTCTGGGAATAATCAGTACGTGTCTTGGGGTGCTAGAAGGATCACAGGGCTCTTTTACCATGTGGCACCCTAGTTGTGACAATGGTCAGGTTCATTTAAACACACTGATCCTGTCCCCGGTAGATCTTCCTGCTTTGGTGAGACAACAGTGTGCAGAGTGACTGCTTCCCTGGGTGTGCATGCATGCTTGTGTGCAGAACACAGCATGGAAAACTGCCTCAGTTTTTCTTTCACAGTCTTTAGAATTAAAATGCAGATCTTGGTTTCCCTGTCTCCACATGGTCACCACTTTGTGTTCAGTGACTTTTTTATTGAGTATACTGTGCGTGCTTGAGTATATTTTATATGTGTGTATATGTACACACATATACATATATTCTGTTTTTAGAATGCTGGGGGTTGAACCCAGTGACTCATACTAATTCTCTTGCTGAACTATGCCCCCAGGCTTCAGTGTGGCTTTTAGGCAGTTGCTCTACCACTAAGCCATGCTTCCAGTTCCTCACTGTGGGTTCAATGCAGATGCTTTATTACTGAGCTACGCCTCCAGCTCTCACTGGTGGACTCTAGTCAAACATTCTACAACCAAGCTCATTTTTTAAAATTGCTAAGTGTTTAACCAGGTTGTTTCAGTTTGCCTCAAATTCCATATGTAGTTGAGACTGGCCTTGAACTTTCCATCTTCCTGCCTCAGCCTCCCAAGTAGTAAGTTGATGAGCCTGAATCATGTTGCAAGGCCTGCCTGCCCTAAGTCTTGTAAATATTTTTGTTTGTTTGCTTGCTTATTTCTGTGAGTGGAACCCAGGGCTTTGTGTCCAGCATGTGCTCTGCTGCTGCATCATAGCCCTTGCAGGGTGTCTGCAGCTTCCTTAGCCTTTGTTCCCTGGATGCCGGTGGCATTCCCCTAATAGTCATTGTAGGCATTGCCCTGGGTCCTGTGAGAGGCCATGTGCAACCCAGTGAAGAGCCTCTGGGCTGGTTGTGGTGAGACTTCAACAATGTTCATGTGGGCTCTAGAACCAGAGTGTACGAATGTATGTCAGGCCCAGGGCTAGCATACCAGGAGGCTTCTGCCCTGATTCACTAAGTGAATTCAGGAGCATGTGCCCCCATATTGCATTCTGAGTACTCCCTGAACACCTGCTGCACTATGAGACCACACCTCACATGCATCTCTGTCCTTGTGGGGCCCTCCTTGATGAGGTACGCAGTCAGTCATTCCTGTGGCCTCTATTCTGTCACTGCCCCATGGTTGGACATCTGTGAATGTCTGGTTCATTGGCAGTTTGTGTTTTGGGTTGTTTTCAGGGAGGACCCAGCCTTGAGAAGAACCAGACAGTGGAGAACCAAGAACTGACCTTTTTAGTGGGTGCACAGAAGGCTGACTCTTAGGGAAAATGCCACAGGCACTGGAGATAAGAAGAGCCACTATCTGAACAGCAGAACCCCTTGTTCTTGTTCCTTACTGGAACACTCTGAACCCAGATCCCCGGTAACACATACTCATTATCTAGCCCGAACCGCTGCCCAGCAGTCTCAGATCAGTTAATGCTCTACAGATCACTGTTTAGATCCTTGACCACCTGAATTCAGTGTTCATGATGTTCCAGGGTGGGGTGGGGATCCCAGGAGAGTCAGCAGTGTTTGTCCCACGGGCAAACTTTATCTCTGCCTGTTGTAGTTCAGGGAGTGAGGTGGGCAGTGTGACTGGTGACCTTGCTGGGAATAGTCACTTCTTCCCATCTTGTCCCTTCCCATGACCTTGAACTGAATCAAAGAGGGGGAGGGCGTATGCAGAGTCACATCTTCCTGCAGTGTTTGGGTGGGTTGGGAGCACACATAGCAGAGTTTCACCTTTGAGAGCTGGTGTCTGGTTCCATGTGATATGCAGACCAGAGCCTTTGCCAGTCACACTTTTCTACCAGGGCATGGTGATGGGTGATGGTGGTTTCTGTGTTGGGGGCACAGACATCCGCATCTAGTAGGATACTTCATTGTGAGTCTCGAGGTGCCAATTCTGAAAGAGGCCTCATATTTAGAGGTCATTACTTAACTACAGTCCCTTGGCGACCATTTTTGTTTCCTGATTGGATTCGTTTATGGCAAAGGTTTATCACAAACTTAGTGCATGGCTGTGTTTCTCAGCTACCCTGTTTCCTTGTCCCAGATACCATATTTCTCATTTGTTTGGAAGTGTCTGGCTCAGGCTTCAGCAGGGGAAGCAACATTTCCACTCAGCTGGTGTCTCTTTCTCTTAAGTGACTCTTTCCCAGAGCTAGTGTGTGTAACTGGCCCATACTCCTGGGACTAGGTGTTCTTTGTTGTATGAGAGAGGGCTGTGATGCTGTGGTGTAGCCCAGGCTGGCCTGGAGTCTCTGCTCCTCCTGGGCTGATGGGCGAGCACTAACATGCCTGGAATCCAGTTTCCCTCAGGCTGTGCAGGTCTTAGCAAGTGAAAGTGTCACTACGCAGATACCATCTTTGTCAATCACAGAACATCCTTATTGCCCATAGGCAGTAGTTTCTGTCCTCCAGCCTAGCTAGGCCTCAGGCCATGGTTGTGGAGAAGTTGGGCATAAGCTGGGTGCAGTTCTGGGCACAGGCTGGCCTGGGCTTGGGGCTCTTCCCAACTCTGTAGGTTCAGCATGATTGCCAAGCCAGACATGTAACCTCAGCACATGGAACGGAAAGGTGAGAGGTCAGTTTAAGGCCAGCATGTTACATAGTTGAGTTGAAGGCCAGCTGGTGCCACATGAGACCCTGTCTCAAAAAGCAGAAAAGTAGGACTTGGTGGCACTTGCCTGTTAATCAAACAGTTAAAAGAAACATTTCCACTGAGAAGAGCAAGGCCTTCTGAGTCCCTGACTATCCCAGAGCTGTCTCTAGTAACTGGGAACCCCAGGCTGCAGGGATGGCCATGGGGGAGGGATACATAAAGGAAAGCCTGGCAGCCACAGGATCAAGTAACCTGTGAGGTGAGAGCCTGTGGCTTCCTGGAGGAGGGTACATGCTGAGCCTTGGGGGTAGTCCAGGCGGAGCTCGGGTGTTGCATTCTTCAGACCTTCTTGGCAGAGGCTCAAGATCCAGAGATGCTGTGGTGGAGCTTGGTGCCAGGTGGGTGGACAGGGCTAGGCACAGGAGAGGAAGGCTTAGTCCCTGTCTGTGATAGGACTAAGGTGGGGGCACATGAGGGCACTGAGGCCTGAGGGGAGGCAGTAGTTTACGCTGGAGTAGAGCAGTATCTCTCCCCCGCCTCAGCTGCCCTGACACATGGGGACAGACTCTGGAGACTGGTCAGTAGCTCAACGCAGGGGAGCAGCGAGAGGCTGAGCGCCCTGTGCCACCAGTATCAGTGCTCCTGAAACCCGTGGGGGAAGAGTCCCTCCCATTGAGTCCAGCTGCTGATGGTTCCAGGCCCTCAGGCTTGCGGCAATGGGGGGGTCTCATGTGGCCTCTCTGTCCACATGCCACTTCCCTCTGTGCCACCCTCTTTTCATGAAGACAGCAGGCATGTTGGATTGGTTTGGGTCCCCTAATGATGCCTCAGACTCTGTTACCTACAGAGACTCCTTCTAGGAAGGTGACCCTGTAGATGCTGTGGCTTGGAGTTACACTTTGGGGGATCCTAGGACTCACCCTGGAGAAGGGACACTTTTCTCCTGTGGCCTGTGGCACAGTGGAGGCTGTGGTGAATTGGGCAGGTGGCCAGGTGTAGCTGTGCAGACTTCAGGTCCAGTGCTGCGGGATTGGCCGGCCTGGCTACATGGCAAAGACCTGCCGCAATTGGGCAAATAGAGAAAAGGTGGGCAGGTGGCGCATGCAGAAAGGGTCAGCAGGAGGATAGTCAGATATCAGTCACAGCAGGATCCAACAAGGGAATCCAGGCATGGTGTCCCAGTTCCTTCCGTTCCTGTTCCAAGCTGGTGAGGGTGCCTGTCCTTTCAGCCTGGTGCCACCTGTCAACAAGGCGCAGCTGGGTGGGAAAGGCATTGAGAGTGGAGGAGGAGGACTGGTGTGAGGGCACACTGTATCTGCCTGGCTTGTCTCAGGTTCATGGGCGGCGGCGGTGAGAGCTGCAGCCTCATTGCAGAGGGCCTCAGCACTGCCCTGCAGCTGTTCGATGACTTCAAGAAGATGCGGGAGCAGATGTGAGTGCCACCAAGACCCTGCCTCCCACTGTGCACGCAGCCCAGCCCTGGGATTCCTTGGGCGGGGAGATGGGGTCTCTAAGGAGGCACCAGCTTGGTGACTTCTGTGTCCCTTGCCTGCGGAATAACCCAGAGCCTGCCACTAGCACACATTCCTAGCCTTGGTACTCTGGACCATCAATGGGGATGTTCCTGTTCACCTGGGCAGAACATGCTGGGACCCTCAGCTGCTGCTCAGTTGGTATTCCCCTTCGGGGCCCCTCGGTGCTTGCTCCATGTCTTGTCTTTGTCCTTGGCAGTGGCCAGACACACCGTGTCTGTCTACTCATCTGCAACTCACCCCCATACCTTCTTCCTGCTGTGGAGAGCACCACGTACTCTGGGTGTACCACGGAGAGCCTGGTGCAGAAGATAGGGGAGGTAAGGAAGAAGCACAGCCTCGACCCCTGGTCCTGAGGAAAGAAAGCTGGGGTTAGAACCTCTGGATCTGAGGAAGGGGGCTGTGGTCTGCACTGCTGGGTAACATGAAAGTAAGAACTAGTTCTGTGACCACCTGGATCCACTTGCAGTTGTTGAAGAGGTGTACCCAGAGATCCCTAGGGAAACTGATCTGAGTACTCCTGTAACCCCCATTCTGGTAAGGGCCTCATTCTGATCTGTGCTCTTTTGTAGCGTGGGATCCACTTCTCCATTGTGTCACCTCGGAAGTTGCCAGCCCTTCGGCTTCTGTTTGAGAAAGCAGCTCCACCCGCCATGCTGGAGTCCCTGCAGCCACCTGCTGACGTGAGTCAGGACCCGAGGCACATGGTGCTAGTGCGAGGGCTTGTGCTGCCAGGTGAGCCAGTGGTCTGTGGGGGCCAGAGGTCCCTGGCGCCCTGGGTTCTGGCATCCTTCCCTTTCTGTACACTAATCCCCCCATTCTTCCTGTACTCTGTTGGGGGCGGCTCAGCCACAGGATCCCTGCAGCCCAAGCAGCCGGTCCCCCTGCCTCCCACTCCGGCCTCTACCACCACACTCTCAGCAGCCCCCCAGCAGGCTCTGCCCTCTGTTCCACCACAGTACCAGGTATGTATCTTGTGGGAAAGGGACCAACTCTGAGGAACTCCTGGGAGGATCTAATGGGAACACAGGCATAGGGGTGAGAGGGCTCAGGCCAGGAAGTCATCTCTACTGAAAGAGCCCTAAGCTCATCAAAGTTGTGGGTGTTCTCGGGTGGTGGTAGCTGGGCCTCACTCAACTCTTCTCTGCGCCAGGTCCCAGGAAATCTGAGTGCTGCTCAGGTGGCTGCGCAGAATGCCGTGGAGGCCGCCAAGAACCAGAAAGCTGGGCTGGGCCCGCGCTGTGAGTCCTGGGGAGATAAAGGGGTGGCTCAGGGTGGGATGTCCCAATGGGCATTTCTGTCCCGCTGAGGGGAGGGAGTGGCCTGATAGGTGTCTTTTCCCTGCTTCACTTATCCTTGTCTCCGGCAGTTTCACCCATCAATCCTCTCCAACAAGCTGCTTCAGGAGTGGGGACCCCTTTCAGCCAGGCACCGGCACCCCCTCTTGCCCCTGGGCCTCCTGGAGCCCCCAAGCCACCTCCTGTTTCCCAGCCTAACCTGGTCTCAACTGTGGCCCCTGGCCAGGGCTTGGCGCCTCCTGCACAGCCTGGAGCTCCATCCATGGTAGGTGCCATCCTCTGCCTAGGGCACATAGTAGGAGAATGCATGTGCCCTTCTGAGGAGGTGTTGGGCAGACCTTGGGGCTCTTTATTGTGTTTTGTGGCCCCAGGGCAGCGTTATAAGCTTAGAGCTGCCCTGAAGAGCCCAGTCATCCCAGGAGTCAAGTGGGTCCTGTGTAGTCAGAGCATGGATACCGTAGACATGGCTGCCTAGGTGCTCCCTGACATGGCCCATCAGCTCCCAAATGGCTGACCAGGGGCTGTCTGGGCTGGGGAAGCATGGAAAGGCACTTTGCCAAGGCTTTGTGACTCCCTCATCTCTTTGCTTCTCAGCAGGCGGGCACTGTGGCCCCGGGAGGGGTAAGTGGCCCTTCACCAGCCCAGCTGGGGGCTCCCACACTTGGTGGACAGCAGTCAGTGACCAACAAGCTCCTGGCCTGGAGTGGGGTCCTTGAATGGCAGGAGGTGAGTGTGATTGAGGATTTGGGATATGGTAGGCAAGTCCCAAGGAATTCTGGGGTTTGAGGCCCAGGTGTTAGAGCTAGCGGGGTTTAAGGGTTGCTATGCTAACCACCTGCCACAGTGGCCACTGCTTTCCTCAGATGGTTGAGGCCCTGGACTCTATCCCCAGTACCCACATGTCCTACAAAACCTAGGACTTGGGGCCCAAGAGGGTCCTGGTATTTGTGAAATTCAGAGGCGAGCGTGTGGGGTTGGTGGGGGAAATGTTGGGGTGGTGGGGGAAGTGTTGGGGTGGTGAGACTCAGAGAAGGGGCACCCACAGTTGGGATGGCTAGAGAGCTGTGCAAGAGGATTGGAACCCTCACAGACGTGCTTTACCTCCTCAGAAACCCAAGCCTGCCTCTGTGGACACCAATACCAAGCTGACAAGGTCCCTGCCCTGCCAAGTCTATGTGAACCATGGAGAGAACCTGTAGGTGGTTGTTGGGGGACTGTACCCTTTCCTGACCCCCTCTACTGGGCCCCACTCCTTTCTGACCCCTTCTGCTGGACTTTGTTCCTCTTGAACTGCCTCTGCTGGGCACCAGCCCCTCCTGACACTGCTGCTGGTCTCCCCCCCCAGGAAGACAGAGCAATGGCCCCAAAAGCTGATCATGCAGCTTATCCCGCAGCAGCTGTTGGTAAGACCTGCCCAGAGCCCTGTCCTGCCTCTGAACCCCCCCCCCCATTTCCCCACATGACACCC
The DNA here is from genome assembly GCA_023101885.1 of Typhlomys cinereus. Lineage (NCBI taxonomy): Eukaryota > Metazoa > Chordata > Mammalia > Rodentia > Platacanthomyidae > Typhlomys > Typhlomys cinereus. The sequence continues at coordinate 357,472 of JALPQD010000800.1, read as the reverse complement.
CTTGTCTCCCCAGACCACTTTGGGTCATTTGTTCCGGAACTCGAGGATGGTCCAGTTCCACTTCACCAGCAAGGACCTAGAGTCACTGAGGGGCCTGTATCATATCATGGCCAGCGGCTTTGTGAGTGGTGGGGTGAGGCAGGCGGGAGGGACGGGGTGGCTGGCAGAACCTCAGGGCTTCTGAGACCCAGAGCCATTCTTATTCTTACCATTCTTCTGCATATTGGGTATGGAACCTGGACCCTCATTAATGTTGCATCACGTACATCCCTCTGCTGCTACTTCCCGCCCTATGTCCCTTGGTTGTTTTTGTCTTGAAATGGTCTCACCATATAGCTCCAGTTGGCCTCGAATTTGAGACCTTTCTTCCTTGACCTTCAGAGTGCTAGAGTCCTGGGTGTGTCATTGCCTGGCTCCCTGTGGCCCTGTTCTTCACAAGACACCAGCTGTGCTGGACAGAGTCGACCATAATGACCTCGTCTTGTCCTGTGTATATCAGAAACCTTTCCAAATCAGGGTGCCTCTCTGTGCTAAGGACTTTGAGCTTGTGTTTGAGGAATATGTGCACCTCTGTATGGGAGTGTGCCCCACTACTAGCCTCTTCCTAGGGAAGGTCTTTTGGGGTGGCCTGCTGACCTCCAGCATCTCTGAGAATGGTGCCTGTCAGTTGCACTTCCCAGAGCCAGGCTGGCGGGTGTGCACCTGTGCGGTTCTCTCCACTGTTCTGTGCATGGGGATCATGGGATCCTCAGCCAGCTGGCTGCTGTGTGTGCTGACACCTAACAGACTCCAGAGATGGGTGGCAGTTGGGCATCAGGGCTGGGCCTCTGACTTCTGAACCTCTCCTGGGTATAGCACAGTCCTCGCAGTTCCTGGACTCCCCATTGGAGAGCAGAAGCAACCATCTAGTTCCTCTCCCTCAGGAAGTGGGGGGGCTGTTTAGGTCTCCTTTATATCTGGGCTTGAGCTGGGCTATTAGGTAGCACCCTGTTGTGGGGGAGGCTGTGGAGAGTGGGCTCGGGAGCACACCGGGCCTGGCCTATATACAGGGAAGGGTATGTGTGGTGAGGGCAGCAGCCAGTGGGCAAAGGAACGCAGATCACCAGGGTGCTCGTGAGCTCTGTGGCCACAGCCACTCTGCATCCTGCGGGTTGACTTGAGAGGGAGATTTCAGCCAACCTAAGGGTCCTTCGACCGCTACCTTCCTTCCTGTCTCAGCAGTTGGTGCCCGCACTCTATGGAGCGCTGTCTGCTGAGTAGCCAAAAGCAGCCCTGCTCTCCTCACCTCTTCCCATGGGACTTGTAGAAATTCCTGGAATAGGTGAGGTATCCTGTCACTCCCTGAAGTGCCTCTGTTTGCAGGCGGGTTGCGTGCATTTCCCGCACACAGCCCCATGCGAGGTGCGCGTGCTCATGCTCCTGTACTCATCCAAGAAGAAGATCTTCATGGGCCTCATCCCCTACGACCAGAGCGGCTTTGTCAATGGCATCCGCCAGGTCATCACCAACCACAAGCAAGTCCAGCAGCAGAAGCTGGAGCAGCAGCAGCGAGGGGTGAGCGTGTGTCAGCCGGCTGAGATGGTCCCCGTTGAACTAGGTGCCCCCTGTGTTTCTGGGCACAGGGCCCTTCCCTTCTCAGTGTCCACAGCAAATTCCACACACAGACCACTGGGGAGAGTGCGACCAGACAGGCGCCTCCCTCCCCACTACTGACCTGTCCACTCCTCATGCAGATGGGGGGACAGCAGCCACCTCCAGGTCTGGGTCCCATTCTGGAGGACCAAACGAGACCCCCGCAGAATCTGGTAAGGATGGGAGGGGATGAGAGGGTGCCCCTTCCTGTTTACTCTCCCTCACTCCCACCTGTCCCCCCCAGCTCCAGCTCCGTGCACCACAGCCCCAGGGTACTGTAGGGGCCTCTGGGGCCACAGGACAGCCCCAGCCTCAAGGTGCCACCCAGGCACCCTCAGGTGCACCCCAAGGCCCTCCTGGACCAGCTGCTGGCCCACCTCCTTCTGGACCCATCCTTCGGCCCCAGAATCCTGGGGCCAATCCCCAGCTGCGAAGCCTTCTCCTCAACCCTCCACCGGTGAGAACAAGCTGGGTATCAAGTCACTGAGGGTCCTGATACAGGTTCCAGTTCTTCCTCTGGGAGGGGCAGTGGGCCAGGTTCTCAATGGCTTTGCTGAGGCGCTTGGGAAGAAGGCCTTTTGGGGCTCAGTCTTCAGCATCTGAGCTGCCTTCTGCTTCCCCAGCCGCAGACTGGGGTGCCCCCGCCCCAGGCCTCCCTCCACCACCTGCAGCCTCCAGGGGCTCCTGCGCTGCTGCCCCCGCCACACCAGAACATGGGGCAGCCCCAGCTGGGACCACCGCTCCTACACCCGCCACCTGCCCAGTCTTGGCCAGCACAGCTTCCCCAGCGGGCCCCACTGCCAGGTAAGGGCTGGGGGGGAAAGAGGGGTACGGGTCTGTGCTGAGTCCCTACAGCCCCAGGCCAAGGACTCCAGGACTGAAGAACTATGGGGACGTTCAGCTGTGGGAGTAAGGCGTTTGGGAGAGACCTTGCCACCATCTCCTATGTGCTTCCTGGGGTGCTGGGGATGCGGTCAGGGTCAGAGAAGCAGTGTGGGGGAGGGCTCCTGTGTCTGTGTCCAGGTGGGATCAGAAGGTGCCTCTGACGTCCTCAGAGCTGCCTAGAAAGCTGAATTCCTCGGGTTCCCAGAGGAGGAGGGAGGAACAGGTTCAGGGCCCTCTGTGGCCCCAGGGATCACCGGAGATGCAGTCCCTTCCCCACTACCCCCCAGGTCAGATGCTGCTGAGCGGGGGTCCTCGGGGCCCGGTCCCCCAGCCGGGCCTGCAGCCCAGCGTCATGGAGGACGACATCCTCATGGATCTCATCTGAACCCAACACCCAATAAAGTTCCTTTTAACACATGCCCGGCTCCCGTCACTGACGTCCCCCAGGACTGGGCAGAAGACTGGGAGACAGCTCTGTCCTTGCCTTAGCCTCACAGACTCCCCGAGGTCTGGGCTGGGCAATGTTGGGCCCTGGCAGCAAGGCCGAGGCAGCACTGTGTGGCCTGGTTCTGGGGAGGGGAGAGGCAAAGGCAGGTGGCAGGTCATGTGCTTGGTCACTGAGGCCCCATGGAGCCCAGAAGGCGTGTGATCAGTCAGGGCTCCGCAGAGCCCAGAAACAGTAAGTAGTCAGCTGGGAGGGGCCCAGGACAGCTATGGAAAGGACACTCAAGGCCAGGAGTAGGCACTTATGGTACTGAGCATCAGAAGGGAAAACCTAGAAAGAAGTCCAGAGCCAAGTCTAGATTGTAGCCTAAGGTGTGTCCTGGGGACATGGGACCACAGAGGTGGCCAGCAAGCAGGCCTGGGCTGGCCTGATGTTGGGAAGACCTGGACTCTGGAGAGTGCTGAGGTGCGTGGAGGCCAGGAATAAGGATATAGGGTGAGGGCCAAGTCTGCCCCCTGGGCAGGTCCGGGTGACAGTAGGTAACACATTGACATACAGGCCTGACTGCCCATGAGAAGGACTGACCCTGGGCGCTAGTTGAGGTGTGGGCGAGGTACACTGCAGCCACCCCTGACGGAGTGTTAGGTGAGGGCCCTGAGGTTGTCCTCTGAGGTGCCCAGGTAGCTGCATGCCAACAGTTTGGAGGTGGTGCTATTCCTTGGGAGCAGATTGTTCACAAGGGCAAGTGTGCAGGGCATGGTCTGTACCTGGACCACTGCCCAGATTTGGGTTGCTGTGAACATGAAGGGGGAGAGGTTGCCATCTGATGGCTGTCAGTGGCTGCTGCTTATGACTTCTGTTTGGCCTCCATATTACTGTATGTGGCACCTTTTGCCTACCAGCTCGTAAAACAGGAAACCCACACTCTTGATGTCTTTTGCTCCTTTCCAGTCAGAGGCCTGGCATTCCCAGGCCTGCCCTTCTGCCTGGCAGGAGCAACTGCAGCTGCCCCTTTCAGTGGGGCACATGCTCTCTGGTTCGCCACAGTCCCCACCACTCCCTCTTGCTCCCCCACTGTAAGACAGGCAGGCACAGTTTCTGTCACCGGGCTGGCAGTGTGGTGGTTCTATGGTAGCATGCAGAGGAAAGTGAAACCTTTCTTGTACCCATGTCTTCTTCAAAAGTCGCCAAACGAAAGAGAGAAGGAGAGGGCCGCGTGTTTCGAGAGAAATGGGAGCGAGACTATTTCTTTGTGGAAGTGAAGAGTGTGCCCACGTGCTTAATATGCAAAAAAAAAGTGTCGGTGCTGAAGGAATACAACCTGAAACGCCACTACGATTCCCAGCACGGCAAGAGCTACAACCAGTACTCAGAACAGATGCGCGACGCGCTGCGTGAGGAGCTCAAGAAGGCACTCAGAGCCAGCAAGGCATTGGAGAGCAGGGAGTAGGGTCAAAGTGGCATGCCCACCCCACAGGGACACACTCCAGAGAAGCCACAAGAGCCATCAGCCACAATCACTGCTTGAAAACTGACTGCCCTGTTAGCTTTATTTATTTGTGGTGTGAGAATTTTCCATGTGACTGAACATGGTCACGTTTTCTGGAAGTGGCTTGTTCTGTAGGCACCTCGGGACGCCTAAACACAGCTATAGGCCTCTGTGTTACCTCATCAGGACATGAGTCAGGTCCTGGCCACAGCCACCAGGAGTCCATGACACCTGGGACACTCCTCCAGTTATGGGTAGTGGACAGCAGCTTGACACACGATGTGTTGGCCCCAAGATCCCGCAAGTTGGCCACATCTCAGTCTCCTTGAGGTTATTAGTTGGGCTGACGAGTTACGGTTCCTGCCCTGCTGAACACATCTCTCCACGGACATTCGCAAAGAACTCCTGAATGTATGACCCTGTGGCCCCAGGCTAGCCAGCAGGGCCCTGCTTCTCTCTGCTGCACCATGGGATCCAAGACCACATCCCTCTCCCTGGGGGCCCCAGACATTACTTGAACCACACTGTCTCTGTGACCTGCTGTCAGTGCGTGGACCCCATCATGAACTACAGCCCACGGTGCACTGAAGATGCTGGGGCCCTGTGGTCTCTGCCCAGCAGCTGTCCTGAGCAGCTGTGTGGGGACCCGCACTCAACTTTTCCGTTACATACTCCAAACCAGAAACTCCCCACATAAGGATTAAAGCTTGCGCCCTCCAGTCCCAGTGACATTGCCATGCAAGGGCAAATGTCAGCCCTCTGGCCTCTGCTCAAAGGCGCAAGAGAAGTATGAGAAAGAAAAAATTTTAATAAGTAAATATTTCTATTTTTCAATTTGTATTTTTTCAATTTTGAATTTAAAATATAAACTCCAATATCATCCATGTTTGTACTATGTTCCGTGCACTCACCATAGTTCAGTAAAGATCCAATTTAATTATACTTCTGGCCGTCGGCTTTCCTTCCACCTGCCTAGTTCACCCACTCGTGTGCACCGCCTGGCCCCCCCCATGGACATGAGGTTCCATCAAGCCATCTGGGGCCGGGAGGGGCTGGGAATCCATGTCTCCTGAAAGCTCCCTGGGTCACACAGAAGGAAAGATGGAGCAGGGGACCCAGGTGGCTGCTGAAGACTTCCAAGGTGGTGACATGTCCAGAAACCAGGCAGGTGCGGTATGGAATGAGGGACTGTGGCATACCTGAAGAGCGCCTGCCCCGCCTGGCAGCTTCCAATCCGAACCCCAAACACTGAGGACCAAACAAAGTCTGCTGCTCTTCCCATGAGGCCTCGGGCCACCATTTTGCGACCTCTGTAGCAAGTTTCCAGAACCAGGACTCTGAAGGAGAAACCCACATAATGTGGGAGTGAGGAGGGGGAGCTGAGGTCTGTGGAGAGGCAGGCAGGAGTATGGTAGAAGTTTTCTGGGGGGACTGTTACAGGGAAACAAGCAGGAGCAGAGGATTGAAGTTCCAGCAGGGAGGTTCAGGTCTTATTCCCCCCAAAAAAGGAGGATTGAGATTGTAGCCCAGGGTGTGGGGGGATGCTTTCCTAGCAGGACTGAGGCCCTGGTCCCTCACCAGTGCTTCTAGAAGTTTCCAGTTTGGCTGCCTGGCCTGCTGAGGTAGGAGCTGCCTGCAGAGTGCAGTCTAGCTGTGGTTCCCTCCTGCCATGAGTGTGCCCAGTGCACCCCCCTTCCAGTGGGTACAGTCCAAGCATCTCACCTTTATATGTGCCTGCTGATGGGGGGGGTGCAGGAAAGTATTCAGGAGAGGGTTGGAGAGGTAGAAGGGAGAGGAGGAGGTCATGGGAAGGGACTTGGGGAGTGAGACAAGCCACGGACTGGGAGATTAGTCTATCTAGACAACAAACCCCTAGGACTCAGAACAGTGAGGATTGGGAGGGTTGAGGTGGGCAGTAAGAGGCCTCTGCGTGTGTGTCTGTGTGTTCATGCTTGAGTGTAGAGAACATATGCTGACATTGGGTATATTTCCCTATCATTTTCCACCTTATTTTTGATACTTATTTGAGAGAGACAAAGAGGGTGATCATGAAAGAGAGATGACACATGTATGGATGGAGATCGGGCACAGGACAACTTTCAGAAATTGTTCTTTCCTTTCCTCCATGTGGGCTTCCAGGAATTGAACTCAGGCCGCTGGGTTTGTGAGCAAGCACTCTGCCTGCTGAGCTATCTACTGGCCCCTCTGCCTTAGGTTTTGACAGCATCTGTTGCTGAACCTGGAGCTTGGTCGGATTGGCTACATGAGCCACCAGTCCCCAGTGTCGGGCGTGTTTGTCTTTCTTGTGGATGCTGAGGGTCTGGACTCAGACTTGCACAAGGCATGCCACGTACTGAGCCTTCTTATAGTGCCCTCCCCCACCTGCTTTTTTCATTTCCAGGAGGGAGAAACCTTGCTTTTCTCATACCAGGTAAAATTCGTTGAGATTGTCCTGGAAAAGAAATGTAGCAACTAACTTGTACTCCCCAATGCCCATCACCCATTAGTCTGGGCCTCTGCCTAGATTTGGTTATTTTCTACGACAGACAGACTGCAAACTTCACATATAGCTGAGATGACCTTGAATTCCTGATCCTCAGGCCTTGGTCCCCTAGTATTGGAGTTACAGACCTGTACCACAGCCTCTTCCACCTGTCCCCAGTGTCTCTCTGTTGTGCATTAGTGGACACTCGAGTGTGCATACTTACCAAGGCTGACATCAGGAACCATCTTGGATTGCTCTACCTCCTATTGCCTTGCTCTGGGGTTTCCCAGTCTCTATCTTCCAGGGCCACAATTGCAGACTGCCACCATATGCATCTGTTATTTTTACATGAGATCTGAACTCAGGTCCTTTTGCTTTTAAGGCAGAGGCTTTAATCCCTGAGCTTCTCCCCAGACCCCCTTCTGTGTCATTGTGAATGCAGCATCTAACTAGATTGCTTAGACACCTAAATATTCTCAACATTACTCCTCAGCAGACAACATTCACATTGCTAAAACCGCACATCTGTTAAAGCCATGGTGTCTACTAGTCTACCTAGTTCCCCTATCCACTCACCTAGAGCCCCATCATACTCTTCCTTCTCCTGGTCTGCAGAAGTGTCCCCACCTTTGTGCTGTTCAGACCCAGCCTTCTGCCTGCTTTGATCCTTCATGCCTGTGCACATCCTTCAGTTTATTTACTTGTATTTGTAGTAGGGCTTATCAAAAGTGCAGCATTCTTAAGAGATAAGAAGGATAGCAGGGTGGAGGGATGGCTCAGGGGGTTAAGACTCTGCCTCACAAGCAGAAGGTCCTGAGTTTGGATCCCAGGTCCCACTTAAAAAAGAGGTTAAGACTCTGTCTCCCAAGCAGAAGGTCCTGAGTTCTAATCCCAGGTCTCTAATGCCAGGCGGAAGCAGAGCCTCGGAAATCCCAGAGCAAAGCAAAGAGGAGGTAGAAGCAATCCAGGATGATTCCGGAACTCATCCTTGGTCCTCCCCAGGGACACACACACACACACAGTAAATAAAAATATAAAATATATTTTAAAAAAACACATCAGGGACACACGGTGCCCTCTGACAATCTCAGATCCTCCCCTCTCCACCTCCAAAGAGCTAGGATAACAGAAGGCATTATGCCTGGATTCCTGTCTCTTTTTGATTTTTCTAGACAGGGTCTTGCTCAGACATAGCCAGTGAGTTCATTCTGTAGCCAAAGTGGATTTTAACTTGGAATCCTCCTGCCTCAGTCTCCAAAATATCTGGGGTTGTAGGCTTGTATCATTAGTCCCAGCTTACCTTTTTTTTTTTAAATCCCTGAGTTCAAATCCTACAACCACAAAAATAAATCGATAGCCGGAGGAAGTCCTGAACATCACTAATGCAGAATCTGCGAGGTGAAGGCAGGAGGGTCAGGAGTTCCAGGCCAGCCTCAAGTGAGACCCTGCCTCATCAAAGAAAATAAAGCTCACATTTGGGTCGTTACGACACCAATCATCTTCCCTAACATTTGTTTACTTGAGCCGAAGCACTCTAAGATTGAAGGCCGTCATATTTTGGAAACCCTAAAGAAACAACACGAATGGCAAAGTGATTGCACGATTACATTGTTTAAAACCTCACACGAACAAACAACCGACGAGGTCAGCAGGGAGTGGATGGGAACAACTGGGCGGAGCCTGACTGCAGAAACCAATGGACACACGGGTGGAGCTGGGGGGAGGCGCCATCAAGGGCTTTCCTGGCCCCCGCCCAAACCACGCGAGGCCTGCTGGGAGTTGTAGTTCCATGCTCGACTTGCCACGTCACTACTTATATGTGAAGGTTTGTTCTCTCCCCGGGCCTCTTGATGAGGTCCGTCACTCCGCCCAGTAATCTGTTCACCATCCTCCTCCGAACCGAGGTGCTCAAATGTGGCCTCCAGGCTCCATGTCTCCGATATCCCCCAGCAAAAAGAACTTGGTATTGTCCAGTTTCACACCCTCCTGTCCTTGGTACAACCTGGCGCCCTTGCCACGCCCCCCGGTTCTTGGGAGTCCTCTTGGCCTCTCCCTCTGACTGGCATCTCCCCCCCACCCTCTTGGTACGCCCCAACCCCACCCCCACTCCCCCACAAACACACACACACACATATACACACACACCCACACACACACCCTCCGGCCGGCATTGGTCGGCGTTCGTCTCCCCCCCCAAATCCCCAGCTCAGACCTAGTGGGTCGGCCTTGGCCTCCCCCGCGCTCCGGACGCTGTTGGTTGGCGCCGGGCTCCCCTCTCCCTACCCCCCCGCCGCTCGCCCGAGTGGTTGGGCCGCGGCGACCCTTCCAGCGGCGCGGCCCCCGCGCCTGGCACGGCTCGGCGCGTCTGCCCCAAGTCGCGCGCCCGCGATCCACGCTCGTCGGTGCCCACAGCACCCCGCGAGGCCCGCGGCTGCCCTGCACCCGCCATGGTCCGTCCGCGCCGAGCCCCGCACCGCTCCGGCACTGGTGGCCCCCTTGGGGGCCGCGGCCGACCCCCGCGGCCGCTGGTCGTGCGCGCCGTGCGCTCGCGCTCCTGGCCGGCCAGTCCTCGAGGCCCGCAGCCGCCACGGATCCGGGCTCGCTCGGCCCCTCCTATGGTAAGCCCCCTGTCCTGCTTCCAGAGTCTTCCACGGTTCCGCCCCCGCCGGCCCCTCCGCTGGGCTCACGCCTTTGTCCGCGGCCCCGCGCCCCGGGAGCCCCGCAGGGTGGTCGCTCTCCCCCCGTGCAGCCCAGGGTGGTATGTGCCGCTTCTCCCCTTTGTTGCTCGTGTGGCGGATGGGGGGCGGGGTGCTGCTGACTACGCGGTCGGGTTTAAATATTCGGCTGGGGGGCGAGCCGGGGCCCCCGCGTTGTGCACGCGCGCGCCCAGGTGCGGCTCCCGGGGGCGTTTTTCCCCCGGGCTGGAGCCGTGACCGTGGCGTGCGTGGCTTCGTCTTGCGTCGCCGCCCAGCAGCGGGCCCAGGCCCTCCATGTAAACATTCCGTTCTGTCGATCCTTGCTTCGCTAGGCCTAAAGCATGTGTGTGCGCTTTCCAGAAATCTTGAGCTTTTTGTCAGGGCGGCAGAATGGCACACCGCGACAATTCGCGCGCAGCCAAGCCATGCATCTTACCCAGCTGTGAGGTGGACTTTGGTCAGCCCTGGTCACTTCTCTCACACCTTGGGCGAGTCCCCCGCGCAGAGCAGAGGCTGGTTTCCCTACCGCTGTAAACTAGCTACGCTGGATCACCTGCGGAACCTAGACACGCCCTCCTTTCCTCCCTTCGCGATCGGCAGCCCGGGGCCTTTAAAGCTTACTCACCCTAGATCCTCAAACTTCACTGCAAGTGTGAGCGGGCTCCTTGCATTAGCGGCAAATAACGTTTGCCTAGCCAGGAGTTTCTCTTGGTCTGCGCCCTTAGCCAAGCCCCTCTCAGTGTTCCTAGAGGTGTGCTTCCCTTCTGGGTGCAAGCAACCAAGTCCAAGCACTGTGAGGGCCTAAGAGGTAAACCCCCAGCAATTGTGTCACTCAGACTTAGGTTGGCCCCTAATTTTGTTCCTGTGGTCTTAATTTAGGGCCTTTTATGCCCCAAGAAACATGCACATGTAGCCAAGTTTCAGTGCCCAGGTGCCATCACACCCACATCCAAGAATGACCTGCCCCACTGGAAGGCAGGCTGATTCCGGTTTTTAAGCCGCCAGAACAAAAACTTTCGTAGTAGTCTTCATGCTGGGATAAAGGCCTCACACCCTCTATAAGAACATTTGAAAGTACACGGTAATGAATGAAAGACTTCTCTCCCATCCCTCCCTCACCCAGGAGCCATTGGCTTGAGTGCTGGTGGAACAGTCTGGGCATAGGCTGGTACCAAAGCTCTGCCATCACTCGGTGCCCTCACTAGGCACTCAAGGGCCAGCGTTTGGTGTGGGGTGCCCTCCAGACTTCCTCATATCACCCCATCTTTATCCCGGGCCAGGATCAGCAGGGAAGGTGGCCTTTTGATGGAGACGGATCATGGGTGAATTTCTCTTGGGCTGTGAGGAGGTCCCACATAGAGAGGTCTATGGTCTAACAGATTGGTAGGGCCAGAAACCTGTGGATGGGAGCCAGTAGTGACATCTTTGTGGGACCCTTAACCCCTTATGGGCCTTCAGCCTCAATGCCCTCCCCTCTGCCACAGGAAGGTGCTCGTGTCTTTGGGGCTCTGGGGCCTATCGGGCCCTCCTCACCAGGGCTGTCCCTAGGCGGGCTGGCTGTAAGTGAGCATCGGCTCAGCAACAAGCTGCTGGCCTGGAGCGGAGTGCTGGAGTGGCAGGAGGTGAGCCAGGCCTAGTGCTGGAGACCCTGGGCCTATGCCCGCGTGGGTGGGTGCTGGAGGCCCTGGGCCCATAGCCCCATGGGTGGGTCTGGCACCTAATTTGGTGTATGCTACCATCTCCTCCCTCCCACAGAAGCGCAGGCCTTACTCAGACTCCACAGCCAAGCTGAAGCGTACTCTGCCCTGCCAGGCCTACGTGAACCGGGGCGAGAATCTGTGAGTGCCACCAGCATAGTAGGGTAGGGGGATGAGGTGTGGGGAGGTGGGGTTCCTGACACCACCTTCCGTAGGGAGACGGACCAGTGGCCCCAGAAGCTGATCATGCAGCTCATCCCGCAGCAGCTGCTGGTGAGACCCAGCCCAGAACCAACACCCCTCCCTCAACCCAACCCAGAAGCTCTCCCCTTCTCCCAGAACCCTTACCCCACCCATCCGGGAGCTCAGGACTGGATCCTTGACCAGAGGCGTCCTTATCTCCCCCAGACCACCCTGGGCCCCCTGTTCCGAAACTCCCAGCTGGCCCAGTTCCACTTCACCAACAGAGACTGCGACTCGCTGAAGGGGCTGTGCCGCGTCATGGGCAATGGCTTTGTGAGTGTCTAGGGCTGGTGGATGGGACCCAGTTCTGCCTCCTGAGAAGGGGCCTGTGGAATATTTATGTCAGGCAGCTGGTGGCCTTACTGGCCTGAGTCCCTGACACTCTGTCTCTGAGCTGTGTAGTGGGTCCTGGCTCATTGAGCTCAGCAGGCAGGAGTGAGGGCTGTGGGTGAAGCTTTGGGTCAGGAGACCCCTGTGGCTGTAGCCAGATACTAAGGCCGCAGGTGTTGGGAACAGTGTGGGAGTCGGGGACCTGCCTGCCTCCCTGCTCAGAGGCTTATCCTGCTGCATGGTGGGACAGCCATCTTCTCTTGCTGGGCTACTTCAAGGATTCTGTGTCACCAACCTGTGTTCACGAAGCTTCCCTTACTTGGTACACGTTAGGGAGTGTGGCTACTGCCACCCTATGCTAGTCCTAGGGGCTGGCCTGCAGGAGGTGGCTTCACCGTGGACAGCAGTGACCCTGGCTAGAATGCAGAATAGGGTTCCATACTAGTGATTGGGGGGAGGAGTGGAGAAGGAGGAGGAAGTGTGGATGCAGATGTTTCAGGTGTCAGACACCCCATCTTCCCATGAGGAGGTGCCAGCACTCAGTAGCACTTCCTGCTGGTACACCTGTAGATGGGGAAACTGAGGACCCAAAGATGAGAGATTGCCTGTCTTAGGTAGCAGAACAGGGTTCGTGCCCAGAAGCCTGGCCCAGCCTGTCCTTAACCCAGTGGCAGGGCTGGGGCTTCAGGAGATGTGGACCCTGGCCACCAGCACTTCCACTTGACATTCCATCCCATCCACAGGCGGGCTGCATGCTCTTTCCCCACATCTCCCCATGCGAGGTGCGCGTGCTCATGCTCCTATACTCGTCTAAGAAGAAGATCTTCATGGGCCTCATCCCCTACGACCAGAGCGGTTTCGTCAATGCCATACGGCAGGTCATCACCACCCGAAAACAGGTGTGCCCAGCCAACCCCTGGGTAGGCACTGGCAGCTGCCCTTCCTGCGTGGAATGTGATGATAGTGATGGCTGGAGTGAGGATTGCAGGGAATGCTAAGGCGGCAGCAGCCCCTGACCAGGGCTCCATGGGCAGTGGAGAGGGGTGTGGGGGGGTATTCCTGGCAACAGGAACTTCTAGCCACTAAGATGGCTGGTTTATAGTCATCCGGGAGGGCATGGACAGGTTCTGGAGAAACGGTGTGACCTCACACCAGTGTTTATAGCCCTTGACCCCAGAAACTAGCTAGGTAGAGTTGCAGTCCTGTGGTCCTGTCCATCAGGTAGGGCTGGGACTGGCCTGGCTTACTGTGAGCAGTGTACAGGAAGCATGAGGCCAGTCCTGGGACCCTACCCACCATGGCCTTATTTTCACAGGCGGTGGGCCCAGGCGGGGTACACTCTGGCCCTGTGCAGATTGTCAACAACAAGTTCCTGGCATGGAGCGGCGTCATGGAGTGGCAGGAGGTGAGCTGTGGGATGTTGTGGGCCATCACCTCTTCTCTCCCCTGCCTCCCCTGCCCCCCCCTGCGGTCCTGAAGTGCCTTCTTGTTCTGCCCCAAAGCCTAGGCCTGAACCCAACAGTCGGTCCAAGCGGTGGCTGCCGTCTCATGTCTATGTTAACCAAGGGGAGATCTTGTGAGTATAGGAGGGTGGGTATGGGCAAGTGGGTAGAGGCTCCATGGGATGGGAAGACATGCTGACAACAGTGGTCTGGTGTCACAGGAGGACTGAGCAGTGGCCGAGGAAGCTCTACATGCAGCTTATCCCACAGCAGCTGCTGGTGAGAGACAGGGCATGCCTGGCTGGGGTGGACCCCAAAAGCAGATGCGTGTCTGGGGCTGTCTGGCCGAGGTGCCTTATAGGATGGGCATCCCTGTGTGAAGATAGCCAGAAGCCTCAGGCCCACCCCCCACAACCTCTTTCTGGCAGACCACCCTGGTGCCGCTGTTCCGGAACTCTCGCCTCGTGCAGTTCCATTTCACTAAGGACATGGAGACACTCAAGAGCCTGTGCCGGATCATGGACAATGGCTTTGTGAGTGGCGGGCATCTAGGTGGAACTAGAATTCATGGGGAGTCCTAGGCCCTTTGTACCTACACCAGTGGGAGGAGGGCACTGCCCTGTTGCACTCTTATGTGGCTGTCTTGGACCATCCTGTGCTCTGTCACCTCCGCTGGAAAGCAGGCTATGGGGCATCACTGTCCCTGACACCTTGCTGGTGGCTGGTCTGTGCCCCAACCCAGTTCACTTTGCTCATCATTTTGACCTATGTGGGTCCTGGCCTAGTCCCTTTCCTGCCTGGGCCTTCGTTTCCCCAGTGAAGTGAAGTTGCCTTCTGAGCTCTGCTCAGCAATGTTGAGGTTGTCCTCTGGGTATTGGTTGTGCCTGGGAGACACCTATATTCTTGGCATCAGGCTGGAGTGGTGGGATCCCAAGGTAGTGCTCTTGTATAAGACTTGGGAGCATCTGGACAGACATAGATTCTCCTAGAGACTGTAGGGCCCAGTCTGGAGCTCCTAGCTTACCATTAGCCCCTGAAACCCAGCACACCTGGCCCTGTCCTTGATGGCTGCGGGAGATGCCCTTTCTGCACAGCCAGCCCCAGGGTCTGCCTGCGAGCCCAGGTCTGGACCACCAACACCCTTGATTGAGCTCCATGTTCAGGGGTGGTGCTGTAAGGTTGGCCGTGTTTGCCTGTGAGCCACATCTTGGGGCTGGGGTGTGCTGACTCCTGTCTGCCCCACACTGCAGGCAGGCTGTGTGCACTTCTCCTACAAGGCCTCGTGCGAAGTGCGTGTGCTGATGCTGCTGTACTCCTCGGAGAAGAAGATCTTCATCGGCCTCATCCCCCATGACCAGAGCGGCTTTGTCAACGGCATCCGTCGAGTCATTGCCAACCAGCAGCAGGTCCTGCAACGGAGCCTGGAGCAGGAGCAGCAGCAGCGAGGGGTGAGACTGTCCCCCCCCCAACACGCTGTACTGAGCTCGCCTGTGTGCCAGAGGACACATGTGCTGCTCCACGCCTTTTTGGTGCCTGCCACTGACAACCTCTCCTCGCATCCACAGATGGGCGGCTAGGGTCCCCAGGCTGCGCTGGCCACAGTCTCAAGAGGTCCAGTCCAGAGGGTGAGTGGCACCTTAGAGCAAGGACATAGGGTGGCCCTAGGACCCCCATTGGATACAGCTGAGCCTGCGCTCCGGTCCCTCCCACCGTGTCCCTGCTTCCCAGGTCAGATGCTCCTGATCAGGGACCCCTGGGGACTGCGGCTGCCCGGCAACATGAAGGACAGCGTCCTGAAGTCTCCAAGGACAGTCCCGCCCCTGTGTGTTCCCAATAAAGTCTTTTAACCCACATGCCCAGGTGTTCAGTTAAGTGTGCAAGACTCTCTAATGGCCAGATGCAAGAGAGGGGTCTGTGTAGCCCTGGCACTTGTCACTCTGGCTGAGTCTCTAGGGAAGCTGGGTGTCACAAAGTAAAACAGGGAAGAGCAGGCTGGGAGAGCTGTGGTCTCCAGTTTCCCAGGATGACAGAGGAACTAGTGACGTGAACAGACTAGATGTGGTTTTTGCTTCTTGTAACTGGTCCCCCTGTACTGGGACCAGAATGGGTGGGGCTGTCTCTTGGGTCTGCATATGACTGACCCAGCAGGTCCAGATCCTCATTGACCAGGTGGTTCTGTGGCAGGTGCAGAACAGATCCCCAAATTTGAACCCCAGCAGAGTTCTATAGCACCGGGTACCTTTGAGTGTTTGGTCCCGCCCCCTCACTCCCAGCAAGGCAGCTATGTTGTTGGGTCACTGCTTTTATTGGCAGACTCAGCCCTCTGAGAACTGGAGGTACAGCCGCTCGAGCTGGGGCTCCACTTGCAGCCGGAATGGGATCTGCAGGATCTCCACGAAACCCTCGGCAAGCGTAGGGGTCTCGAACTGCTTCCTGCAGGCAGAGGGCTCACAGTGAGGGGGCAGAGAAGCAAGCTTCCACCTCAAAAGCCCACTCACAGGCCATGTGTAGGTGGGTACCTGTAGCCGAACATAACAACGTCGGATACCGGTGCGTGGGAGGAGCCGGTCATCTCTCGGAACTGTGGGAGAAACCAGATTGTGGTCAGCAAGGGCGGGGCTTTTAGGGGATGAGATCTAGTTAGGGTGGGGCTTGGGACAGGCAGGCATGTGAGGGCTGACCCGGATGTTGTGGCGGGATTGCTCCAGTGTGGCTTGGAAGAGGAAGCAGCGACAGGGCACGCTGGCATCTCTGGCGCACTGGATGTACCTACGGCACAGGGGGCCGCTGTCATATCTGTCATGTCGTCCTGGTGGCCCATAGTGGACCAGTGGGGACCCATTACCTGGCCCGGCTAGGGACATCAGGGTTGGTGTTGTCAATCACCACACGCTTCCTCTGTCGCAGCGCTGCCTCACATGAGCTCACGCACCGTTGCCACGAGCCCAGCGTGTCCTAAGGGACCCAGAGCAGGTCACACACAGGGTCTCTGGTGGGGAGGGGAGGGGAGGGGAGGGGAGGGCACTGCCTGGCAGGCCACTCTGGACTCACCCTGTTCACGTGGATGTATCCTGCTGACACGAGATGCTCCTGGAGGAAGGTTGACTTGCCGGCTGCAGGAACAAGTGTGGTAGTGGTCAGCGAAGTGGGAAGTGGATCCAGGGGCAATCGGGACGGTATAGGTGGGCAGGGGCATCTCACCTCCAGGGAATCCCACGGCAACAACTACCTCAGGGTCAGGGCTGAGGAGAGTACTGGACTCGGGGAGGTAGAGGGGTCCAGAGCGAGAGATGGTCCTCTGATGGGGGAGAGGTAGATGAGAACTGTACCCCCCTTGGGCCCTTCTCCCCTCTCTGCTGGGGCCTCACCGGGTCAAAGAGTGGCAGCTCAAAACTCGCTGCTGGCCAGTTAAGGAAGAACTCCTCTGGTGTAGCGAAGGGCAGGCCAAGGTTGAGAGCAAACTGGGGGTGCGCAGGGAGAAAAGTAGGCAAGTCAGACTGGGGTCAAGTTAACCACCAGGCAGGGGTGGAGGGTATGTGGCTCACCAGGCGGTCTGCACAGGAGAAATCTTTCTTCTTCCGCCCGGGAACCCAGTTAGCGGGTCGGCCAGCAGCATCTACAATGGAGGATTCCTCTGTCCACCAGAGTTCTGAAAATGTCCCACTTGATCCACTGCTGAAACTCCTTACCTCCCACAAAGACGCTGTCCTGGATGGAGATGGGCACTCCCTCGTTGGCCTACAGAGAGAAGGTGAAAAGCCTTTCAGTCAGCCCTTTCAGCTCCAGGGCCTCCAGGCTGTCCATAGCCCTGAAGCCAGCTGTTCCTTGGGTGGCCACCAGAGGGCACCTGTGTCTAGAAACCTTCAGTTTCCCTGCCCTGGGGTATCCTTCAAGGGTCTTGGGGACTAGCTCAACATGCAGACTAGTCTTGCCACCTCTGGGTCACCTTGGGAGACTCCTTGAACCTCCACTCCCACCCCTCGGACTTAACACCGAGGATAATATGTTCTGCCTGATCTTGCCGTTCTCTTATCCTGCCCATGCAGTGTCCCAACTGCTCCAGGGCTCACACAAACGGGCGGGCAACCTCTCTTGGCCATGCTGACTTTCAGAGATTGTGATGTGACACATGAAAGAGACAAGGTCCCTAGCAGAGGTGAGGGGTGGGAAGGAAGAGGCTGGGGGCACACTTACCCATTCCTGAAGATGGTCCCACATGCCGCTCACTGGTTTGCGGTATAGGCCTGCGTGTGTGGCCACCAGTACCTGTGGGGTGGCAGGGCTGCAACACTCTGAGTCCATCCCGGCACCCACCCATATGGTGTGCCAGCATGACCCAGCTGAAACCTCTACCTTGCACTCTGAGATGTTCTCTGGATCTGTCCCCTATGTGGCTTTTCAGTTTCCCTCCTGGGCATACCTGGAAGGGGACTGCGAGTTTGTCCACCACAGCCTGCACCTTGGCCTTGAACTCAGCTGCCGGCAGCTTCCCTCGCCCAATGCCCATCTGGTTGGTGAAGATCACCAGCTGGGGGACAGATAGGATCACTTGGAGGCCCCATCTTGACCTCCCTGTGTACACGTGTCCAAGTGTGCATCTGTGCACATACCCGCACACACCTGTGTGCACCCATGTACACACCTTGAAGCCCTTGGCGTCCAGCTCCCGCAGTTTCTTTGGAATCTCTGGATACAAGATCCTAAGGAGGGTGGGAAGCAGCAGGTGATGTTGGGCGCATTGGGAGGGTGCAGAGGGTTGGGGCACCTCTTTGTAGCCACCTTGTCCCACCTCACCTCCAGTCATTGGGACCAGTGGGGAAGACCTTCCCAGAGCAGGTGGTGATGAGGGTCCCATCCAGGTCAAAGGCAGCTACCTGGCATCACAGGGACAGTCATACCATCACCTCTGACCCTAAAGGCTGCCTGACCCTGTGAGGCTGGATCCACCCAGTTTGGGGGAGGGCGAGAAACTGAATTAGCCAACATGCCTTAGGCATGGGTGTAGTAGAGTAGAAACAAAGCCCCAACAGCTACATGCTGAAAATGGAGACCCGTGTCTCGCCCAGCTTCTTTACCAGGCTGCTTCCCTTAAAAGGCCAATGGCCCTGGAAGAGTTTTTTTGCTAGATGCTAAATGTCCACTGAAGACTGGGCCGTGAGCTCTCTCTGTAGACACATTTAGAAGTGAAGGTGCCACAGACCTGAAACCTGTACCTCAGCGCTTATAACCATCCCTTGGCTTCTCAGCAGTCTCTGCTCAGAACAGTCCAGGCTCAGAGACTTTGAGACCTGTCCAGGAACGCACAACAAACCTTGGATTGAATGACCAGACCAACCGATGTTCTCACCTTGTCTCGGGCCTTCACTCCTGGGGTGGAGAACACCAACAACTTCTCCAAGTTTTCCCAACCAGGGGATGACTTCCGGACCCTCTTTCTCTCTGGTTCAACATCTTCCTTCTCTTCTGGGGCCTCTGGAAGGGTGCCAGGTGGAGTATCTGTCTGGGATCGTGGCGTGTGGATCTGCTCCCAGCACAGGGTCAGGGGGTGCAGGCCATTGACCAGATACAGGGTGTCCCCCACCTGCAGAGAGCCTTCCAACCCTGGCTTCAACTCCTGGGCCCCAGCAGTAGAAGGGTTAACGCCCAGCTGCAGACAAAAGGGGAGGAGCTGAGGTTGGTTATTCACCGCCCCCTCCTGCGGAGCTTCCTCTAATCCAGAACAATCATCCCTTTAAGCGCCACTTCTTTACTTAGCGCTACCAATCAGGGCTTTGGAGAGATTCAAGGTTTTCCAGAGTGGAACAGGTGGAGGAGGAGCCAGGGGGGACAGCCTTCAGCTCTGGTCCCGCCCCACCTTTGCAGCCCGCATCTGAAACTGGTACCTGTTTTACAGCCACTGTCCGGGTCTCTGGGTCTGCGAGCAGTTCCACTGAGGGTTGAGAGGGCGGGGTCAGAGCTTGCATCCCGAACAGCCTCGGGCCATAAACACTTCCTTTTTTTCTGAGATAAAATCTTATGTGCCCCCAAGTTAGCGAGGAACTATCTACCGAGCTGAGTTCGATCTAAACTTATTTTTTCTGCAGCTCCCGGAGTGGACTGACTGCTAGATAGGACTAGCAGCTGCCACATTCCTACCTAGGATTGCCTATGACTAGCACCACTGAGTAGGGCGTAGGCAGGTAATTTAATCTGTAGCTTCTGCTGCCTCCTAGACAAATGAGATCCAGGTCCTGAACTATAAGGCATCCGGCGTAGCGACAGTTCTCCTTCCAGCTCTTCCATGCCATGCTCCCGGGACACACACAATAACCCCTAGTGGACCCGAGCCCCCTTTCCGCTGCAGACTCCGCCCGCACCAACCTTGGCTTCGGGAGCACTTCCGGTCCGTCACCTGGGTCAGGGGTCCCCGACCCAGGATCAGAGTTTTGCCATCCAAGGGCAGGAAGATGGGGGGCGGACCACCGGGCGGACTCTGCAGCCACAGGCGGCCTTGGGCTTCCATCTCCGCCATGCTGGTTGCCAACCTAGGTAAAGCGGTAGCACTGCGTGAGCGACCACCAGCCCCGGCTTTCTGCCGGAAGTCCCGCCTCTTGTACACCACCTTTAGAATCCCCCCGGGAAATGCCACACCCCCTCGGGTCTTGGGTGGGCTCGACGTTTCTCAAGCGATGGTACTGGCTTCAAACCGTGGCAAGGGTCGCGCCTCCTGACCGCATTTAACCTAGCGCGCTGCTCCCGAGAAGGTGGCTACTTCCGGTGGAAACCCTTGACCCGCTCCTTGCTTAGCGGAACTGACAGGCTTTGCGGAGAGGGCGGGGCCTTCTGCGCGTCCCGCGGCGTGGGCCCCGCTCCTCGTCCGACGCTCTTTCTGCACATCATTTCTGCGGGGTTTCGAGTCCAGGCTGGCGACAAGTTCCTGATCCTGAAGCGACAGCCGCGTGCGGGCAGCTGGGCTCCCGCTGAGCTCGGCCTACAGAAGACTTTGGTCTTCTTCACCTGCAGTTGAGTCGGACGACGGGCTGCTGTAACACTAATCGTTTCCCTCGTCCAACTTCCCAGCCAGGATCCACCCGCTCCGTCATCGCCCCGCTTGCCCAAGGGTCTTTTGTGCCAGTCCCACCCGCCAGCCTGACGTGGGTCTGGGGCTCGCCCGATCTTGCAGCGACCCTTTGTCCACTGGTAACCCAGCTTTCCAGCTAAACACTAGGCAACACACTCACGCTCGTTAGAACTCTTTAACTTGTAAAGGTTAAAAACTTTTAATTTTAGAACGCCCTCCCGACTGTCGGCCCCTAACCCCACTCTCCCCCACCCCAGGACGGGAGAGTGGGCCCTTGGTCCCCACCTTGGGTGGAAGAGGGCCTCTTAAGGCACCTGTTGGGGTCAGAGGGGAGGACAGATCTGGCACTGCTTCAATGCAGGACGGAC
Organism: Typhlomys cinereus; assembly: GCA_023101885.1. Classification (NCBI taxonomy): domain Eukaryota; kingdom Metazoa; phylum Chordata; class Mammalia; order Rodentia; family Platacanthomyidae; genus Typhlomys; species Typhlomys cinereus. The sequence continues at coordinate 336,700 of JALPQD010000800.1, read as the reverse complement.
TTTTGAAGGGGCAGGCTGTTGAAGGGCCAATGGGGGTGTCAGATGTAGATATAGGGTTGGGCCGTCCCTAAAGGGGACGGAGGAGCAACAAGAATGGACAAAATCGACAACACCAGCTTCAGTAGTGTAAAGAATTGGAAGGCCTCAGGCCAATTTAGGTTCTGGAGAGGGCTTGGCCACGCCCCCAGAGAGCTGGGACCAGTCAGGAGAGTTGAAGAAGGGCAGGCAGAAACTTTCGGAAGATTAAACCCTTGACGGGATCCGGGATCCAATCCAGTCAAACGAAGGCTGGAAGGCTGTCAGTCAGTCACGAGGCTGATGATCACCACCGCCTGTTCCAGACTTGGCTCTGTGGTCTCAGGCTGGAGCCAATGCCGCGCGAGCACAGCCTCTGTTGCTAGGCAAAAAACGGAGTTGACCCATTAAAAGTTATTAGCTCCACCCCTGGCCAGGGGCAAGCCAATCCCTTTGAGAAGGTTTTGTTGCTGGGTAGAGAAAGGCGCAGCACACCCAATCGAGAGGCCAGGCCGAGTTCCTCAAACAGCTCCAGGCCCGTGGGCGTGGTGTGCTCCCTTGGGGCTCAGTATTTCCTCTTCAGCTTCTGGAAGTCGCTGGTATTGAGCCGAGGCCGGGGCAGGTCCCCAAAGACCTGGGTATCCTCCGCCTCCCGCAGCACCAAGGCACGCATGCTTGCTGCGATGCGGTCCAGGTCCGGGGAGGAAGGCTGCAGACAGGCGAGATAAGTCAACGCCTCTGGAAGTCCTTCTGGCTGCCCTGCACCCTGCCCGCTACCTGCACCAGTCTGTGGGGGATCACAGGGTCTGTGGAGCTATGGGCGCTAGGGAAGCCGGCCCTGGTTCTCTATTTCCTTGAAGTAGCTAGATCTAGGCTTTGTCCCTCTACCACCTGGGAAGTCATGTTAACTTTTCAGTGCCTGTTTCCCCTCTACCTCAGGAAGTTTGATGACAAGGTCGGCCAGCACAACCTGCAGGTTTCCCCATCCCGAGATATCTTTCTGCAGGGGCTGGATGGGTGAAGTAGCACTGGGCTTCTCCTGCCTCCCCCCCACCTGTCCCATCACCTCACCGGTCCATTCTCTTCATCAGAGGACCTTGCTTCTGTCCTCTTCTCCTTGAAGGCCCACACTGGCACAGACACAGGCAGGGACTTGGCATACTGCTGGGTGGGTGCAGCTGGGGGCACAGAGCAGGCAGGCGGGCCGGCAGGGGTCTCCTCACTCAGGCTGCCATCTACGATACAGGGAGTTTCACCCTCTGTCCTGGCCTCAGCACTGCCACAGGACACAGAGCCAGCCCAGGACACTCACCGTCTGTGCTCTCAGGGTCTGACTCGCAGAAAGGGGGCAGGTCCTGCAGGGTGGCATCCTCATCCATCACAAAGAGGCCTGTGGGAGGCAGGTCCAGCCCAACAGCTGCTCATCCAAGTCTGAGACCAATCCCAGGCCTCCACACCCTTCCCCATCCAATGGCCAGCTATGGCAGTGTGAACCCCTTCCTGTGCCTGCTACAGTTCAGAGAGGGAAGTGCACACCTTAGGGCAAGGTTCCAGGATCCCAAGTCCCATCTCTGGGACATCCCACCACAATGGACACAACCAGTTCACTCCCTAGTTGGCTCACCTCCATTATCACTGCCACCCAGCCGTTCCCCAGAAGTCTCTGTCTCAGTGGGTTCATCGTCATCCTCTTCATCTTCCTCCCTGGCCAAGGTGGACCGGGGTAGGGAGCTCAGAACCGGGCTGGGTGGCTGTGGTGCTGGTGGGGGCCCCGGAGGGCGAGCAGCAGCAGCTGCCCTGTGGGCTTGTGCAATATCATGGAGACAGCGACGGGCAGCTTCGGCCAGGGCCCCACGGCCATGGGCAGCATAGGCACAGGGGCCTGGGCGGGGTGGGGGTGGTGGTGCTGCAGTCAGCAACACCAACTCTGTGCCAGTCCGGGCCCGGAAGCGCTCGGCAGCCCCCACCACTGCCTCCCACAGCTCCTCGGGCCGCCCCGATGCCATCCGCGCCCTGTGGGCCAGAGCAGGATAGAGCCACTGAAGCTAGGCTATAGATATAGAGCATAGCGGTCCCATGCACGTTCCTCCCTGAAGCCCACCCAAGGGATCCTACTCCTCTAACCATCCTGTCCCAGCACCTTTCCCACCTGCTACCATCACATCCCCCAATGCTTGCTGGGCCTGCGCATGAACACTGTCCCTCCCTATCAGCTCTGTTTCCTCTGATCTGACTATGTTATAACACAGGACCATCTACAGGCCAGAAGTCCTCAGGATGAGGGCGTCTCTTGTAGACTTGGCCGGCCAGTCTTGAACTTGCTATGTGACCAAGGATGGCCATGAACTTCTGGTCTTATTGCCTCCAATTTCCCAGTTTTGAGATGACAGGCACTGAGGATGGAACTCAGGGCTTGGTGCCAAGTACTCTATCAAGTGAGTCCCAATCCTTGGCTCAGGGTTGTTCATGTAGCCCAGGTTACAGGTTAGCCTTGATCCCAAGCAGTCCTCCCCAGCTGGAAAGGCAGGCAAGTCTCCCATGAGGTTTAAGACAGTGCAAATGGAAAGTAAAGTGCTGGGTGGTGGTGTGTGGCAGTGACTTCACATGCTGGCTAATGACACAGATGGCCAACAAGGGTTCCATGTGTTCCTTTGTGTGGCTGTGGGATGGCACAGGTCTGAAATCACAGCATTCAGAGGCTGAGGCAGGGGGATCCACATTTGAGGCCAGGCTGGACTACAGAGTGATAGTCTGTCTTAAGACAGGAAGAAGGCAACCATTTGTGGCTGGCTAGGTCTCTGTGGAAGAACTGCCTGGTCAGCACCTAGCCTCTATCTTGGCCTGCGCAGTTCGTCCCCAACTCTCTGGCTCTGTGGCCACTGCTCATCTTTCACACATCTAGGAAGGGAGATGTTACCATCCCTACCCCCACAGCTGGGTCTAGAACTGAAGGAGGACAACAAATTAGTGTAAACTGCTCGGTACCTAAAAACCCACCACAGGTCTTTGCATTTTCTACAAGAGTACCCTGGCTTCCCTTTAAAGTCAGACTTAACTCCTGCATTGGGTTCCCCACTTCTGAGCTCTTGACAGCAAACCCATTGCTTGCTTCCGATCAGACTGAGAGCTCCTGAAGGGGAACGATCTGGGTTGTCGCAGACTATGACTAAAACTTCCTGTGTGGCTTTGAGCCGCTCACTGAGGCTCTGTCTTTCCTCCCAGCTACTTAGAGCAGTATGCACCCATCAGTGAAGGAAATGGAGCCCACCAGGGTCACAGTGAGGGGAAGCAGGGAATCTGGAGTCTCAGTCTCTGTTATTCACGAAAACCAGCTTTCTGGGCACTACTTGGTGCACAGCTACACTGGTTACCTCCCACCCGGCTCTCACATCTCTGTCCAGGTGTGTGCTCTGCCGCCAGACAGAGCCACACCGACCGGGTGGGTCAACCTTCCTTCTCACTTCCCCTACAAGGGAAGCAGCAGTTGCCGCCCAGCTTCACAGCTGTAAACTGCAACCTGGGGAGATCCTGCATCTCCGGCCACGCTGCAGAGTCGGGGCTGAGACTGGGCAGTCTGGGCTCATGAGGTAAGACATCCCACATCCCCATGGCGCCACGGAGAGCTAGAGATACCCCCGGAAGGGCAAAAGTGGATCAGCAAGGCTGTCTGCTGGAATCTCAAGCCCCAGAGAAACGGGAAGTACCTTTCCCCGCTGAGAAAGGAGGCTGGAAACCAAAGCTCAGGACAGAGGCATGAGGACTCCTAGGCGACACTGCCCTACAGCCAGCCTGGGTTCTCACGTCCCCGGGGAACCGGGAAACAGCTCAGGGGCGCAAGCTTTCTCTGCAGTAGACCTTGGGTAGCCGCAGGTGCGCGGTGTGAGAACAGGAGTGAGTGGCTTTTAAGGTGGCACAAAGGAGGGCGACTTACTCGGACCTCTGCCAAGGCTGCTGGACAGCTAAGGAGCCTCGTATGAGCCGAGGCAGAGGGACGACCGGGCAGGTGCCCGGCCGCTCAGGGCAGGTGTGGAGGGAGACAGGGGAAGGCCCACTCCAGGACGCCCCAGGACGATCCCGTCTGTCAACGTGGACGCGGCCTGACGCGGACAACGTGCACGGCCCAGAGCCGTACCACGCCCGGGGTCCAGAGGCCCCTTCTCTAGGAAGAAAACAGGAAATCCCGCCCAAGTAAGGGGCAGGACCGGAAGTCCCGCCCTGGGACGGGTGAGGGGAGCCACGAACCCCCTCGAATGGCCCTCCCACCACCAAGCCTATATAGGCAGGCCACGGCCGGAGGGAGACCCTAACCGGTCCGTACTCCGGGCGAAAGGGCTTGTGCACGATTTGCATCCGGGCAGACGCGACGGTTTCCATGAAAAACGCTTTTCCAGCGCTCAGCTAAGGCTCGCCGAGCGAGCTCCATCCCCTGCTCCATCCAGGCCATAAGCTTTTATAACCGCTCGCCCTTCTAGCGCCCCCCCCCAACCTCGGACAGCCAAATCCTCCCCACAACCCAGCTCACAACGCCGCCTCCACTCACGTGCCCGTAGCCAGCATGGCCGGCCTGGCGCCGTCGCCGCCCTCAAGAGGCATGGCGGCGCCTTAGCGTCACTTCCGCTCTCTCCTCCCTCCATTCCGTAGGCCTCACCTCCCTCGTCCTGGACGCCCAAAACCGAAATGGCTACCAAAGTTTCACCTGGGAACCGTGGACCATAGCAACAGTAAAAAAGCCCACAAGGAAGATGGCAAAAGGCTCCGGCCCAGGAAGAAACCGATCTATAGCATTTCGATTTGCCAGCAACAAAGATGGCTACTGCCCCGAGACCACAATCAACTAAGGCAGGCAACCTGACGTCTCATATCGTCATCTGGTTGCCACCATGACAGGACAGCCATCCTGGCTTCATATGCCTATAACGCATAGAGGGTCTCCCTCTCTACAACCTACCCCCCTTCAGCACCACGCTGACAAAGATCCAATATTGCAGCATCCAATATGGCGTCGGTTTGCCAAGCTTCAAAATGGCGGTGCAGCCCACTTCCCACGGTGATTCAGGAATTCATCCAGGGGCCGCTTCGTTTCCGGGGGCACCGACGGCTTCATTCCGTTATCCCGAGTCCCTCAGAGCCTCTAGTGATGTACAGTTCCTCTCAACTTCCTTTCCTTTACCTGTTTCTCTTTTCCAACACCTCGCCTTAGCGCTGCGCAGAGTCCTGCATCGCATTAACATGGCCTGGGCAAACCACCTACGGCGGTGCCCTCGAGTAAGATGGAACCTCACCGACTTCTACGCCAGTGTAAAACATGGGGAAGGAATAGGGGCGTTGCAGGGAGACCTTGAGCTGGTGGGTGGAGCTCTCGGGCCCTCCTACTTGTTTACTTCGTGGCGGGAGCGGGAGTAGTGCGCTGCGCATGCTCCGGGTCACGGTGCGGCTCGACACTGCCTGTACCACGTGACTTTGAACCCCTGCAGTTTATCTGTCCCACGCAGAAAGATCGTTCCATCCACTCTGGCTTTGGAATCCCAGGGGAGCTACCATTATCTAGCTTTGAGGGGGAGGTGTCCTTCCCGGATGTGACACCACAGTGACCCGGAAAAGGAGGAGACTGGCGCACAGGGGCCTCGGCGTCGGCTATGGAAGGATCTGGCTACAGGGTGAGTACCCAGTACCCATCCATCTCTTCTGTCCAAACGAAACGCCCCCAGGTGATGGCTCACTTCTCCCTTCCGCCATGCGGGGGCCCTGGGAGCCAGGCGGAAGACCTAGATAGCGCCTTCGCAAGCACCACTCCGCTGTAAATGCGCTGTCATCCCCTTGTGCCCAAGGAAAACAAGTTTTAGCCACGCCCCCTCCGGACAGTCGTTCAGCTCTTGGCCACGCCCACCCTTCTCCCGCCCGTATCCTGGTCCCACCTATATCATCCCATTGGCTCCCGCCTTGGCCACGCCCTATTGGAGGTCCCACCTTGGCCTGGCTCCCAGGGAATAGCCCCTTCCTACGCCCCATTGGCTCCCACCACGGCCCCGCCCTCATTGCATCACCCCCCGCAGGTAGTGTTCGAGAAGGGAGGCGTGTACCTGCACACGAGTGCCAAGAAACACCAGGACCCGGACTCCCTCATCGCGGGAGTCATCCGTGTCGTGGAAAAGGTGGGGTCGGGAGGGAACGGGTCCCCAGTGGAATGAAAGAGGCATCTTGTGGGACCTTCGGCAGGCTTGAGGAATGGAAATGGCATAAGAAGGTTGGAACTTTGCTAGGAGAGGCTTGTGGTTGTCAGGTGAGCCTAAGTCCTCCCTGTGCCCCACAGGATAATGACATCCTCCTGCACTGGGCTCCGGTGGAGGAGGCTGGAGACTCTACCCCATTCCTCTTCTCCAAGAAGGTAGGCTCCTGTCTTCCCCTTCCACACTGAAAGCCTGTGTTCCCTCTTCTCTGAGAGATGAGCTGGACTGTTCCTTTGCCTTGGGAGCTCTGTTGTTCCAGCACTGTTTCATGGCATGTTTGGGCTACATTATCCTTTCCTGTGTAGAGGACTTGTGCTTGTTCCTGTCACCTTGCCTCTCTCCCTCTATAGTCCTCATTGTGTCCACTACTGTGTCCTTTGCCAACAGGCCTTTGAGCTTTTTATTGGTAAAACTAAAGGTCTTTTTGTATCTGCAAACCATCACCTGTGTCTAGCTCTGGAACATTCCAGTATTTGAAAAATAAGACTGGAGCTTTTGGCAGGAGCCTGTTTTCTCCCCTTATCCCCTGGCCACCCAGAGTTTGCCCTCTGCCCCTGTACATGGGATCTTAAATAGTCCATCCCTTGCCACTCCCTCAGTCCCTTCCTTCTAGCCACATGGTCTTACCATATAGCCTTGACTGGCCTCAAACCTGCTGCTATCCTTGTTCCTCCTGAGGGTGTAAGCATCGGTGCCTCAACCTGGCTTCTGTGGGGTTTGCAGGGCAACCCGTGCACCTGTTGCTGTTGAAGGCTGATGGTGTCCAGCTTCCACATCTTACAGATGTGCAGATTTTATGTGTTGGTTCTGAGGACATTGGAGGTTGTTCCCATCTGTGACAGAGTCTCCAACCCCTCCTCTTGATAACTCTATTTAATCCTCTGAAGCACTCCCCTGTTTTACTACCGCCAGCAATGCAAGAATCCTGCATTTTCTGTGTCTTCACCAACATTCTAGTTATTTATTTTTTATTGTCTATGCTAGTGACTTGGAAGTAATCTTTTGCATCCATTCCCCCAGCTTATCCTCAGCTCCAGGACCATGGGCAGTCTCTCTGTGCAGAACAACCTCTTGGTTAGCACCAAGAGAACTGGGTCTCAGAGCTGGCTTTTATTTCCAGTTTCCCTGGTGAACCCATGAAAGTGTTCTGCCTTCTCTATGCCATGTCCCCTCCTGGTTCTGCTGGATTGTTTTCCCATAGGAACTTTGAAGCACCAATTCTTTTCTCCTTTTCCCCTCCAAGGATTCTAGTGGGGTTGAGCCCAGTGCCTCAGAAGAGGAACCCACCTTTGACCCAGGCTATGAACCTGACTGGGCAGTCATCAGCACTGTGCGGCCACGACTTCAGCACTCGGAGCCCAGGAGAGGTAGGCAGAGTTGAGATTCTGGGTGGAGAGCAGATGGGACACATCTATGTGGCTATGGCTCCAAAGGCTTTGCTGCCCACAGTCAACATGGCTGCCAGATACTACCCATCTGCCCTAGAGAGAGTAAGTGACTTAACCTGGCCCCAGACATCTCCATGAAGTTTCCAGGCTAGTGGGGATGACAAGCAGCTAGTCACATGGCAGTCTGTCCCAAGTTGAAATTGTAGGATATAGGGTGACAAAAGGAGGCATACAGTCCCTCTGGGAAGAGGGGAGACCTTTTAGGAAGAGCCGATTGGTTCCAGGGGACCCACAAAAATTTCTTGATCCCATTGAGCTGTGTGAAGGGTCAGCTGCACTACGGAGCCCCAAACCTTTTGTTGTGATGCAGGTGGGATTTGAAGTAAGGAGAAGGTTGGAGGTGAGATAGGCAGGTGATCTCAGACCTTTAGGGCCTTGAGTGCCAGGTAGAGGATAGAGTCTTCAGAGTGAAAGTCGCAGAGAGCCAGGAACGGTTCTAGAATATTCTAGAAGAGGTATGTGTCTGCCAGGTTTCCTTCCCATCTTACATAATTTTGCTTAAAAAAAAAAAAAAATTCAGCCTGCCCAGAGGCTCTGATTGCCGTGGCTCGAAGTACTGAGTGAGGATCATTCCAAGTCGATGAGACTGTCCCTGGCTAACAATATGGCGCTTTACTCTAGGTGCACAGCCTAGTTCTGCCCGAGGCGCCTGGGCCTTCTCAGTGAGCCTCAGCGAGCTCAAGTCTATCCGACGATCAAAGCCTGGCCTCAGCTGGGCCTACCTGGTTCTGGTGACGCAGGCCGGAGGTTCACTGCCTGCCCTGCACTTTCACCGTGGGGGCACCAGAGCCCTGCTCCGTGTCCTCAGCCGTTACCTGTTGCTGGCCAGGTGAGTATGCCCATCTTCATGAGAAAGGTTCAGGCAGGACCCATGCAGGCACTTGGTAGGCCAGCACAGGAGGATTGTGAGTTTGAAGCCAGCCAGGTCTATGTAGTAGTCAGTTCCAGGTCAGCCAGGCTATATGATACCCTGTCTAAAAAGCAAAAGTGGGACTGGAGAGATTGGCTCTGGGGTTAAGATTCTGCCTTGCAAGTAGAAGGTCCTGGGTTCAGATCCCAGGTCTCACATAAAAAACACCAGGCAGAAATGGCAGTGGCTTGCACTTCCTGTCCTGGGGGCAGAGCCTGGGAAATCCCAGCGCAAAGCAAAAAAGAGGTAGACGCAATCCAGGATGATTCTCAAAGTCCCCTTGGTCCTCCGTAGGGACACACAGTGCCCTTTGACACACACACACACACATAGCCACAGCCATATAGCCACACACAGCAAAGGTTATGGGAAGGTGGGACTGAGTGTTTTCCCAGTGCACAATCTCCATCCCAGCCAAGCTCCAGGCCTGTGCTCACTCACTCAGCCACAGAGTGAAAGGCTTTCATTGGCCAGGCTGGGGGCCTCTCTCTGCAGGAACGTGCTATGAATGGGGAGTATGGGTAGGGAGGATCCTGGGCAGCAGGTCCTTCTACCTGTGGCCAATGACATGTCCCCTCCTTGCCAGCTCCCCACAGGACTCGCGTCTCTACCTGGTTTTCCCCCATGACTCCTCTGCTCTCTCCAACTCCTTCCACCACCTACAGCTCTTTGACCAGGACAGCTCCAACGTGGTGTCTGTGAGTGTCCCTGAGACAGAGGGTGAACAAGTGGGGGGCAAGACCCAGAGGGATGGCTCTAACACCTTCGGACATTTCCAGCGCTTCCTCCAGGATCCATACTCAACCACCTTCAGCAGTTTCTCTCGAGTGACCAACTTCTTTCGGGGAGCCCTGCAGCCACACCCAGAGGGGGCCTCTTCTCCCGACCTCCACTTGCTGCCAGATGATGAGCCTGAGCCTGGCTTTGAGGTCATCTCCTGTGTGAGTACCAGTATCCCTGTCCGCTGCTCTCTGAAGTGAGCCCCAGGCTTCAGTTTCCTCCTTGATAATGTGGGGAAACCAGCACTAAGCAACAGGACTTGATAGGTGACGTCACAGAGCACTCGTGTGCTGGAGATCTAACTCAAGCTCTTACGCATGCTAGGTAGGTGCTCAGTCACTGAACCACACCCCCCATTTCTCATTGTGGGTTTTAGGCAGGTGTTGTGCCACCAACTCCTCACTGGTTTCTAGGTAGGTGTTTTTCCAGTTTCCAGGCTGACCTTTGCAGTTCTCCTGCCTCAGCCTATGGAGCAGGACAGGCCTACGTCTCTGCCCTTGGCTGTGTCAGCTCTTGTGGGGCTTTGCTGCTGGTCAGGGACAGAGATGCCTCTTGCCCTGGTCTTCAGGGCTCCTCATCCAAGGGCTTTGTGCTCACTTAATGGTTGGCTGAGATGGAGTTGGAGTCAGATCTGATAAGCTCTAGGCTCACCTGAGTTTTCTGCAGGTGGAATTGGGGCCACGGCCAGCAGTGGAACGGGCTCTTCCTGTGACAGAGGAAGAGTGGGCCCTCCATGTGGGTCCTGATGGCCGCCTACAGCAAGTCCCTGAGTTGAAGAAGCGGATCTTCTCTGGGGTGAGTGGCAGGCTAGGGAGGCAGGACAGGCTAAAGCAGGCCAGTAGGAGGATGTCTGATACATTCACCCCTCTGCACTTGCAGGGTCTGAGCCCTGGCCTTCGTCGAGAGGCCTGGAAGTTCCTGTTGGGCTACCTGAGCTGGGAGGGCTCAGCGGAGGACCACAAAGTCCATGTGCGCAAGAAAACGTAAGGAAGTATGGCCCTTGATCTTTGTGGGGAATGTGCACAGTGACTGGTTGGGAGCCTGTGCACAATCAGGTCCAGCAGCAGCCCATGGTGTCACCCTAGGCATGGCTTCCCTGCCCCGGTCCATGCCTCCTGCAGCTGTGCTGTTCAGTCCTTTAGGGGTCCTGAAGGCCCCTCAATGCCTGGCTGTTCCATGTCTGTGCTTGGTTTTGGCAGCATGACAGATGTTAGGCAGAAGTCTGTAGGTGAAATTGGGAAGCGGGCATCAGAGTGGTCAGGGTGGGCTTCCGATGGGTGCCTGGCATGAGTGGGTCTTTCTCTGGGGGTATATCTCAGGCACTTGGGCCAGTGGATTTCATAGCTTCTAAGCTCTACCTCCTTTCCCCCAAGAGATGAGTACTTCCGAATGAAGTTGCAGTGGAAGTCTGTGAGCCCTGAGCAGGAACGGAGGAACTCACTGCTGCACGGATATCGGAGCCTCATAGGTAGGTGTCAGGCAGGGAAGTGGGGGAGTGAAGGGAAATCTGGGTGGGAGGCAGGATGGGGGAACCAGACCCTAGGGTCAAGGGTCAGCTCTCCAGGAGGTGGTGATTAGGAGGCTTTCTCTCCCCAGGCCTCCGTTTTCCTGCTCATGATGGGGGTTACTCTTGATAGGTTCTGGCATCAACTCCACTCTGGCCAGAGGAGCCAAGGAATGGATTGCTGATGGTAGCTAGGGGGAAGGGCCAGAGGCCAGTGGGAAGGCTGCCTCACCTTTCTCTTGTTCCACAGAGAGGGATGTGAGCCGGACAGACAGAAACAACAAATTCTATGAGGGCCCTGAGAATCCAGGGCTAGGCTTGCTCAACGACATCCTCCTCACCTACTGCATGTACCACTTTGACCTGGGTGCGACTGTGTCTCCTCAGGTGGGTTGGAGGGGTGGTCTGGTGCCACAGGAGCCATGCAGCTGATGACCCCGTGTCCCTCCAGGCTACGTCCAGGGCATGAGTGATCTCCTGTCCCCTATCCTCTTTGTCATCCAGAATGAGGTAGACGCCTTCTGGTGTTTCTGTGGCTTCATGGAACTGGTGGTGAGGAGCCAGTGGGGCGGTGGGGGAAGGTTTGGTGGAGGGATAAGGGACCACCACTACCTTTCATTGGGTGGCGTCGTGACCCTCACATCTGAGGCTCCCCGCAGCACGGGAACTTCGAGGAGAGCCAGGAGACCATGAAGCGGCAACTTGGGCAGCTCCTGCTGCTCCTGCGGGTGCTGGACCAGCCACTCTGTGACTTCCTGGGTGCGTCTAGTGTGGAGGGTGGTAGGGTAGGGTTGTGGCCGGAGATAATCAGCAGCCCACAACAGGTGTCAGGGACATTTGATCTGTATAAAAAACAAAAAAAAAAAAACACATTTCATGGAACCTGGTATCCTGGAGGAGGAGAGCAAGAGGGAAGATAGGAAGGAGGAAGGGGCAGCTCCTGCTCACTGTGGGTCAGGCTAGACACTTCTGGACCTTCACTGGGGCTGCTGACTCTGGCTGCAAGCTTTCTCCTTGCTTGTTGAGCATGAACAATGTGGGAAGACATGTCTTGGTAGAGCACCAGCTCAGCACACACACAGCCCTGGGCTGCAACACTACAGAAACCAGGCGTGCCGTGCCCCAGCATCGGGGAAGCAGAGGCAGGAGGGTCAAGATGTCAAGGTTCCCTTTGAATACACAGCAAGTTTCAAAGCCAGCCTGAATTCAGAACCAACTAACCAACCCTGGAAATTGAATGAGGACAGGGAATGATAAAATGACATTCCACATGGATGATGTCATCAGAACCACGTTGGTAGGGAGGTGACGTTTGGTTGTGCCTATAGGATGGCTGCTGGTTCTCTTGCCTCCTGGAACCTAACTCTCTTCTAAGTGCACATTTTTGGTTAATTTTTTTATGTGTACTTAGTGTGCGTGTGTGTACATACATGTAGATGTCAGAGAACAACTTGTAGTAGTTTGTTCTCCCGCCATGTGGCTTCCAAGGATTGAACTCTGGTCTTCAGGCTTGGCCGCAAGCATCTTTACTCACTGAGCCATCTCACTGGCTTGTCTAAGCATACAGTTCTGTCTGCTCCGCCTACAGGACCTGCTCCCCACTGAGGGTCTGGTTACAGTCCTGGGAGGACTCTTGTCTAGAGGAGCCCCTGCTCTTCAGCTCCCCATTGTCTGTCTGCTGATATAGTGGCCAGCAGCCTTGTCTCACAAGAGTGCCTCAGAGGTGCTGACCGTTCCTGGGCGCTTCCCTTGGTTGTAATCACACAGTACCTCTGCCCTGTGAGCTGGTCACCATAGGGACCCACATCTCCTGGAGCGTGGTGATGGTGGGGGTTCCTAGGTGTAGATTGCATAGCACCTGCCAGCACTAGACTTCCCAACAGTCTTCCCCACTGGTGGCCACTGGTGTGACCTGGGCTGATGCCCGGCAACCAGCCATGGGCTAATCACTGTCCACTGTTCTTACTGCCCGCCTTTCTCTGTAGACTCCCAGGACTCGGGCTCACTGTGCTTCTGCTTCCGGTGGCTGCTCATCTGGTTCAAGAGGGAGTTCCCCTTCCCGGATGTCCTGCGGCTGTGGGAGGTGGGCAGCCATTAGTGGAAGGACCAAGAGAAGGATGGAAGGTCAGAAGGGAGGTGGCCTGCCTTGGGTGGAACCTCAGCATTCCTCTGACATGGCAGGTACTGTGGACTGGCCTCCCTGGTCCTAATCTCCACCTGCTGGTGGCCTGTGCCATCCTGGACATGGAGCGAGATACCCTCATGCTATCAGGCTTTGGCTCTAATGAGATCCTCAAGGTAAGGGAGGGAGGCCCTTCACCATGCTGACCTGGGAACAGTTTTGATACCTACATATTGTATTGACTTTGGGACAACTGGACAGGTGGGGGACTGAACACCACACCCTTAGAGTGGCTGAGTGGGACCTGCTGTCTTTCCTAGCACGGGAACGCAGGCCCCTGACCTGTTACGTTGCCTGGGTCTAAATAGGCAGCGTGCTAGAGGGTTGCGGCAGACTTGGCCAGTCCTGCCCGTCTTCCCTCCGTTACATCCCAGCAGGCAAGCGCAGCATAGGTGCTTGCATGCAGGGTCGGTGGTGAGGGCAGCAGCCTGACCCACCCCCTCCTTCAGCACATTAACGAACTGACCATGAAGTTGAGCGTGGAAGATGTGCTGACCCGGGCAGAGGCTCTGTACCGACAGCTGACCGCCTGCCCTGTAAGTGTGATAGCCCTGCCCTTCTGGGCTTTTCCTGCTCACTAAGCCTGCTGCCCCACCCATTTCGTCTTCCCCTTCCCTCCATGCCTTGCAGGAGCTGCCCCACAACGTGCTAGAGGTTCTGGGGCTGGCACCGTCTGCCGAGCCCAGCTGCCTCTCTCCGCCAGGATCTCCCCTGCCACTGTCCACCATAAGGACTCCACCAGCACAACCGTCGAAGGACGATGCAGCCCCGCAGCCTGACAGCAGCCTAGAGATCCTGCCCGAAGAGGAGGAGGAAGACAGTGCTGACTCCTAGCCCTCTCGGCCTGCCTCAGACATCCTTTCAGCTCCCACGGGTGGTTTCTTTAAGGGACGCATACCCTGTGCCTCAGTGGGAAGAGACCACACTGGTTGTGACCTGGAAGCTGCGAGTGACTGCTGTGTATAACCTAAGTACTAACCAGGCCCTTGAAGTGGAAAAGGGAGTCCCTTCACATTTGGGAGAGCAAATGTGGGGCCTGGGGGGGCCAACCCAGCCACAGGTCGCTGGACAGCCACTTGGACACCCAGGAACCTGCCTGCCAGCTGCTGCATCCCAGAATTAAACTGATGTTTAACCCTAAACTGCTGGTGCTTAGGTGGCATTTTTGTGTGGTTTTTTTTTTTTTTGAATAAGTTAGATAGGATTTCATTCTGTAGTGCCCAGACTGGCCTTCAGCCCATCCACCCTCCCTGGAGGGCATAGGGTTTCCTGTTGTTTGCAATGAGACCTGCTTCAGATTTCAGAGTCTGCCCAGTGTCCCCCTCCCCCACTTTGAATGCAAGACTCAGACCTTCAAGATAGGAGGCCAGGGCAGATGACAAACTGTAGAAGTGCCCTTGATGAGGCAAGGGGTTGGGTCAGTCGGTTTTTCCAAAAATAGTTTAATGTAGTCTCTTATGGGTGCTGTGTAGGTTAGAGAAGAGGCGCTGAACTGGGACACTGGTGTCAGAGGAGTGGCTGGCCTCTCCGAGCAGCCGGAGCCCCCGACCATCCATGCTGGCCACCCCGCGCAGCTGGTGCTGCTCCTGGGTGTTGGCCTCCTCAGGTGCCTGATCCTCTGTGCTGGCCTCCTCCGGCACAGGGACCTGTCCCTCGGGGTTGACCTCCTTGTGCACATGCCACTCGTTGTTGATCCTCAAGGCGGCCCGCAGCGCTGACTTTACAGCAGTCTCCATCCAGCCATGCGGGTAGGCCGTGTGCTCGCCCGCGAAGTAGATGCGGCCATAGGGGACGGACCAGTCGTAGTCCTGCCCCGAGTCCTCGTCTCTTTGTTGGAGGAGCAGGGGCGGCTGCACCACGAAGCCGCCCTGGCTGTGCTTGTCCTCCCCCCAGCGCTTGACCACACCCGTACCATCCCACAGGCGGTACACCAGTGGACCGTGCAGGGCCGCCACATCCTTCAGAGCCACCTGCAGCGCCTCCTCCTGACTTAGACCCGCAAACGGGGCCGTGGCGTCCGACCACGTGTAGGAGGCCAACAGTAGCGCGCCCTCTCCCGGCGGCGGGTAGAATATCAGGCGCGAAGGGCGGTCGGTATTGGAGTGACCACCCTGTATGTGCTCATCGTGCCAGAAGGGCCGGCGGAAGCTTAGGAAAACCTTGGTGGCCGCCACGTAGTGCAGCTGGCGCAGCGCCTCCTGCCGCCGGCGGGTCAGCGGCGGGGAGAAGGTCATGCGCTGCAGCGCGGGCCCCGCGGCTGTCAGCAGCACCACGTCGGCAGTCAGGGACTTCAGGGACCGCGACTGGATCGGGTTGGCAATGTGCACGCGCACGTCCTGCAACCCCTGCGTCATTGCCATCACGGGCGAGTTCAGTACCACGGGTCCCGAGAGTGAGCTCTGCAGCGCACGGGGCAGCAGGTCCCAGCCGCCCACTACGCGGTTGTACCTGAGGGATGAGGGGTGGGTGAGACTGGGTTCTGCGACCCTCCAACTACAGCCCTTAGAATCCCACCCTCCCTCTTACCACACCTCCCGTCTTCCGGAGCACGAGTTAGGCGGCCCAGACCCCAGGGTTCAGCTTCTCCAACCCTTCCTTAGCTTCCGGCTCTGCCCCCTGCTGTGACTGACCCGTTGGCTGGCTTCCTCGGATTGTCCTCGGTACACCCCCCCCCCAGGTCCTCCCAGGTCCCCGCCTCCAGTACCCCTGCCCTCAGGCCCTGCTCCTCACCGGAGCCGGTCGCTGAGGCAGCTGTGTGCCCGCAGGGCCTCGGCGAAGCTGAGGTAGAAAAAACCCTCCTTGGACATCACGTCTCCTAGGAGCTGCACGGCCTGCTGGGTCAGGTTGCCCTCCCTGAGGAGGTATTCCTGTGGGACGGGTGCCAGCTCAGGTGAGGCCCAGGGCCGCCGCAGCCGCCATGCCGGAGCCCGCGCCCTCCGCAGACGCCCCCCGCCCCACTCACCAGAAGTGTGCGACTGCTGAACTTCTTCAAGGCCTTCTTGCAGCCCAGGGTCTTGAGATCTATGAGGGCCTGTGGGCGATGAGCAAGGGCCGGGTTGCAGCAGGCTGGCAAAGTCGCCTGAGCTATACCACAGGGTCAGCCCTCCACCCCTTGCAAGCCCCAGTGCAAGTGTGCGCCTACGGGACCTCCACGGTGACGGGCTGCCACTGGCTCTTTCCCAGATGCCAGGTGTCCTGGCATCTTTCAGTCCACTCAATTTTGGCCCTGGGAGCACTACCATGCAAAGAGAAGTCCCCGCCATGCTGTCCTCGTGGGTGTCCCCAGCAAATTCTGACTGCAGCGCCTCAGCTAGGCCTCATAGGTCCTGCCACCTCCCCAACACATGAGCTGTACAGTCTAACATAGTGCATCATCCCCTCCAGCCTCTCAAGACCATTCCCACCTCTCCGGAACCTCCTGTGTGGGAAGGTACTCCAGGCAGAGATATCTGGGGGTGTGGATGAGGTGAACAAGATTGGGCGAGAGGCTAAAACTAGCGGGCAGGAGAGGGAAGGCTGTCCAGAGCTGGTGTTTGAGTCTGAGGGGTTAGGACCTCACTGAGAAGCCCTTGGGAGTCAGAAGGGGCTCAGCTTGGTGGGGAAAGATCTTTCTGGACCAGGTTGGCATCACTGAAGCTGTAGGTTCAAGGGAGGGGAGAAGGAGCTGCTTGTGACACAGAACAGGGTGCCCAGGCCAGGTGGGGGACCTAGGAGTGTGCTGGAGGGCCCTCAGGATGTAGGGACTGTGCTGGAGGTTTGTAAGGTATGTGGGGTTCCTCAGGAGAGGAAAGGGGTGCTCAGGGTAGTGCGGGAGGGGCAGGGGGAAGCCTCAGGCTGGGGTCGGCAGGAAGCGTCAAGCACGAGGGCCACCTTGTTGAGTGCCATTTGGTAGATGTCCTCCGGGGAGCGGCCTTTCTCCCTGGGGCTCAGATCGTATCCCAGCTTCTCTGGCATCTTCTCCACCACATAGCTGCGCAGCTTCACATCATTCACCTCGGTCCATGTGTTCTCATCGTACTGCGTGAACTGGGTCAGGTTGAGGCCCAGGCTCTTACACAGCTCGTGCAGGATCCTGAGGAGGGGGCATGTGTGAGCAGGCTCAGCGCCCTTCACCACGGGCTGGACTGGGGCAGGGGTGAAAGAGGTCTGGCAGAGCTTGCATTGGTTGAACTCACCTGTGGGAGCTGGGCATGCGCATGGCCCCCAGCTCCCCTGACCAGCCTGTCTTCCGGTCCCGGAAAGTGAAGATGCGACCCCCGATCCTGTCGTTTGCCTCCAAGATGGTGACCTGAAGAGAGGGGCCAAGCAGGGACCCAACCCTGAGCTGCCTGCCTGCTTGCCCTGAACCAATTTTCTTGCTGGCTCATCCCCCATAGCAATGCGCACCCAGGCTAGAAGGATCCTTCCTTAGGGCAGGGGTAAGGACTGCCGGGTTTCAGACTACAGTGGGAAAGCCCCAGCTGGATTGTGGAGGGACTTCCCACTCATGGAGACTTACCAGCATGCATGAAAAGCCCTGGACTGTCCCATTGTTATTTCTAGATTTCAGTGAAGTACACTTCCCCTTGGGAATTTCTCAGCCCCTCTCCTCCCCCAACCCAGATCCCCGTTTTGGCTCAACCTGACTTAAGTTTGGAGTAAATGGGATTTCCCTCCAGGATGGGTAGATCAGGCAGAGAGCCCTGCAGTCCTCCCAGGCAGACAGGGTAAGCAGACATTGTTTAGGAATTGCAGCTTTCCCTCACCACCCAGCACTGCCAGTGTGCTGCAGGGAGGGTCCAGGTGGCACTCCTCACCTTGTGACCCGCATCGCTAAGCACCTTGGAGGCCACAAGTCCAGCCAGACCTGCGCCCACTACAATCACTCTCTGAGGTCTCAGGGTCCGGTTGAGGCCCAGAGTCACCACCTTGAACAGCTGCTCATAGTCGGGGTCCTGCATGCACATCTCAAAGGGGTCCTGGCCGGACGTATTCTTCCAGTCCACAGAGGCCGACAGACTGAGCAGAACAAGCAGCAGACAGAGGAGGTGCAGGGCTGGGGAGAGGCCAGGGTCAGCTGTGGGCAGGCTGCATGGGAGTCACCCTCTGTCCCAGAACCCCCTGGCTGCTCACTTACCCAGCCGGGCCATGGCTCGGGTAACAGCTGCTGTCTGGGGTGGAGGAGAAGTGGGGGCTACTGTGATAAGGCTGGGGACACCCCTCCCTGTATACTGCCCTTGTGTCCCCAGACTTAACCCTTTGAAATTCTTGGACCCTCGCTGCCACCCAGTCCCCCCCTCCTGCTTCAGTCTTTGGTCCCTGCCCCTGCTGCTGGCCCCCAAGTGACTTTACCTTCAGCTCTCACCGACAGGACACTGAGCCCAGGCGGCTCTCCCCTTAAACCTGCCTGCCCCGCCCACTCCTGGGGAAGTGAAAGTATGCTTTCCTGGAGTGGGGGGTCAGATGCTGGGGAAGGCGGGGCAGCAGCAGAAAAAGAGGGTCAGGAGGAAATAACTTGGTCTATTTTTTTCCTGCCCCAAATAGTTGTGGGGCACCTGAGGCTAGAAATAAAGTGCCAAGGGCAGGGACTGCCTGTCTCTGGTAGCGGTTCAGTTCCTACATGGTGCACCCTGGACGTGCTGGACTTCAGGGGCAAGAAGTGAAGGTCTCTAGCTCCTCCTCCCCATGGCTCCAGGCCTCAGTCTCCTGCTATGTGATGGGGGTGCAGCTGTGGACAGGCCCTGAGGGCCTCATTTCTGTGGCTCCCAGAAGGTTGCCAGTACCGAGCCTGCTGCGGTTCCAGTGAGGTGGCTCAGTGGTCCCTCCTTAGGCCATGCCTGCTTATGGACTTCATTGAGAACTGACACCAGTCTTGAGGGCAGTGAGGTTGAAGCACCGGGTGTGTGGGGACTTTCCTTGGCTGGAGGGGGGGTGGAGAGGAGGAAAGTCAGGGTGTGGTGTCACAAAGGGCATCAGCTGGGGAAGTCCAGAATTCATGGAGGAAGACAGGTAATTGGCATGTCTGTGGAGGCATGTGTGCAGTAAGGCATATCCATGCTGTGGGTGCTGGGTAAAGGACTCCATGGCTTGAATATGTTTGTATGGGGGGAGAGCTTATTAGGACTGGGGTCCTCATGGTATCTTGTGCACTGGAGGTTTTTTTTTTTCCCCATGGGGATTTCCTTTGTATTCTAGGCTGGGCTCAGTCACCAGAACCTCCCACTCATGCCTTGAGTGCTGTGATCACACGCATGAGTCACCATGTATGGTAGCCTGGCTTCCCAGCCTCTAGATCCTCTCACATCAGGAGAGGAGCTGAAAATTACCATGGGAAGAGGCAGAGACTGTTCCCTGTATGCTAACGACCACTCCAGCTCACTCTGTCCACACCAGGCACAGTTCTACCACTCACATTACACCAGAGGGAAGTCAGGCATGGCAAGTCTCCCAATGGCAGTACTAGCCTGCAAGAGGCAGCTGGTGCTCTCAGGAGCTCTGCTGTTAGAAGCCAGGATGGGCGGGCACTAGCACTAGTGGACACAAACAGCAAGCCTGGCTGCCACAGTGCCCTATCACCCCAACCAGGACTCCACCCCTCTAAATAGGTCTGTAGATCCTGCCAAGCATTCCCAGGGGACAGGGCTGAGAATCACACAGCAGAGTACCCTATAGGGATGCTAGGGGTCAGGAGACTGGGTCCTCTGTGAAGGGGAGGAAACTCAGTTCATTGTGGGGCACCTGGGGGTGAAGAGACTGGGTTCCCTTTAGGGCTGTTGGGGATCAGGAGACTAGTTCCTCAGCACTTAGGAAGATTTGAGTGTTTTGAGGACATTTTTTTCCCCCTTGTTTTATGTCATAATGAAAATCCCGAAGCCAGGTGTGGTGCTGTCCTCCCAGCACTTGGAAGGGGAAGACAGGAATTTAAGACCAGACTCACACAGTGATCCATGGCCAGCTTAAGTTCCAGAGACCAGTTTCAGAAAAAAATAGTTGTTAGCTGGAGGCAGTATTGGGGGAAGGGGGGGTAAGAGATGAAGTTAGGAATGCAGGGTGCTTTCAGACAAGGACATGCCAGGTCATGTTCATTCATGGGTACACAAAGGCTTAGGCGGGACAAGGCAGGTCATACAAGGTGAATGTGGGATGTATGTGAGGGTGTGTCCTATAAAGCAAGGGTAGAACACGGAATGAGGCTCAGAGGTGTGTGTTTGTATGTCATGTACATGGAGATTCTAAAAACCACTGTTCTAGACAGAACTGGCATGTGGGTGAAATCCTGCCCAGTATGGGGACATCTGTGGCAGGCCAATATGACCCAGGGCCAAGGGATGGGACAGATGTGGTTGGATTCCATTTGCCTCAGATTATCATTTTCTTAGTATGAATCCCTATCAGCCTTAACACTGTCCCCAAGGTCCTGGAGCCTCAACCCCTCCTCCCCCAGACATGCGTGGGAGGACACTCACTGCTTGCCAGCCTCTGGGTGGCTGTCTCAGCGCCCATGGCCTTTCTGGTCAGCCGGGGATGGAAGTCATCATTGGGTACAGGCAGAAGCAGGGCAGATGGCAATGGCTTGGTCCTACTGCCTCGTTAGGCCAGAGAAACCAGGTCCTGACATAGGGAGGGGGGAGCGATTGGGTGGCTGTGTTGCATGCCTGTGTGCAGGTGCATGGCCTGAGTATATGCACATGCAGCCCAGGCTGGCCTTGGCCTCCTAGAGGCTGGAGTGACAGGCATGCAGCAGCTTGCCCTGCGCCCCTTCTTCCCAACACTTTACTGTGAACCATATCCCTGACAACTCATTTATCTGCAAGCTTCTAAATGCTTGTCTAGGCAGGGACAAACTTGCCTAGTGAACAGTCTGACTTAAGACAGCCGCACACATGTGAATGAGGCTGTGTTCCAATAAAGTTTTATTGACAAACAGAAGGACCAAAGTTTGCCAAACCCTGAACTACAAAATCAGAACTTTTTTAAACAAAAAGTATAGGCTGGGACATGGCTCAGGTGGTAGGTGACACCTAGGCCATGAGGAGCCATTTGTTCTCCATCACTGCACATACCAAGGATGCAGGAATTGAAGGTCATCCTCATTTATGTTGGGAGCTTGAGGCTAGAAAATCTATCTGAAAACACTACTTGCAATTACATCTTACTAAAAATAGTAAATTTCACTTCTTGGGTCTGGTGAGCTCACTCAGTGGAGACTTGAGTTTGATTCCCAAAAGTCCACATTATAGGACAGAACGGTGTTCTAAACATTGTTCTATTTCCACCCGTGTGCTATGGCATGCGTGTGCTCTCTCCTATAGCAACAAAAATCCACCCTCACTTATCTGTTACTAAAGGATACTGTTTTTTTGGGGGGGAGGGGTAGGAAGTCTCACACTGCAGCCAAGATGGGCCCCGGTCCCTGCTCAACCTCCCCAGTGCTAAGGTCACAAGTGCACTTCGCCTAGGGTAGTCACCTCTGCTGTCTTCATGCTGGTTAAGGTGCAGGATGGGCAGAGTGGACAGCCTGCTTGGACTGGGTGAACAGCATCTGTTTGGGCTCCTCCTGGAAAGGGAAACCACGGTTGTAGAAAGCCACCATCCACAGGGTGGGGCCCAGCACCAGGCCAGTGTGGCAGCTGGCTGGAGACCTACCACATGTGGATGGACTCAGGATCTATTGTTCCAGTGTAACGGGATCCTCAGGGAGTGAGAAAACATGGGGATCTGTTTGCCTTTTAAATTACAGGAAGCTGGGGACTCAACATTTGCAAGGCCCCAGGTTATCAGCTTGACAACTGAGAACAGGCATATCTGTGAAGTACTGATGGTTGGAACAAGCCTGTGAGAGACTGACTGATATGGACCCAGTCCAGGGCAGGCGGGGAAGATGGAGAAAACTGGTTTAGTTCTTTGGCATATTGGCATGCAGGCATTCTAGCAAGAAAAGTACAGCCCTCTTGGCAGTCCCTGTAGCCAGTTCCATTGGTTCCTGGTGTGGGTATGAGCACTCCTGCCATAATGGGAATTACTAGTTAACCCCCTCCATCCCTTGTTTGGTTATGTGTTTTGCAGCAGGAAGGCTAACGAACAGACGCTGTGAAGCTGCAGTCATATTCACCTGCCAGGGAATGAGCATGTACGCGCACACTAGAAACACACGCTCAATCTTTATTGTATCCCACCAATGGCGGAGTTGCAGACATGTTTATCAGTGTGGAGGGAAAGAAAGGCGCAAACATTGATGGGCCAACTGCACTTGGTTGCGAACTCCAGGTTCACTCCTAGCAAATGCCCTCATAAAGCTGAGCTGAGCAGTGATTCACGCCTAGAATCCCGAGCACCAGGAAGACTGTGGTGGAAGAATTGCACAAATCTGAGGCAGGCCTGGCCTACAGATTATAGAAGGCCCTTGGGTCATCATTCTCAGCCTGCCTCTTTCTCCTGTAGCCCTTTCTTATCAGAGTGGCCCAGGCTGGCCTCCCACTTGCTATGTAGCTGAGGATGACCAATAATGCACCACCATGCCAGGCTCTCTTGTGTTTTGAAGTCCAAGCCTAGAAGGTGTCTGGAAAGGGCACGAATCTCCAGAATGTGTAGACAGACTGCTGCTCCAAGCTCCCAACTTTGTTTAGCCTACACAAACCCCACATCAAGTAGTTACCCCGCCAGTTTTCCCTGGTTCCCACTGTGGAAGCCTGTGAAGAAACTCCCCAGCTGCACAATAGCTGCTGCTGGCATCAATGATGCTGGCCGGCCCCTGCCAACATGGAGATGTTACAGCTATGTACCAGAACAGATACTCCTCTTGTGCCTTTGAAGGTCCTTACAGGGGGATAGACTACTACCTCTGCACCGAGTCTCCTGGGACCAGCTCTGACTAGAGACTTCCTGATACACTCACAACAGTTTCACAACACATTCACTTTATTCAGGAAAGCAACTTTGATCATGTGTCTGAGGCTGCAGCAGGGAAGAGGAGCTGTGGCAGGCTTGCCTTCCACTGTCGCTCTTGCTGTGGCTAAACCGGTTTTGTCGCAGAATGTTCAGAAGCAAGTATATGTCCACTTCTAGTCCTGAGGCCATTACAGCAGGCATGGCTATAAGCTGGGACACACAGATAGCCAGAACCGGACACAGGAGCTCACAATCCAGAGGGAGAAGCAGGCAGTGCAAACAGCTCCAAATGGGCAGAGGTTAGAGGAGACGACCTTGGGGGGAGGGGAGGGTCCCTGACTGGTGTTGAGCACTGCCCCAGGCTGCTGCACCTATCATCATAGTGCCATTCTATCTGTATGAGACAGACATGTGCTTTCCCGACTCCTTGCACTTGAGAGTCTTAACCAAGTAGGCAAGGACCCAGGAACCCTCCTCCCCCGCCTCACAGAACACTTTCTACTTGCTAACAGGGAGTCAACCTCAGAACAGATCAACTGCAAACCAGTTGAAAAGGCAGCAAGCAGGTCAAAGCTCAGTCGAAGGTGATGCGCAGCCCGCGCTCCTGCTCCTTGCGCCGGCCCTCACACACACGGCTAGCCTCCTCCACCTTTCTCTGCAGCAGGGCAGAGCTCTGGTCGACCCACTGCAATGAGTCCATGTGCGCATTGAGGATCTTGCAGATCTGCTGCAGGGGGTCACTGGTATCAGCGGGGCCGCCAGCTGTGTTTAGATGCTCGATGATGTCCTTGAGGTCCTGTGCCATGCGCTTGAGCTGTGCATCAATGTTCTCGGCCAGCTTGTAGGTCTTCTCTCGCTCCTCATCAGCATGCTGCAGGTAGATGGTCCCACTCTGCTCTTTCACCGCCTCCTCCAGTGGGCTCAGCAGGTCCTCCAGCTCTTTCTGTTGTGACAAGATGAAGTCCAGCTCTTGGTCCAGCCTCTTCTGATCCAGCTTCACTTTCTCCACCTCTCGGTGTAGACTGGTGATCTTTTCCCCGTTCTCAATCAGTGTGCGGTCCCAGGCGTTGACCTGTGTAGCCTGCTGCAGGAAGTGGCGCTCTTGGTCTTCCAACTCAAGACTCCATTTGTTGATCAGGCTCTCAAGCTGTGCATAAGTCATGGCTGGTCCAGGGGTGCTCCCCGCTGCTGTGCTAGCACCAGGTGGAGTGACCCCAGTGGTTCCCACACTGCTGGGGATGCCAGCTGGTACTAGGGGCTTCAGGCTCAGGGAAAAACTGGTTGTGGTGGTAGTGGTGGTAGTGGTGGTGATGGAAGTGCAGCTGGCTGTGGAGGCATTAGGAGCTGTTCCAGGGGGCTTCAGGCTGAAGCCCAGCGTCCCTGTCCCAGGAGCTGCAGCAGTAGTTGCTGGGGCAGAGAGTGAGAGCCCTGTGGCAGTGGATGAGGTGGGCACAGCTGCTATGGAGGCAAAGAGTGTGGGCCCTGTGCTGCTGATGGCTGCAGTGGGGGTGGCAGCAGCTGGCTGTGTGACTCCTGCTGCTGTGGTTGCTGGCGTGGCTGGAGTGAAGAGCAAGCCAGAAAGTGCCGTGGGCTGGGCTGAGGTCCCCATGGATCCCATATTGAAGCCAGAGGTTGCAGGCTGGGCAGTGCTGCTGTTAGTGAATGAGAACCCAGCAGAGGTGGTAGATGGAGCAGATGTGGCAGAGGAGCCAAACACAAACCCAGTGGGGGCTGTGGCCTGGCTGGAGGTGACAGCACTGGAGATAGCATTGGTGAGGGTACTGCTGCCCAGCCCAAAGCTGCTGCTGTTCACGGTGGCAGGCGTGGTAGCTGTGCCACCTAAGCTGAGCTTTGGTGTGTTGATCCCTAGAGAAAAGCTGGTTCCTCCAGAAGCAGGTGTTGTTCCAAAACTGAATCCTGGGGTCTGTGTGGCTGGAGGTTGGGTTGTAAGGGAGAAGAGGCCAGAAGATGGGGTAGTTGCTGCTGGCTGGGACGAAGTCCCAAAATTAAACCCTCCAGTGCCAGAAGTGGAGAAAGAAAACCCAGTCCCAGGTGTAGTGGTGGCCGCTGTTTTTGCAGTGCCGAATGTGAAGCCGCCGGCAGGGGCCCCCGTGCCTCCAAAGTTAAACCCGCTCATGGCTGCAGACTCCGGTGGCGGTGGCTATTCCAACTCTGGGAAGGTTCTAAAGCAGAGAAGTGACATGGTCAGACAGCAGTTGGGACAGGCAAGCTCAATGGCATAGCGAAGCATGCGTTTGGAGGGTGCGGCTGGAGGCAAGACCCTTGGGAGGTCTGCAAGGAGATACTCCAGTGATGGGGACTGCACACAAATAACACTGTGGAACCCACTCCTCCTGGGTGCAGCTAGCCAACACTGGGGACCTGCCTTCCAACTCAAGGTGACCTAAAGACCTGGGCCATCCACTAGACATTCCCTAGGCTTTCCTTTAGATGGAGCCAGCAGTGTGTGCCCTTCACCTGGGCATCTCTGACTTCCAGCAGTAAGAGAAGCTGCCACCAGTGGGAAGGAAACCAAAGAGGAAGAAGAACATCCACAGTATTTAAAATGAGGGATTTCTAGCTTCTAACTGAAGAGGTTCCAGGGCCACTTGGGTCACTTCACTATTCAGAAACTAAGTGTCACATGGAGAGGGGCAGAGCAGCATCTAGAGGCACTAACTCTGAGGCACCTGACATGTGGAGCAAGCTTACAGGTTATGGGACTGATGCCCAGCAGACAGGGCATCTCCCTGCCCCATGGAGAGATAGAGATGGGAACCCAAAAGTTGGCAGCTCACTCACCACTGAAGCAATGTTACAGCCATATAGCTACAGGAATGGCTGCTCAGCACAGATCTGATGGAACAAGATGATCATTTGCTGGGAGTGGGTATGGCAGCTGTGGGTGCATGTGCACAGGGTAGCATCTTCCCTAGCTGCTCACTACTAATTTTTGTGACAGTCTCTCATTGTCTGGAGTCCATCAATTATGCTATGCTGGCTGACCAGTGAGCCACGGATTACCCTCCTGTTTCTGCCTTGCAGCACTGGGGTCATAAGTAGCTACCTTGTCCAGCTTTTTAAAAATTTAAGTTCTAAGCTGCAGTTGCAGGCTCTCATGCTTGCACAGTAAACACTTTTTTTTTTTTTTTGCATGTGCATACATGTAGGTCCAACGATGACTCCAGGAAACATGCTGGATTGCTTCTACCTCCTTTTTGCTTTGCTCTGGAATATCCCAGGCTCTGCCTTCCAGTATCGGAAGTGCAGGCCACCACCATTTCCACATAGCGTTTTTTACACGGGATCTGAGATCTGAACTCTTGTCCTTCTTCTTGTGAGCAAAGTCTTATAACTCCTTAGCCATCTCTCCAGTCCAGTCTTGTCTTTCTTTCTTTTTTTTCAGATATGGTCTTGTGATGCCCTGCCTCAGCCTCCCCAGTGCAGGGTTAAAGGTATAGGCCACCAGATCCTACTGTGGACTGCTTTGAGTTTGAGATAACATAAAAGAGCAACCAGAGAGAGCATCCCTTATCTTATTAAAGAGAACAGCAAGCCTCTTTGAGTCAGTTCCCACCTCAGCAAAGTAGGGGCAACCAACATGAAAGAATCTAGTCAGGGTGGTGTTCGCTGTTGCTGTAGCCACAGGACAGGAGCAGGAACAAAGTTCCGCTGTTCACAGAAGGAGGAAATTAGAAGATATTGAATATCAAGCTGTGAAGGCCTGAAAAAGACCAGGGTGTGGCCGACCTCAAGTTCACTATAAATTCAGCCACTGCACTGGCTCAGCTGGCCATAGTCCCAGAACACAGACTTTTGACATAAATCCCAGTGCTTTGCAACCTGTGCTGGTGAGGGCTCTGTGTAGGCCCCGGAGACACATGGTTCACCTTTCCGTTAACTACAAGCAGTTACCAGCAGAAACCTGCTCTGAGCCATGTCCCACCTGGAATCTCCAGCAAGTTAGTCCAGAGACCTTTCAAAGTCTCAGTTTCCCATCTAAGGAAGATAAGACCCTGCCTGTGAAAATTAAGAAGAAGAAACCCTAACACTGGAGACACCCACCAGAACTGGTCCTTCCCCATCTCCCTGCAGGGTCCACTGCAGTCCCACCATGCCTACAGGGACTTTGGAGCAAGGTCCCTGTACTTGAGAGGCCATGGTGCCCTGCCCTGCACCCTAGCCCTTTTTTTCTCATCGAGTTCTAGTAGGGAGTGTTACAACTGTCCAAATGTCCCTTCAGCTGTGCCTCATACCTTGTTTTAAGACTCCTAAAGTTATCTATAAATGTTCATGTTGGGCTGGTGAGATGGCTCAGCAGTGAGGTGTCCGAACTCAATTCTGGGGACCAGGTTCAAGCCCCAGTAATCTGCACAGTGAAGGGGAGAACAGACTCTGACCTCACGTGTGCTATAGCCCATGCCGTGTTGGTTCTCAAATGATTTTTTGAAGTTGACAGCAACCGTTAAAAACCTCAAGAGAAACATGCCATTCATTTCACAGCCCTGACTGCCAGGATCTGCTACAAGTCTGGGTTATCCTGGGGAAAACCCAAGCCTTTTGGGGCATCTGCCACACAGTCTGCATGCTAATATGGAGGGACACTTGGACAGCTGTTTAACACCCCTTGCTCGAAACTTGGTGATGAGAAAGAATGACAAGGGTACACAGAAGTCCCAGGCCCCAGGCCAACTTGCCCAGCATGCAGAGATGCACTTGGATGAGCTATTTGAGGTACTAATGTGGGTCATCTGTGCTCTGGGAGTACAACCAGATATGGTAGAAGTTGGGCTCCCTCAATTCTTCCTGCACACCTGGCTCTTTGTCATAGTGAGGAAGTGCAGCCAAGCATGCTAGGTGTGGTCCTTGTTGCTCATTGAGACTGAGGGCGGTCTTGAGAGGCATGCAGTATGAGGAGTCACAAAGGCCAGGCTGAAATTCAGACTTTATCTGGGAAACATGGGACTGAGGCCAATGTGTGGGGGCTAAGCTGGAGGCAGGGAGCTTAGGGGACAGTTAGGGGAAGAGCCTGAAGGAGACCAGGGCTGAGGAATGGAGACAGAAATGAGGGAATTACCGAGAGGTAGGCCTGGCCTGGAGCTTTGCACGCTGCAGATAGATGACAAAACTTTTCACCTTTAGCGTGGGAGAGGCACCTGGTTTGGGAGAAGGGGACACAGTGTGAGGAAGCATAGTTCCTGGTATTAGTGTGGGAAGGGGTAGGTGGCTGTCCACAGCTGCAGTAGGGATGCCTGCCCAAGCAGCCACTGGTTGTGCTGCTACTTTATGGTCCACTTACCTCCTCTCCATATTTTTCTGGTGAGCACGCAGCCCAAACTTGCTGTGATCCTTTTGCCTCTGCCCTCTGAGTGTTGAGATTACAGTATGAGTCACCATGTCTGGCTAAAGTTCCTTCTGGACTCTTTGTGCAGATTCATGGGGATCAAGTACCTCACACTAACTGGGCAAGCTCCTCACTACTGAGCCTCACACCCTTGTACACACCTTCACTGTGGCTTTCCATGCCTAGTCCTGAATTTACCTATGTGATTCTGTGTACTATGCCCTTAGCACTAGCCCGAGCGAACACAATACACAAAATAGAGGCTCATCCCTCAAGTCACAGTGTTTAAAGATCCCATGAATCACTTGTTCATACAAGAGATACTAGCACCACTATGGCAGGTAGCCTAGAGGCCTGAAAGACGCTGAGAATAGAGAAAAGGGGGGGAGGTCTATGCTCTTGAGGGCGACTGAGAGATTGTCCATGTCGGTCGTCACGCAGGTCACAGTGGGGAGTGAAGAAGCTGAAGCCAAAAGAGATGCTACTGTGGAAGGCCTGATATATTTGGTAATGGCTTTAAAGAGGGAGATCATTCAGTCAAGAAGGCGTTGGCTTCTAGCAGACTGACAGGAAGAGATGGACTGCCCCCTGCCCCAGTGCTATTTACATGGTTAGTGCAAGCAACCACAGCAACCCAGAGAAAAAGCCAGGGGGATGGCCCAGGGTGTCCTCAGGGCAGCTGTGGGCCATAGGCATCAGTGACAGTGACCTATGATAGAGGCTGATGATGGGATGGTATTAGCTCTGTGGGGCAGCCTACACCTGTCTTGTTCCCTGCTGCAGGTACTACCTAAATGTCCACAATTAATCTGAAGGAAAACCAATCAGCAGCCTTTCTGGATAAGAAACAGGATGGGTGTGTGTGTTTTGATAGGGAGAGTAAGTGTGACCACTCCAAGACTGCAGCCAGAGGCCCAGGTGGCCTCTGATGGAGATGAAGCCCCAAGAAGCCACAGTGGCCTCCTTATCTGAACCATCACTGAGGCTGAGCCAGGAGCCTGCTCAACCAGTCAAAAGACACCAGAACTTCCCAGCAGAACCCAAATGTGAAGGAACACCAAGGAGCGGTGAGGTTCAGGCCCTAATAAATGTAAAGGTAGAAGGTCCCCTTGAGACAAATCCTGCTTCTGGGCCACCTGGTGGCATGGAGTCAAAGGAACCACTTTTCAGTAAGAGACAGAACAAGTGTTTTTCCCGGAGACCTACCCATCTTTCCAGCTCTTCCTGCTAGCAATATGCCACACACATTCTCCTGTACTATTCCCAGAAATATTGCTGTCGTCTTGTTGTGGTGATGTTTCCCAAAGATGCCAGTGCAACCATCCCATCATCATCAGGACCATGGCAGCATCCGGTTTAGGGACTGGTGTCCTACTGGGCATTTGTGCCCAGTACCCTTCTATATCACACTTTGACCTGATCTATACTGAGTATGCCTGGGTGGAGGATTGGGAAGGGACAATCCTCAGCACCAGTTCTCCTGCACCCCAGTTGACAGACAGACAGACAGCTTTCTTATCAGATGGAGCCTCACCTTCTCGCGTGTAGCTAAGACTCTTCTATCAGGCCTCAAGCCCTACCACTCAGAAGTTCAAGGTCAGTCTGAACTAAATCATCTCCAACAGCAAAAATGGAGAGAAGCTACACTAGAGGACAGCCCCTTCCCTAGCAGGGGAAAGAACTGCTAGTCCCAATTCTATCTGTCATGGCTTCTCTCCTCTAAAACACACATACTTCCCAGATAGCCAGCCATACCCAAGTGGTGTCAAATTCCCCCTTGGGAAAATCCTGTGAGCTCACTCCGGTTCACAGAGAAATAAACCAAGAAACAGGCAGAAGTGGGTTTTTTTGGTTGTTTTTAAACCTGGGCCTTTCATGACTGCTTGGACTAATCTGGAATCCCTGCACTCAAGGCGCTCCTCCAGATTTAGCCTGGGACGCAAACGAAGGCAGGCCACTACTAGCCCCAAGTAGGATTCCAGAGCTACCTTTTATTTAAAAGCTGTGTGCTAATCTATGCACTGGCCCTGAATTTGTGATCATCCTGCCTCGGCCTCCAAAGTGCTAGAATTACAGGCTGTATACATAGCCTCTCCTCTCCTCCCCGCCCCCACTGTATTTCTTTTCTGGCACTGACAAAAAAAAAATTCTACCTCCCTCTGGTCAACTGAACTGTTCTGCTTTGATTTTGTTTTGAGGTGGGGTCTCGGTGTGGTGCCAAGCCCACGCTGCCCTGGAATACAAACTGTCCACTTCCACCTGAGTGTTCACTACTGTGACCTCTCAAGCCTAACTTAACTACAACTTTGACATTTGAAAAACAACACAGGGGCTTGTGAGAAAGCTCACCAGTAAACCTGTTTGTAAACCTGGAATTTGATCCCTAGAAGCCCACATGGTAGACGGAGAATGGACTTCTGAAAACTATTTGTCTTTTCTGTCTGTGAAATATTTATAAAAGATAAAAGTTATCTACACAGAGCAGTGTGAAGAAGCAGCGAGGACGACCCCCGGACCGACCAAAGCCGTGCACCGCTGCACCCCGCGCCCAGTGCTCACGTCCTTGCGCCGTCACCGCCATGCCCAAGAGAAAGGCTGAAGGGGATGCTAAAGGAGATAAAGCCAAGGTAAAGGACGAGCCATAGAGAAAATCTGCAAGGTTGTCTGCTAAACCTGCCCCTCCAAAGCCAGAACCCAAGCCTAAAAAGGCCCCTGCAAAGAAAGGAGAGAAGGTACCTAAAGGGAAAAAGGGAAAAGCTGATGTGGCAAGGATGGGAATAACCCTGCAGAAAATGGAGATGCCAAAACAGACCAGGCACAGAAAACTGAAGGTGCTGGAGATGCCAAGTGAAGTGTGTGCATTTTTGATAACTGTGTACTCCTGGTGACTGTACAGTTTGAAATACTATTTTTTATCAAGTTTTATAAAAATGCAGAATTTTTGTTTTACTTTTTTTTTTTTAAGCTATGTTGTTAGCACACAGAACACGTCATTGTTTTTTGGGGGGGAGAAGGAACATGTGTCACTAACAGACTTTGCAGAGCTGATTGCTGTGGGGAAAACACCTTCCCCTGCTAGATTTGAAAGGTCCTCTTGGATCCCAGGAGGAGAGAGATTCCCCAGTGTGGACCCAAACGGGTGGCACAAAGGCCTTGTGGTGTAGGAAACCCAAACTCACTTTTATGTCCTCCTCTCCCTCCACCATCAACATAGACTTAACTCCCTTAAAACCAGAGCCCTGCTGGAACCTGACCCCCTAAAATTGGTTTTGCCAGTATGTCAGGTGATCTGGACTCTGCAGTGACATCATTAAGATGGTGGTCCTCAAAAGAACAGTGGTTCCTTTCCTAAAAAATTGTGGATTTTCAGATTGATACCTCTGCCAGTTTCATTTCATTTCCTGAAAGTCAGGGTCGGCTTGTGAAAGTTGTTAAACAACATGCTTATATGAAATGTCCACCCTCACTCTAAACGTCCCCCGTTTGAAGCATCAAATGAAGACTTCCTTGGATTTTATAGTGGCTTTCTGATTTTGGTAGTCGATACAAGAAGGGAGTTTGAAAG
Organism: Typhlomys cinereus; assembly: GCA_023101885.1. Classification (NCBI taxonomy): domain Eukaryota; kingdom Metazoa; phylum Chordata; class Mammalia; order Rodentia; family Platacanthomyidae; genus Typhlomys; species Typhlomys cinereus. The sequence continues at coordinate 304,858 of JALPQD010000800.1, read as the reverse complement.
TTCTTGTATACTGTTACTGATTGTCTGCCCATGTCCTGCCTGAAATACCATGATTGTTATGAAAAGTATCTTTAATAAAGCTGGATACAGTTTGAAAAAAAAAAAGTTATCTACACAATTCATCAGCCTTTTTAGTTAGGTATGGTGGTTCATGCTTTGGGAAGCCCAGGCAGGACTGCTGCAAGCTCAAGACCACACAGCAAGACTGTAGTAAAACAAGAAGCCAGTACTGCATGATATGTGTGCAGAACAGAGGCTGTCACTGAATGTCTTCTATCTTCTCCATCCATCTTTTTTTTAAGACTGGGAAAGAACACTGACCTAGAATACATAAACTGATTGCCAACTACTAGGAGCTCCTGGGATTCACTAGCCTTCAACCCCTCACCAACATTACCAAATCCACCTTTTTACATGGGTGCCAGTAACCTGAACTCAAGCTATACAATCAACCCATTGATCTGCTATCCCTCTACTCTGTCCTTTCTTTTATACATAATTTTCTGATCACCACCAATACAGCCAAGTTTCTCTCAAACATCTTCCATTCTGGCCAGCATGTGTGGGTACCTTACTTAGGCACAAACTGCTCTGCATCTTGCCTGTGCCTGTGGTTCTGCTGTTCTGCAGGCTGGCTAACTGTCTTGTACTCGCTTCAAGATGGTCGCTCAGAAGTTGTGCACTACACCAACTACCTGTCCATGTTCTGCTCGAACAAGCAGGGCCTAAGAAACTTTTCTGCTGGCCAGAAGCCAAGTTAAGTTCCAATACTAATCTGTTATACTAACTACCTTTTTAAAACAAATAACACTGAGCACCCACACAGTGTTGAACAATTCACAAACATACATCACTCAGTCAGCAGACCTCTGGTGACACTCAGGAAGCAGGCCAGAGGCCAAGGATACGACCTGGTGGAACTGCAACCCTTCTGTATTCAGCGTATTCAGACAAGCGCGCAACTAAGTTGTAAAGTGAGAGATGTCCCTTGTCCTAGCTACGACTCAGAACCAACCTGAGAGGGCTCACAATCTACCATGTTGGACATACATGCTCGGGGAGGGTAAGACAAGGTCCCTAACTTCCAGCCCTCTCAGGCTACAGAACTGAAATACATACAGACATAAGGTTCTACTGCTCAGCCCAGGGAGAGAGGACAGGCTTTCTCCCTTAGGATTGGTCACAGGACTAGGAGCAGGGCCAGCTGTTCAAGCCCAGCATTATGCAATGGGCTACTCAAGCTGTGTCTTTCTCCTTCCCTCTGGGTGTGGCCTGAAGCCATTATGCCATGCCAGGCAAATGGCTCAGACTTGGGAGCCAGAGGATACATACCAAAGAGGACACAGCAAAGATTTGGGAGCCTGTAGAGGAGCTCAGCACTGAAAGCCTTCTGCAAAACCAAGTCACATACATATACACCAGGGTGGCCACGGTAAGAGAGGCCCGCAGCACCATAAGGATGCAGAGAAACTGGGCCTGGCAGACTGCTGTGTGTCAATGGCACAGCCACTTTGGAGAGCAGCCTTACAGCTTGAGTGCAGAGTTTTGACCTGGTTGGCATAAAGTGCACACAGCCTGCTGGCAGACACACAGGACAGTAATGTTGCTCATAAGAACCCAAACTAGGGGGCTGGAGAGGTGGCTCAGGGGTTAAGCCTCCGCCTTGCAGGCGGAAGGTCCTGAGTTCGCATCGCAGATCCCACATATAGATGCTAGGCGGAAGCGGGGGTGGCCTGCGCTTTTGGTCCTGGTAGGGCGGAGCCTGTGAATCCCGGGGCAGAAGGAGGTCCATGGTGGTTCACAAATTTGTCCGTGGTTCTACACATACACATACACAGACACACACAGCGCGCGCGCACATACACACGCACATGCGCACAGTTGAATAAATAATAATAAAAAAAAATTTAAAAAAAAAGAACCCAAACTAGGAGCTGGCAAGGTGGCTCAGCAGGTAAGACACTTGCTCGAAAATCTGGCAACTTGTGCTTGAACCCAGAGCTACATGGTAGAAGTAGAGAACAAGTTTCTGAAAGTTGTTCCCTCATCTTCACCTACATACCATGGCACCATAGAAACATCCCTCCCCCAAATCCTTCAAATAAATACCACCAGCACCAAGGAGCCCAAACCAGAGCCCACCCATGCCCATCCACTCACTGGAACTACCGAAGGGCTCAGCATATTGACTCATGTATGCAGTAGGATAAACCAGACTCAAAAAGAAAAAAGCAGCTTCCTACAATGCCAGCAAGAGGAGATGCAACAGAACAAAAACTGGAATGCCCCAGAAGAGATACAGGAGGGTGAAGTGTGCAGGACAGCGGGTGGTGCTTAAACAGACCAGCCCCAGGAGGAGTGAAGACATGTTCTGGTCACCTGTATGGCTATTAGAAGGTGCCACAGGGAACCCAGCTGCAACAGGAGTGCCCAGGGGACTCTTCTGCTGAGCACCTCCCAGGCCTTCTCCTTTCTACAGCAACTTCCCAGGGGAGAGGCAGTGATGTCAGTGGCAGGTTGTGTTGGAGAAGGGTTGGGATGGGAGGTTTCTCTGGAACCAGGTGAAAGCAGAGCAAAGAGCTAGGTGCCCCTGGCCCCAAATGTCCCTCTTCTCTGTGGTACTGCCTGTGGAACCCAGCCCTATGCATCCATTAGGCAAGGGCCCTGTCACCCAGCTGATGCCTCCAGCTCTTTCTGCCTTTGGTTTTTGAGAGACTGACTTGCTCAACTGCCTGGCTGGCACTGAACCTCATCTTTTCGCAACCTCCCAAGAATTCCACTACAAGGCTGCACATTGGACTGGGCAGAGAGTGGCAAGGAGACCAAAAATGAGAACCAAATGGTTCCCAAGGCTGCCTCTGAATCTATTACATGCTGGGCCCAGTTTCCAGGGCCTCTGCTGCTTTGAACGGTCCTTTCCAGATGAGCCAGAGCCAGAGTCAGAGCCCCACAGCTCCCCAGGACTAGACGCACTGTCTACCCAGAGCTCTGGTCACTGCTGAGCCTAGTCTTTCCCCACCACATGCCAAATCTAGCCCAATTTTTCAGTCTCTGATGATACCCCAGGACATCTCCATGACCTTACTTAGGAGTCGCCCGGGAGGATCCTTTATCCCCGCCTGTTGGGGTACACTGGTGGCTGTGCTCAGGATTAACTAATTTCCTCTGCACAAGCTTGTCTTAAAAAGGGGTGAAAAAGACCTGTGCAGTCCTGTTGAGCACCTGGCTCAACAGAACAGCATCTGGGATATGACTGCCAGGCAGGGTACATCTCAATCACAAATGGTGCTCAAATCACAGAACTGCAGACTGCTTCCCAACCTACCCCTCACCTGACCTCTGCCAGCATCCAGCCCAAGGCAAACACCAGGCCACTGACCCACAATACCATCTACATTCTGCATTAAAGCCTGAAGAGCATGTTTCTGTGGGAAATAGCATCTGGCAGTATATTGAAGCTGATGAACAGGCATGTTAAAGGACCCTGATTCCTTCCCAGAAGCAACCTGGGCTCCAGACCCTCAGGGGTTGGCAGAGTCTCAACAACTCTCTGGAACATTGCAGCAAGTCCAGGGAGGCTCTAAGACAGGGGAAGGAATCACCCACCATGAAGGTCATGAGGGCCAGCCACAATACTTGTTAGGTTTTCAGGTGTTTCTGAAGTATTGGCTAACCACATAAACTTGAACCTCATAAAGTCTAAAATTCAGTTTTCCGGTAAACATAGCAGCTGCCCTGCAGCCCGTCTCTGGTGATGTCCATGCCTTCCAGATGTCCAAGCACTTCCAGGAACCCACCAGCTCTGTTTTTCCAGCAGGCCTGGGGTCCCAGGACAGCTTAGCCTGTAGTCAGACACTGGCCTACTGGCCTAAGTCTTTTCACAGCCTTGAGCTCATGTTATCTCCCTGACAAGGAAACTGAGGCTGAGAGGGAAGATGCAGCAGGCTGGATGGTGGGCTGCCCAGAGACTGTGAACATCACTCATGCGACAAATACTCTCTGGGCAAGTCACAGTAAGACTCCTCTGGAAACTGCGTGGGACCATCTGCCCCAGCCCTATGCACCAATGCATGGACTCTGTAGGGAAGGGAAGGAGCTGTGACTCTGGAGGCAGATCAGGACATAAAGGGCCCCAAAAGACAAGAGCAGCTATGTGTCACATCACAGCATCGAGAGGGAACCAGGACAGGCCTAATGTGGGAGTCAGCCTCTGCTGATAAGCGAGGTGGTGTAAGGGAGGTCAGGGACATTAGAGGACTCTGAATTCCCAGCCACGTGGCATTGTCCTCTGCCGCTCTGTTACCCTCACCCCAGGTGAGCTGGCCTTGGTCATCCTGCCCTTGTTTGCCAGGAAGCACACCAACAGCCCTTCCCCGTGGCCTCAGGGACCCAGTTACCTTTACCCACTAGTACTGTGCAGGGACCAGTGCGCATAAGCAACTCATGCAGAAATGTTCAGAGATGAAAGGACTCAATATGGCAGGGAAGGAAAGAGGAGGGAGAATGGGATTGGGGGTTAAGTGTAAAAATGACATTGATTCACTGTATTAATGTATGAAACTAGACAATGGAAAAATGTTCAGACAAACTATGCCTATGGAGGGTGCAATAATGCTGGCAGCTGCAGGGAGAATATTGGGAAAGAGAAAGGCTCTGACCTTGTCCCTGAGTATGGGGAGGACAGTCACAGTAATCTGGAGGAAGGCTCAGAATACATAAAAACAGAAGAGAAACCACTGAATATAAACCTTGAGCTCCTAGGAAGGGCTGGGTTTTCCCTCAGCTGCCCCCACCTGCAACATAAGTGACAGATGATAAAGCCTCACTAGGAGCTGCCCCTCCCACGAGTCCTCTTAGAAAAATGAGTCAGAAAAGACACCATGTGTAGTAGTGCTGGGTGAGACTAGCAGGATGGTTCTCCTGCATCCTGCCAAAGGCAACAGGTGCAGCCAGATGGGCACACCAGACCCAGCTCTCGATCTGGCCAGATCACCTAAGGCAATCCCCAAGAATTTCCCATTACACAGGGGAAGTCATTGGTGAGTGGCTCCTATGGTAGTGGTGATAAGAATGAAGAACAATGATATCTACAAAGACTATTCTTTGCATGCTAAGCAAGATGAATAAAAAAAGAGCAAGTGTGGTGAGCCTCCCCTACAGCAGACTGGACAATCCAGCAATCTTGAGCAGCAGCAACCAAGCCTGGGCAAAGGTCCAACCAGGCTCAAGACCTCATGGATTCCTGGAAGTTGAGCAAGCTGGGGAGCTGGGCTGTTAATGAAGGGCGTAGTTGTGCACCTTCAACTCCCCAAGCCTCAGCCACTATCGCCCACGAGTCAAGTTGGGGGACTCTGGGACATGAAGCCCTTTTTTGGAACGAAGCTCCAGATTCTCTAGGTCTTGCCCAGGTTGCTGACTTCTTTTCCTCCTGTTGCATTGGGACCTCCCATCTGAGCCTCCCTCCTGGGAGCTGTTGCCAGGTATTTTGAGCCCCCTGGAGAGTTTCCTCACTCCCCCTCCCCATCAGAGTGAGGGCTGATGCAACTGCCTGCAACTGCCGCCTCACGCATTGCCAGGCCCCTCCGCACTGGAAAAGAGTTCCAAGCGGTCCCACCCCTGTCCTCAACCTCAACTGCTCCCTGAAGAGGCACATGTGCCAAAGGACTTTTCCAGATTGGGGATGTTAAGGCTGTCACTTGAGCCTGGGGGTGGGGGCACACAGGCCTGGGTCAGGACTGAGCACTGGTCAAGGCTCAAGGTGCCAGAATACTAGGAATGACCCACCAACACATCATCCACCATAAAGTAAAGCATGCTGGCAAAAGCTTGGTGGCTCAATGTGGAAAACACCCTATTTAGCATGAGAGAGTTAAGCGGTATGAGGCTGATGGGATCCAGAGCTGGAGAGAGAAGAGGGCAAGACAGTCTGGCACCCTATGGGGGTGGGAGTGGGGGTGCCTTTCCTGAAAGCATGTGTCACATTCAGTCTCAACAGGGCTCCCCCAGCAAGACCAATTCCAGTTACTAACAAAACCTGTAACTCCAGTCTGAGACAAAACCAAGCTGAACAAGTCTCAGAGGATTCAGGCAGTTCTGTGGGGCCTGCCAAGGCCGCAGAAGACTGAGCCACCCAAGACCCCAGATGGCTCGAGGAGACCTTGTGCCTACATGTGGTGTGGCGTCTTGGATGAGACCTGGGACGGAAAAGGACACTCAGGATAACCAGTGAAACTGGCACAGCAGCAGCACTGTGGTGTGACTGGGGCTGGTCAAATGCAGAATTAAACATGGGACCTTACGAAGGAGGGCAAGTGGAACAGCAGGGCAAGTGGAACAGCAGAAGCCTCTGCACTGTCCTGTAGCACTGTGGTACAGCCACAACTGTCTAATGGTTCAGTTATTAAGACCCTATGCAAGACTGCTTCAAAACTCAACCCAAACCAATGAATCTGGCATGCATGAAACCCTGGGTTCCATACTCAGTCATGCATAAACAGGAGGGTACTGCTTATCTATACCCTAGTACCTGGCAGGGAGAAGCAGGATTGGGAGATGAGGCTATTATCTTCCCACTAAAACCAAGTTAGAGACTTGCTTGGGTGATTTCCCATGTCTCAAAACAACAAAAATTCCTAAGGGCTGAAGGCATAGCACAGTAGCAGAGTTCATGGCCTACTATTCACAAGGCCCGAAATTCAGACCTCCCCAGGACCACCAAAGGGGGAGAGAGAAAAAGATGGAAGATAGTGACCACTTGTGAACACATCACTGCAATGGAGACAGAACACAGCTTCTGTGACAGGAACAACCCATAGAGAGTGCACCCCACACTAGTCTTAATGCTCCACACAGATGAACTCAACCCCACTGCTAGCAACAAGAGGTACACGGTTAGGGCATTACCCCAAATAATCCTGCTCTTGACTGCTGCCTCACATATGCTGCCTAGTTATTCTAACACAGCTCTTTGGTAGCCAAGGAGCCCAAACACTGGCAGGATGGGCACCACTCTAAGGGAAAAAGGTCAGTTCCTGAGGACTCCCAGACAAGAGGGTCAGTAAACCTGTGTGTAATTTTCAAGATGAAGATTCCCCCAACCTGCTCCAAATCTTTTTTTTTTTTCCTTCTCCTTTTATAGCACTAGGGATGGAACCAGGCTGGACCTGAACTTTCAATCCTGCTGCTTCAGCCTCCCAAGTAGTTAGGACCACAAGCCTGGTCTTTCTTAAAAAAATAGTTTTGAGAGAATACAGAGAAAAGGGGGAAGGGAATGAGGGAGGGAGAGAGAGGAAGAGAGGAGAGAGAAACAAACGTGTATAGAGGCCAAAGAACATCTTTCAGAAGTCAGTTCATTCCTTCTCCCATGTGGGCTTTGGGGATTGAATTTGGGCCGCCAGGTTTTTGTGCTGATCCCTTTAACCCACTGAACAATCTCACCAACCCCCCACTCCCTGTCATCCAAACAGAGTCTCTCCTAGCCCTAGTTAACATTAATATATATCAAAGAACTAACTTGAAGTCCTTGGTCCTCCTACATGTTGAGACTGCAGGGCACCAGCCCATCTTGGCCCAGTTCTCTCTAGCTCTGGATCCTAGTTAGATCAGCCATTTGACTCAGGCAGTTATTACCAAGTCCAGTCTGTGTAGTGCTGGGACTTAAAACCAAGGCTTTCTGCCTACACAGGCAAGCATAGTAACAGGCAGCTACATGCCCAGCCCTCCCTTCCCACCTGCATCCAGTCTCTGCTGCGGAGGCAGAGCAGGCTGATTTCCGTGTGGGGATGTCCCAATGTGAATGGATGTAGGGGGTTCATGCACCAGTCTGGGGAAGAACAGGAGGGCTTCTTTCACTAAATGGAGCATAAATAAATAAAAATGTTATATTTCAGTTAGGTTCAGGAGGCCAAGCACCAAAGGGAAATCAGAGCAAAAGGTCAATGAACTACCTGACTAGGTAAGTGCTGAGCACCAGCATGTAGAATGTAGGAAATGAAACACTGTAAGAGCAAGGGATGCATGAACATGACCAAATGTACAGGCTGAATAGTCAAGGATTTGAGGAGGGAGGGGGGTAGAAGTAAGGCTGGGCTTCAGAGTTCCTACCAATAACAAAAGACCTAAGTAAGGACTCTGTTCTCACCAAGGAGTGTCTGTATAGATTTTAAAAGCGTTTTTCAACACAATCCTAAACATTGTATTATGATGTGAGTGGGGGGAGCAACTTGGTAAGAGCTGGTTTTCAGCTTCCACTTTTACCTGGGTTTAATTCAAACTCAAGACAGCGGGCGACTTCCGGACAGTGCCTTTAGTCGAAGAGTAAAGTAGCCTTACCTACCCATATATAAAATGTTACCCATATTAAAAATGTACCCATATATATTTTAAAAATGTACCTAAACATGGCTTTCTCTTTAGAAAGATTTTTTTTCATTTTCATTTTGTGTATGAGTGTGGGGGTAATCTGCACGTGTGTGCCTGGACACGTGGGCGCTGGGGATGAAGCTCCTTGGTCTGCACGCTTGGCTTGAACTATTAGCACTTTGCTACCTCATCCAACTTCTCAGTTTTCTCTCCTTTTTTCCTAAAAGACAGTATTTCGGTCTTTCAACCCAGGCTGTCCAGACATTCGCAGAGTGCCTGTCTCCCGAGTGCTTGGACCGCGGGTCCGTACCGCCCAAGAACTTCCTCATCTTCTGAGAATGAAAACTGGTCGGACATCTGAACACTGCGATGTGAACGCCGCGGGTCTGAGGATCACACCACGCGGGTGCTCGGGGGGCGACATGGACTGCGGGGCGGAGAGCAAAGCGTGGCTGGAGCAAAGGGGAAAGGTGCGGTGCGGGTCTGAGCCGGGGCCGGCGAGGCCGCGGCCTCCAGGGCCCCGAGCGTGGCGCCGCGCCGCCGCCCAGCTGGGGCCCGCGGAGGGCGGGGCGCGGAGGGATCCGGGAGGGCCGTGTGCGCCGCCCCCGGTATATCTGTCGCCGGTCCCCGGGGCCACGGCATTCCCGGTCCTCACATCGCCGTCTCTCCTCACGCTCCCGCCTCCCGTCATGGCTCTGTAGCCGCGACCCCGCCGCGCCCCCGGCCACCCCCCGTCTCCGCGCTCACCGCGCCTGCGCTCTCCGCTCCCGCCTTCTTTCTTCAGCCGAGGCCGCCGCCGCCGCCGCCTCTCCTTGCCGTCGCCATGGAGTGAGTAACCGCTCGCCCCTCCCTCTCCAACCGCCTTTCCCGCCTTTTCTCAGAGCTCGCGGGGCTTCACGGCCCGGTCACAAGGACTGGGGTGGGGAGATGAGGAATGAGGAATCACGGTCGCGCAGGCGCAGGAGAGGGAAGATGGTGCCAGAGCGTCCACCAAGCATGCGCACTAGGCGCGAGGCGTGGGGGAGGGGAACCTTCCGGCGAGTTGGGCTGTTTTATTGGACCGGCTGCGCACGCGCACCAACTCGCAAAGCGGTCCCTCCCCCTTACCTGGTGTTTCCGCCCAAGCTCCGCTACGCGTGCGCATTAGCTCACCCGCGCCCAGACAATGAAGGACGGCGCGTCATTCGCTGCGCCTGCGCACTACGCCCCAGGAGGGCGGCGGCGTCATAAAGGATCGCTCCATGATCAGAGCATGCGCCTTGACACTTGGCATGCAGAAGGGTGGGGGGTTGGGTACCTCACTTTCCTTCTACTAGGGTTTCACTGGCTCTTCAGCCCCGCTGCCCTCCAATCAGACACTGACAGGGAAGGAGGCAGGGCCGTCATTAAAAAGGATTGGTGCTAGGCTCTCTGCTGTAGCGAAGATTGGGGCTCCAGGGAGCCAACTGTGGGAGGGGGCGGGACTCGGGCGTGTAGCCAAGGGGCGGGGCTTCGGTTAAGCAAAGGACTTGCCAGCTAGGGGCGGGGTTTAAAGATATGCTGTCCCTAGAGGGGGCGGGGACTGACATTGATGGACATAAATGGGCGTGGCTCTTTGTGGGAGCCGTAAAGTTTGAAAGGGGAGAAAGGGATTTATGAGTGACATTTATGAATAAATATCCCGAGCAAGGGGGGAATTCCCCTGGGAACTGATGTAGCATGGTCTCTAGGGAGTGGAAAGGGTTTAAAAGAGAACCGAAGTACAAAGGGGCATGGCTAGAAGGGAATTCCCTGGGGACTGAATTTTTTTATGATGAAGAAAATGACGAGGTAGTTGGGAGGGACTTAAAGTAATTCCTCGGGGAAGCCGGTATAGGTTCATGTAGTGGGAGAGGTGTCTGGAAGTTCTAAAGTGGAGAATCTCTTTGGAGTGTGCTGGATAGAAGTTGGGGCTCCTCAGCTGGCTTTTTAGAGGGAGGAGGGTTCTTCACGGGCTGCTGACCCCCCTTCCCCAATTTTATCTCCCTCCAGGTCCTCCACTTTTACCTTGGTGCCTGTCTTTGCCCAGCTGAGCAATTTCTCCAGCTGCCCCCCAGCTGTTGGTTTGATCTGCATCGCCATCAGTGCCCAGTGCCTGCACCTCAGCCATGTCACTCCTGGCGACCCTGGGGATGGAGCTGGACAGGACCCTGCTCCCAGCTAGCGGGCTGGGCTGGCTCGTAGACTATGGGAAACTCCCCCTGGCCCCTGCCCCCCTGGGCTCCTATGAGGTCCTTGGGGGAGCCCTGGAGGGCGGGCTTCCAGGGGGGGGAGAGCCCCTGGCAGGTGAGAACCAGTGGAAAGTGAAGTTAGGGTGAGCTGGGGTGGGGGTGGGGCAGGAAAAAAACTTCATTCACTGATTCATTCAAGAGATAAGTACCTTTCTGGTGGTGCCCAGGGCTGTCCTATGTTCTGAAGATCAGCTGGGAATAGGAACAGATGATCCCTGAGCACTTGATAGAGTTCAGGTAGCCTGGGCCAGGGCTAGAGGATGCTAATTGGGGAGGATTGATAGGTCCAAGGGTCCCCATTTCACAGGCCCTGGGGCAGGAATAGTTGTAGTATTACCATGTACCAAATTGGTAGGTAGTGGGTTTCCAATAATTAGTGGCCATACCTGATGGCACATATTTGAAGTCTAGGCCACTTCAGCAGAAGAAACACTTGAGCCCAGGAGCCTGAGGCCAGCTTGGGTGACATAGTGAGACCCTGTGTTGAAAACAGAAAGAATAAAGATGGAAGAAGGTGTGTGTGCATGTGTATGGTGTGTGTGTATGTATGATATTTGTATGATGTATGTGTATATGTCTGGTGTGTATGTGGATGTGATTCTGTTTGCCCTTTAAGAACAAATAATATCTTGGTGTGGTGGCTCACACCTATAGTCACAGCACTTGGCAGTTTGGGGAGGAGGAAATCCCAGAAAATCCTCAACTACGTCATGATTCAGGAAAGGGTAGCTTGGATATTTGAGACCCTGTCTCAAAAAAAAATGAAAATTAAATGAATGAATAAATTGGAGAAACTACAAATACAAAATGCTCAGTAAGATGGCTCTGGGGTGGTTAAGGAGGCAGTAGTTGACTAGCTGGATGGGACGCTGGTTGGCTGTTCATGGTTGCCCTGATGTTTGGTTGGCTTGTTCATTGGTTAGTGGGTTGACTAGGGAGCTGGTTGATCAGTTGACTGATTGCTGGTAGACAAATTGGTTGAATGGCTGGATCAGGAGGGATGTGCCCGTGTGAGACAGACATGGAAGCACCAGGGGGAGCAGCACTCAGGGACCTGTATGTTGCCCTCCATCCCCAGGTGACGGCTTCTCTGACTGGATGACGGAGCGGGTTGACTTCACGGCCCTCCTCCCTCTGGAGCCCCCCCTGCCCACAGGTGCCCTCCCCCCACCCTCCCCAGCTCCCCCTGACCTGGAAGCCATGGCCTCCCTGCTCAAGAAGGAGCTGGAACAGATGGAGGACTTCTTCCTCGATGGCCCGCTCCTCCCACCACCCTCCCCACCGACACCACCAATGCCTACCCCTTCTCTGCCCCTGCCCCTGCCCACCTTTGATCTCCCCCAGCCCCCAGCCCTGGACACCCTGGACCTGCTGGCCATCTACTGCCGAAGTGAGGCCGGGCCAGGAGATGCAGGCTTGGCACACCTGCCAGCACCTCAGCAGCCCCTTGCTCCCCTTCCTCCCCCCCTTCATCCCTCTCCTCCACCACCCTCCCGCCCAGCTCCCTACCCAAGTCCTGCCACTGCTAGAGGGGACCGCAAACAGAAGAAGAGAGACCAGAATAAGTCTGCGGCTCTGAGGTACCGCCAGAGGAAGCGGGCAGAGGGCGAGGCCCTGGAGGGCGAGTGCCAGGGGTTAGAGGCGCGGAACCGGGAGCTGAGGGAGAGGGCTGAGTCTGTGGAGCGAGAGATCCAATACGTGAAGGACCTGCTCATTGAGGTGTACAAGGCCCGCAGCCAGAGGACCCGCAGCAGCTAGAAGTGGAGGAGTGGGTCCTGAGACTCCACCTTCAGCTTTGCCCATCTTCACCCTCTCCTACCACCCAGCATGGGAGGTTAAGCCTTGGCCAGCATCTGCCTGGGATCTTTGGGAATTCAGGGAACTGGCCTGAGTCCTGCAGGCTGCAGTTGGGGCCGCTGGCCTGTAGGGAAGTGAGGCAGGAGTGGTCTGCTGGGTGGCTGTGAAAAGCAGCCTAGCTGCAGGGTTTGAAGGAGGGGCCCATGGGAGTTAGGTGCATGCAGGTAGGGAGGGACCAGGTCACAGAGTGGGCAACTGGCAGAGGAGGGGTGGCTGTAGCTGGTGACTGGGGGAGAATCAGTGTTTTGTGATGGTGTTGGGAGGGGTGCATCTTGGTGAGGGGGCTAATCCTTCAAAGTTGTATGCACAAATAAAACAGAATTTCCTGTGGCCTGTGTGTCTTGTCTTTTGAGAGAAAGTGCTGGGGGAGCGGGGATCATAAAGATGGCAGAGAGTAAGCCCGGCTTGGTGCCTCACCTCTGCTGTCCCTATACTGGGGAGGCTAAAGTAGGAGGACTGCTCTGAGTGTGATGCCAGCCTGGGCTACAGGATAAGAAGACTGTGGCCAAACAAACAAAATGAACAGTAGTGCTTGAACATTATCAAACACACACTTTAGGCCAGACCCAGGTAAGACGTGAAGCCCACCTAACAAGAGGGATACCAGATGCTCTGTCATTAAAGGATTGACATGCTAACATGAAGACCTGAGTTCAATCTTAGCACCCATGTGTAAAGCTGGAGAAGATGGCAAACGCCTACAATCCCAGCAAATCCTGAAGCCCGCTGGCCAGCAAAGCTGGATTCACACACGCTCATCAATGTGCACGGTACTGCCACACAGCTGTCAATGAACACAGTGATCTACATAGTGACTTTTTCCTGACAGAAGCAGGGAGATTCAGCAGAGCTCAGTGTCCCTTCATGATTAAAGTCCTGCAGAAACTAGGAATACCGTGCATGAAGCAGGAAAGTGACGTACATTCAAGGACAGTCTGAGTTACATGACACCCTGTCGGAAGGAAAAAAATTCCCACAGCATGCCATTCAAGGAAGAGATTTGGGACTTCATATTGAGAACTTTTGATAAGAGTGCTTGTTCAAGTTTCAGGGTGCAGGTCTGAGCACAGGGGTGGGGGTTTGGAAGGAGTGGAGGATGCCCAGTGATTGACACCACAGGGGAGGATCAGTCATTACTACTGTGGGATGTGAATATAATAAAAATGAATAAGTGAAAGAATGAACAAGTGGGATGCAGATCAACCATCAACCAGCCTCATCAGAGCCTTTGGGGCTCTGCACCTGAAACTGCCTGCAAGGGTGCTGTGTGGTCAGGCAATGGTGAACTCTACATATCCTGGGTTTCCCACAGAAGAGGTGTGGGAGTGAGATCCTCTCCACACACAGACTAGTGACAAGCACCTTCTTACCTCAGGGCAGCCTGTCCTTTGGGGATTCACTCTAACACCAGGGTAGAAACTAGAGCTCCCTACCACAGCTGGTGTCTGGTTTATGTGCTGAATGCAGATGCCATCTACTTCATGTGATGTCCCCTTCCCCAGAAAAGCTCCCAGGCATTTCTGGACTGTAGGAGGGTGGGGGTCACTTGAGGATGTGGATCTCTGAGTATTCGGAAAAGCTGGTGTTCTCTTGGAAGTTGAGGGAGGTGTAAACATGTTCCAGCTCCTCCTTCGAGGTGTGGGTGGCCATGGCAAGGGGCAGAGGAGACCCATGCCTGCAATCCTGCACAGGAAGAAAACAGATGAGGGGGCAAATTATGACCACAGGGACTGGAAGATGGCAAGGGGATCCCAAAGCAAACATGGAATCGAGCATTTAGTCTTTCATGTATTCATAAACTAATACTGCCTGGACTCTCATCATTCATTCATTCATGCATGCATGCATACCTATTTTCCTTTATCATGTGTATTTGCATATGAGTTGGGTGGGTATATGTACACAACACTTTAGTATGTCCATGGAAGATCAAGAGTCATATTAGGAATCATCCTCAATCACTCTTTCATGTTATTGTTGTGAACCTGGGTCTCTTACTAAACTCAGAGAATGGCATTAGGGTTAGTCTGGCTAACCAGCTTGTGCTGGGGATTCCCAGGCTCTGCCTTCCAAAACTGCAATTATAGTCGGGCTCCCATACACAATGGATATTTTTATGTGGCATCTGGGATCCGAACTCAGGTCCCTTGTGCGGCAAAGGGCTCTAACCAGTGAGCGATCTCCCTAGCCCCTCATTTGTCATGGTAGTAATGCCTAATTCTCAAGTCACTGAAATGCAAGTTTTGTAACATTTGCACAGATGTCCAATGTGGAGAGACTGTGCAAGCATCTGTGGCCAGTTTGCTTACCTAACTATCCTGGATGGTACCAGAATGGGATCAGCAGGAATTGAAGTCAGGCTGGGTCAAGAGGGGATTTGGAAAAGCTAAACCTAAATCAAATTTATTTTTAAATCTAATCCTTTATATACCATGAAGCAGAAGGATGACAGCTGTATGTTGCAGCAGACAGATGACATCCATACATTGCAACCACAGATTGCAGTCAAGGGCAAGGTCAGCAATAGGTGGGACCACCAATGACAACACAGTTCTGCCAATCTTTGAACATGTTAATATGTCTTAATGGCCTCAAAAGAACAGGAGGAAATACGTAGAAAACATCCCTGCCCTCAGTCTTGTTTTGAGATAAGACAAGATCCACCCTTGCCCCTTCCAGGAATGTCAATAGGAGTCAATCTCTACCATTGCTAAGCAATGGGAGACACACTGCTACTACTGACCACAGGGAGTATTCTCAGTATCTACCTCAAGAAACCAGGGTCTTGAGCTTCCATGTTCCCTGGTGTCCCATTTACCAGATGGAGAAACTGAGGCTCAAGAGTCATTAGCCACTCACACATCTATATGGAATAAGGCCGAGATTCAGGTCCAGGCCTCTGTGACTCAGGCATTCTTGTCCTAGAAACAACAGCCTGTGCTGACCTGGGATCCTCAGAGGACCCCAAGTGGAAGCCTCCCTAACCTTGCCCCACTTGAACTGCAAGAGAGCATGGGTAGAGCTGTCCAATGCTGCACTAAAGATGCAGGGGACGGGCAGTGAGACTTGTCCTTACCAACCTGCATAATGACTGACATACCAACATCCCCCCCATAGACAATCAAGGAACTCAAGAGAGATAAGAACATACAGTGGAAACCTTTGGGACTAGAGCTGAATGAATGAAAGGAAATGTCCCTATCAGTGGGGTGGCCCGAGGAGGGGCAACTTGGTATGTCACAGAGGCCTGAATTCCCATAAGAGTAGACAACCCAGAGGGAACACTGGGGTCCATAGAAGCAGCCAGGCAGAAGGGTGGAAGGAAGTGGGATGGATTGATAAGAAGGGAGGGGAAGGAAAGGAGGGGGAAATGGAAGGAAGCAGGGATAAGTACTTAAATATGGAGGTCGCCAAGGCTTAAGCCTGCTCTCCAGAGAATGATGTATTAGCATCTGGAATAAGCAGTTACAGACATATTCCTCTCCATTTTGAGAGTTTTTGAATTTGTCTCCTGTCTGTTCTCAATCAGATTGCTTCTGTTCTCAGAACTAAGACATTCTCCCTGCAGTTTCTTCCCTGTGCATTTTGAGACCATTAACTATGTTAATACATGGATCACAAGACTTTCACTGTCTATTTCCTTTTAGAAACTAAATGTCACGCCTGCCTTTTGCTCTACATCGTGTTTGGTCTCACATAGTGAGTAGATGTCACTTCTGCTTTTTCTTGCAAGTCCAGAAAGTATATGTTTAACATATTCCTGTAAAGAATTGGGCCCTGCTGTTCTTCGTTGTTGTTGTTTTTTCCTTTAAATACTCATGCATGCTACAAATAAAAACAGCTTAGATGATGGAGAACATCCTAGGTTCCCTCTGACCAATGCCTGATTAATTCCTTCCGCTCCCACTTCTGTTTCCTGTGTGTAAGTTCATGTTTATGTTGGTCCCTGGGCCCGGGCATTCAAATCCTTGTAAAACCAAACCAGGAAAAAAATTAATAATAATAATGAAAGATGCAGGGGACGGAAGGAGGTATTGCCTGTTCTGTGCTGAGAGAGTTTGCTGGGTAAGCAGTCGGGTATTGTGAACCTGAGACTAACACTCCTGTGTAAGAGAGGGTCTCCTTGTCCCAGCAAGGGTTGACTGGGTGTCCTCCTGAAAAGGTCTGTCTAACATAATAAGCTCTTGCTTGACATGGGGGTCACTTGGCATCAGTTAGACCCTGGCACAAGCTAGAGCCTGTGCCCTCCTCACAGGGGCACTCTGTTTCTGTGGCTAACTGTGGAGGGCTGGATGCTCTGGAGGGTAGAACTGGTGTATGCTATCCCAGGGATTCCCCAGAGCAAGACCTCCTACAACCTGCCCCTGTGCCCCACCAGGGCTGACTCTTCCTGGGATTCATGGGACAACCAGTTTGGCTTTCATGAATCTGATTCCTGTAGAGAGTGCTCTGGTTTGACTGTGTCCTGGGGGAGCCGGGTATAAGTGGCATCTGAAGCAAGAGGTCTTGGGCCCTGGCTTGCAACAGAATGTGATGATCTGGGGGATCTCTCAGCACCTTATGTTGACAAGGAAACAGCAAAAAAGACTCGAGCACAGAGGGGAGTTTGGAGAGCATAGGTTGAGGGCAGTAAGGAACTCAGCCTAGAGACCATGCAGCTACTTGGACTTGGGACAATGTCCATGAAAACATCAGCAAAAGGCTCTTTAGTAGCCCGGGATTGGGCTCAGGGGTAGAATGTTGGCTTAGCATGCACAAGGCCTTGGGTTCCATCCCTGGTACTGCATAAAACTGGCATGGTGGCAAATAACTGTCACCCCAGATAGAGGCAGGAATTTTCAGATCATCCTCATCCTCTCAGAGTGCATGGTCAGCTTGGGCAAATGTGTCAGTATGAGTGATGTGACTTCTTCTGTCCTGTGTGTCAGGGGGTAGCAGGTTGCGTACTCACCTGGAAGCAAGGCTCCTGGGCTGAAGATACATCCTTCCTGACTGTGGGCCCCCTGGCGGTCTTTACTCTGAAGGGACCAGATCAGCTTCGGTCAGCATTGGCTGTTCTGGCCAAAGGAATGGACAAGGGACAGAATTTCTGCCCCCATCTTCTCTCAAGCTCCTCTATCACTTCCACGCCATTTAAAAGAGGCTACAGTGAGATCTGGAAGGGGGGTTTGAAGGACCTTTTTAACTAGTGACTTCTATAGGACCTTCTCACTGCCTGGGATCCACAGTGAGTACTGACCACAGCTTGGATACTCCAACTCCAGGGGAATGGCCAGCTCTACACCTGTGGGCAGCCCCAGCTTGATCCTGAGGGGCTCTGGGAGATACGCACCTGAGGAAGATGAGGTAGGCACCCAGGCATAACAGAGCAGTCACCCCAGTTGCCCCTGACACAGCGGCCACCATGGAGGCTCCTGGACACATGGGTGTCCCTGCAGGTATGGGTGTTATATAGTCCCACGCCCCTGCAATCCAAAACTTTCTCATGATTCAACGTCATTCACACCAAACAAAGGGTTATGATGCTGGTCATGCTCCCGCCTGGTCCAGGTGCTGTCCCTGCTCAGTCTTGATATATCGTCTTCCCTCACTTTCTCCTTCCTCCCGGTCCTGGTCCCATGAGGCCGTTTCCTCTGCCTCCACTTCCTACCTCACCTGTTTGCTTGGGGAACTGTCACTCTCAGGTCCTCTGGAGGACCTGCAGCCTCCACACACCCCAGCCTCCCTCTGGGCAGAGAATCCCCACAGGAGGAGAAGGGTGAGCATGTGGCCCGTCATCCCAGGTCCCAGGGGTCCCCTCCATGACTCACAGTGCACAGAGAGCCTCAGAGAAATGCGTTGGGTGCCCAGCAGGTTCTGCGCAGTGCAGGCAACTTCTCCTTCATGATGCCTTTGGACCTCGGGCAACTCCAGGACCCCAGGGTCTGAGGTCAGACTGGGGCTCAGGGCCAGTGTGCTCCAATCCCAGCTCAGACTGGCTGCGGGGTTGCTGTGGGCGACACAGACCAGGCGCAGGCTTTGGCCTTCCAGGACTGGGAGGGTCGTGCCATTCCTGAGGACTTCCAGAGCTGGAAGGGAAGAGGTAGAATCTCTGAGGCTCCCTGGGCTGGGTCCCCACGAGAACCAGGAGGCCATGCTTTCTCTGCCCCCTTCCTACCTGTCCTGTTTGCCTGGGAAACTGTCACTCTCAGGTCCTGCGGAGGACCTGCAGTGGAGACAGGGAACTGACTGCAGACAGGCCCCAGCCTTCCTCTGGGCAGAGAACACCCACAGGAGGTGCAGGTGGCGGTGGGCACATCACTCCCAGAGCTCTCTCACACGAAGTGCACAGAGATCTGGCAGTTATGAGCCTGGCAGCTCCCCTGCCCCCACCCTCCCTCCTCCCAGAACCAGGACCTCCTGGTGGGTCACACTCACACAGCACAGAGAGGCTCACAGTGCGGTGCAGGGAGCCCAGCCTGTTCTCTGCTCGGCAGGTGTAGCGTCCAGAATCCCCAGCCCTCACCCCAGGCAGCTCCAGTCCCAGCTTTCTGGAGCCCAGAGTGCTGGACCAAGAGATGACTCGGTTCTCCAAGACCCAGCTCAGCAGGGCGGGGGGCTGGCTGTCAGCTGCACACAGGAGCCTCAGAGCTTGGCCTTGTTGGACTTCCAGATAAGGGCTGCTCCCCTGGAGGTCTAGAGAGAGACACACACACACAGAGACAGAGACAGAAAGAGACAGACAGACAGAGATAGACACAGAGAGACAGAGACAGAAAGAGACAGAGAGAGACACAGAGAGAGAGAGACAGAGAAAGAAAGAGGGACAGAGAGAGGTGGGGGGGGGTCAGAGGCATACAAGGTCAAGTCTTCCCTTTCCCCAGAGGGAAGGACCAAGTGCGTGGTGTTTCCTTTTGGTACCCATGTTGGCAAGATGACCCTGGCACCGAGGAAGCAAGGAACACTTTCCTTAGCCCACCTCCACTTCCCTCCTCCACCCTGGCCTCCCCTCTGCCCCCTCAGTGACTCTGCTCTGCCACCCGCCCAGAGGAACCTCCTGCTTACCTGTGACACCTGCTCCTGGGACACTGGGGGCAGTGATGGTTACCCTCTGAGGGCCGTCTGCACAGAGAGACACAGTGTGGGCTGGACACAAAGCCATCTGTGCTCCCAGCCACCCCAGCAGCCACAGAAACAGAGCAGGAAGCCACACCAAGGAGGCTCCAGCGGCCCCTGCACCCAGGACGCAGGCCTGCTCCCCCATCCCAACGCCCCCCTGATCCCAAGGCCCAGGAAATGAAGAAACCACCTTCTCTTCTCAGCTTGAAAGCCCACATCACAGGCAGAGACCGTGTGCGCCACAGGTCACTCCTGCTGCAGAGAGGTCCCATGCAGGCGCCCACACAGTGAAAGGGACAGGGTCTCACTGGGCCCCTTCTGGTTTTTGGTTCCGTTGTGTTTCAGGACAGGTTCTCACGGAACCCTCTGGGCTGCCATGTGGAACTCACCAGATAGCCAGGACAGCTTGAGCTCCTGATCCTCTTGCCTCCACCCCATGCCTAGAGTATAGGCCACACCCCCATGCCCGGTTTATGCAGGGCTGCAGTCTGAACCCAGGGGCTTGTGCACGCTAGACAAGCACTCTGGCAGCCGAGCCACATTGGCACCTGGTTTCTTCTTGGTGGAGAGGGGCTCACATCACAGTGCATGCATGGAGGTCATAGGACAGCTCTCAGGGTCAGTTCTCTGCTGTGGGTTCCAGGGATCAAACTCAGGCTGTCAGGCTGTGCACAAACTCAGGCTGTGTGCACAAACACCCTCACCGCAGAGCCATCTCACTGGCCCATTTCTGGGTTTCTCTGAGAGACAATGGTCTCACTCTGCAGGCCAGGCTGGCCTCAAGCTCTAGGAAGTCCTCCTGCCTCAGCTTCCTGAGTGCATAAGCCACCTCGCCACCTCTCCGGGGCCTTTCCCGGAACCCCAGTGCTGTTTGGGAGGGCCCCATGCACATGACCCACACCTCCTGGTACCACCTGCTAAGGGTGAAGGTGTCAACACTTGGGTGGCAGGTGGGAAGCCAACATTGGGCCACACCTTTGCCCATCCTCTACCCCGCGTGCTGGCCAGCCACTCACAGGACACACTGAGCTGGACGGTCCTCTCTGTGCTCACGCCAGCCTTGGAGAGAGTCACCTTGCAGGTGAGGTTGGTGCCATGGTCCTGTGGGCGGGGAGTGAACTGGATCTGTGGGGTGACGAAGTCTCCTCTTGAGCGTCTCAGGGCATCCCCATCCCAGGAGAAGCTGGAGAGGACTCCGCAGGCCCTAGGCATGAAGCACTCCACAGTAACAAGGTGTCCCGCTTGCAGGGACTCTGGGATGCGGATGTGTGGTTTCTGAGTCAGGGCTGGGAGAATAAAGGGGAGGACCCCGCATGAGCCCCTGTCATCCGCAGTGCCTCCTGGGACAGCCCGGGCACTCAGAGCAGAGGGCCCTCAAGGTCTCCCCTGATGTCCTTCCTGTCCTGGGGCACACCTGCTTACCTGAGACAAACAGAGTCAGCACTGGGCTTTGGAAAGTGTATTCTGACTCCAGGCGAAAGTAATACTGTCCACTGTCCCCCTTCTGGGCATTCCTGATCCTCAGGGAGCAGTTATTAGCCCCAGGGTCCCCGAGGAGGTGGAAGCGGGATTTGTCTTTCTCTTTCTTGGCTTCGTCACTTGTAGCCACGAGCTGGTCTGTGCGGGGGTTGCCTGGGGAATTCTTTTTCCGATACCAGGAGCCATGCATGGGCAAGGAGCGGTCTCTACCGTACAGGGGGTAGAAGACAGAGCAGGACACCAGGACACACAGCCCCTCCTCTACCGTCGCCCATTCCTGCACCTGCAGCCGGTACTCTTGGTCCTTCTGAGCCTGCTGCTGGAACCTTTGAGTCTTCTGAGCCTGCCCTGGAGACCCTGGCACATTCTGAACAGGCATTTGCCTCCCTGGATCCTCATTCCTCTTCGTCTGCTGCCTTTCTCTCTCCTGCAGGGTCCCTGCAGGGACACAGAGGCTCAGCCACAGCCACTGCCCCCACTTGGCCCCCATTCCCTGGCCCTCTCACCTGTCCACAGCAGGGGCAGCAGCAAGGCCAGCAGCCACATCTCAGGGCTCTGTGAAGTCGTTGTGTGTGAGTCTGGGCACTTGAGGTATCCCCTGGGCAGGATTGGTCCCCAGGAGGCCAAGAGGACATCAAGTGAGAAACAGGAACTCGGGCAAGCTCTCGTGCTAAGTTTCCCCTTTCCCACAGTAGGAACACACGAGGGACTGCCCCAACCTCACTGAGGACGCCTTGTATCAGCCATAGATCAGGTCCATCTGGGTTTGAACAGACATGATAAGTTCCTCTCTCTCCACCAAGCAGCTATCAGGATGGAGTTATCTCACCCAGGTAGGAATGGTGGCTGGCTAGGCAGAGCTCTTGCAGTGTGGAAAGCCCCAAGAGAGTGCCTGAGGCCTAGGGACTGCAGTGGCAGACCAGAGGTTGGGGGCTGCAACCCCTGAGAGCCTGCTCATCCCTCCAGACTCTATATGGCAGAAGCTGATGGTCTTAGCCCTCAGGGCTAATTGTTCTTGGCTTCAGTGTCCTGTGGCTCAGCACTCAGCAGCTTTCGTAAGAGGCTCGTGGCCAAGGGAAGCGGCAGCGAGTGAAACCTGCTGCAACACAGTTGGAGAATACAGTCCATCATGGAGGGAAGTCATGCAGGTGGGAGCTCCAGATGACTGGCCACATAACATCCATCTTCAGGAAGTGGAGAGAGATGGATGCTGGCACTTAGCTCACTTTCTTTTTTTTTTTTTTTATTCACTCCTGAAGGATGGTCACACATTCATTGTGGGTCTTCCTCCCTCAATTAATCTAATTTAGACACTTTACATACATGCCCAGGGGTTTGTCACCTAGATGGTTCAAGATCCTTCCAAATTGACATCAGTATTAAATATCATATAAGCCCAGATCACTCTGCCCCACTACCCTTCTGAGCACTGTTCAGGCTTCCTGCTGTAGACCTAGGAACATGGTGCAGATTCAAGAAAACTGCAAGACAAGCAGGGCTGTCCCAGACCTTAGGGAGTGTGTAGAGCAGGAAGCTAGTACTGGGCACATGGGCAGCTGGCAACCAGCTCTCCCTGTTGCCTGCAGTCCCTGCCTGTGGCAGGAGTTCAGTGGACACTGGGCAACCAGAGATGAAGCCCTGTCACGGCACGTGCACAATCACTGCTTTCCCTGCAAGCCTCACTCACTCGAGGATTGCCTGGGGCTGCCCCACAGAGGTTCCTTACTGGTGGCCACGACTCCCTCATGGTGGCCCAACCTACCCCCCAAACCCCATGAAAGGAGAAGCTAAGGAGGGATCTTCAGGACTTCAGCGTTTGCCGAGGTTCCTCTTCTAACACTCAGTGTCCTCTTGGTTTCCTGTGGTCCCTTCTGCCCAGGGGACACCCCAAGTGCCCAGACTCACACACAACGACTTCACAGAGCCCTGAGATGTGGCTGCTGGCCTTGCTGCTGCCCCTGCTGTGGACAGGTGAGAGGGCCAGGGAATGGGGGCCAAGTGGGGGCAGTGGCTGTGGCTGAGCCTCTGTGTCCCTGCAGGGACCCTGCAGGAGAGAGAAAGGCAGCAGACGAAGAGGAATGAGGATCCAGGGAGGCAAATGCCTGTTCAGAATGTGCCAGGGTCTCCAGGGCAGGCTCAGAAGACTCAAAGGCTCCAGCAGCAGGCTCAGAAGGACCAAGAGTACCGGCTGCAGGTGCAGGAATGGGCGACGGTAGAGGAGGGGCTGTGTGTCCTGGTGTCCTGCTCTGTCTTCTACCCCCTGTACGGTAGAGACCGCTCCTTGCCCATGCATGGCTCCTGGTATCGGAAAAAGAATTCCCCAGGCAACCCCCGCACAGACCAGCTCGTGGCTACAAGTGACGAAGCCAAGAAAGAGAAAGACAAATCCCGCTTCTACCTCCTCGGGGACCCTGGGGCTAATAACTGCTCCCTGAGGATCAGGAATGCCCAGAAGGGGGACAGTGGACAGTATTACTTTCGCCTGGAGTCAGAATACACTTTCCAAAGCCCAGTGCTGACTCTGTTTGTCTCAGGTAAGCAGGTGTGCCCCAGGACAGGAAGGACATCAGGGGAGACCTTGAGGGCCCTCTGCTCTGAGTGCCCGGGCTGTCCCAGGAGGCACTGCGGATGACAGGGGCTCATGCGGGGTCCTCCCCTTTATTCTCCCAGCCCTGACTCAGAAACCACACATCCGCATCCCAGAGTCCCTGCAAGCGGGACACCTTGTTACTGTGGAGTGCTTCATGCCTAGGGCCTGCGGAGTCCTCTCCAGCTTCTCCTGGGATGGGGATGCCCTGAGACGCTCAAGAGGAGACTTCGTCACCCCACAGATCCAGTTCACTCCCCGCCCACAGGACCATGGCACCAACCTCACCTGCAAGGTGACTCTCTCCAAGGCTGGCGTGAGCACAGAGAGGACCGTCCAGCTCAGTGTGTCCTGTGAGTGGCTGGCCAGCACGCGGGGTAGAGGATGGGCAAAGGTGTGGCCCAATGTTGGCTTCCCACCTGCCACCCAAGTGTTGACACCTTCACCCTTAGCAGGTGGTACCAGGAGGTGTGGGTCATGTGCATGGGGCCCTCCCAAACAGCACTGGGGTTCCGGGAAAGGCCCCGGAGAGGTGGCGAGGTGGCTTATGCACTCAGGAAGCTGAGGCAGGAGGACTTCCTAGAGCTTGAGGCCAGCCTGGCCTGCAGAGTGAGACCATTGTCTCTCAGAGAAACCCAGAAATGGGCCAGTGAGATGGCTCTGCGGTGAGGGTGTTTGTGCACACAGCCTGAGTTTGTGCACAGCCTGACAGCCTGAGTTTGATCCCTGGAACCCACAGCAGAGAACTGACCCTGAGAGCTGTCCTATGACCTCCATGCATGCACTGTGATGTGAGCCCCTCTCCACCAAGAAGAAACCAGGTGCCAATGTGGCTCGGCTGCCAGAGTGCTTGTCTAGCGTGCACAAGCCCCTGGGTTCAGACTGCAGCCCTGCATAAACCGGGCATGGGGGTGTGGCCTATACTCTAGGCATGGGGTGGAGGCAAGAGGATCAGGAGCTCAAGCTGTCCTGGCTATCTGGTGAGTTCCACATGGCAGCCCAGAGGGTTCCGTGAGAACCTGTCCTGAAACACAACGGAACCAAAAACCAGAAGGGGCCCAGTGAGACCCTGTCCCTTTCACTGTGTGGGCGCCTGCATGGGACCTCTCTGCAGCAGGAGTGACCTGTGGCGCACACGGTCTCTGCCTGTGATGTGGGCTTTCAAGCTGAGAAGAGAAGGTGGTTTCTTCATTTCCTGGGCCTTGGGATCAGGGGGGCGTTGGGATGGGGGAGCAGGCCTGCGTCCTGGGTGCAGGGGCCGCTGGAGCCTCCTTGGTGTGGCTTCCTGCTCTGTTTCTGTGGCTGCTGGGGTGGCTGGGAGCACAGATGGCTTTGTGTCCAGCCCACACTGTGTCTCTCTGTGCAGACGGCCCTCAGAGGGTAACCATCACTGCCCCCAGTGTCCCAGGAGCAGGTGTCACAGGTAAGCAGGAGGTTCCTCTGGGCGGGTGGCAGAGCAGAGTCACTGAGGGGGCAGAGGGGAGGCCAGGGTGGAGGAGGGAAGTGGAGGTGGGCTAAGGAAAGTGTTCCTTGCTTCCTCGGTGCCAGGGTCATCTTGCCAACATGGGTACCAAAAGGAAACACCACGCACTTGGTCCTTCCCTCTGGGGAAAGGGAAGACTTGACCTTGTATGCCTCTGACCCCCCCCCACCTCTCTCTGTCCCTCTTTCTTTCTCTGTCTCTCTCTCTCTGTGTCTCTCTCTGTCTCTTTCTGTCTCTGTCTCTCTGTGTCTATCTCTGTCTGTCTGTCTCTTTCTGTCTCTGTCTCTGTGTGTGTGTGTCTCTCTCTAGACCTCCAGGGGAGCAGCCCTTATCTGGAAGTCCAACAAGGCCAAGCTCTGAGGCTCCTGTGTGCAGCTGACAGCCAGCCCCCCGCCCTGCTGAGCTGGGTCTTGGAGAACCGAGTCATCTCTTGGTCCAGCACTCTGGGCTCCAGAAAGCTGGGACTGGAGCTGCCTGGGGTGAGGGCTGGGGATTCTGGACGCTACACCTGCCGAGCAGAGAACAGGCTGGGCTCCCTGCACCGCACTGTGAGCCTCTCTGTGCTGTGTGAGTGTGACCCACCAGGAGGTCCTGGTTCTGGGAGGAGGGAGGGTGGGGGCAGGGGAGCTGCCAGGCTCATAACTGCCAGATCTCTGTGCACTTCGTGTGAGAGAGCTCTGGGAGTGATGTGCCCACCGCCACCTGCACCTCCTGTGGGTGTTCTCTGCCCAGAGGAAGGCTGGGGCCTGTCTGCAGTCAGTTCCCTGTCTCCACTGCAGGTCCTCCGCAGGACCTGAGAGTGACAGTTTCCCAGGCAAACAGGACAGGTAGGAAGGGGGCAGAGAAAGCATGGCCTCCTGGTTCTCGTGGGGACCCAGCCCAGGGAGCCTCAGAGATTCTACCTCTTCCCTTCCAGCTCTGGAAGTCCTCAGGAATGGCACGACCCTCCCAGTCCTGGAAGGCCAAAGCCTGCGCCTGGTCTGTGTCGCCCACAGCAACCCCGCAGCCAGTCTGAGCTGGGATTGGAGCACACTGGCCCTGAGCCCCAGTCTGACCTCAGACCCTGGGGTCCTGGAGTTGCCCGAGGTCCAAAAGCATCATGAAGGAGAAGTTGCCTGCACTGCGCAGAACCTGCTGGGAACCCAACGCATTTCTCTGAGGCTCTCTGTGCACTGTGAGTCATGGAGGGGACTCCGGGGACTTGGGATGAGGGGCTACATGCTCACCCTTTTCCTCCCTTCACACAGACCCCCCTCAGATGCCGGCATTCTCCTGCTCCTGGGAGCCTGAGGGTCTGCACTGCAGCTGTTCCTCCCATGGCCACCCGGCCCCCTCCCTGACCTGGTGGCTGGGGGAAGGGCTGCTGGAGGGGAACATCATCAACACCTCCTTCAAGGTCACCTCCACTTCCAGGGGATCCTGGGCCAACAGCTCCCTGAGCCTCCTCAGGGAGCTCAATGCTGGCCTCAGGTTCAGCTGTGTGGCCCAGAATATCCATGGGGCCCAGAGAGCCACTGTCCTGCTGCTGCTGGGTCAGTGTTCTAAGGGTCAGGAGTGTTGGGAGGAAGGAGGAAGTGAGGGAGGATAAAACAGGACTGACTAGGGCCAGCACTGGGGCTGGGCTGGAGGATGTCCAGTATCCTGGTCCTTTGACTGGTGTGAATGTTGATGGGGGATGGGGAAATTCTGGGCCTGCAGGAGGTTTGGGGGGAGGCATCACCTATCCCCCACTGCTCTGCAGGGAAATCAGTGCGTCCAGAAGTTTCCACGCTGGTTGCTGCAGCAGGGGCAGCTGGGGTTACTGCTCTGTTGTGCCTGGGTGCCTGCCTCCTCTTCCTCAGGTGCATGTCTCCCAGAATCCTATGGGGCTGAGCTTGGGCTCCCCACAGAGTTGAGTTGGCCACCCCTGAACCTGGGGCTGGAAGATCCAAGCCATGTTCCGTTCCCACTGTGGATCCCCGGCAGTGGGAAGGTCCTAGTGTCCTTTTGGAAGTCACCGGAAGGTCCCTTTACCTCCTCAGCCTCTGTTGGCCTTTGTGACCCCTAGTTTTTGTTAAGCTGTGACAGTGGTTGCCTCCAACCCCACCACTGTCCACATTGAGTAGCTTGTGCTGGACTTGGCCGGTCCCTCAGGGTGAAGACCCACAGGGAGGTTCGGGACAGAAACCCTGGCCATGGGAATGACTCGGTGACTGCCGGCGAGCCCGTCTGCGTCTTCAAGGTAAGTGAGGACAGAAGGCCACCAGCTTACGTTAGACAGGCCCTCCCAGGAGCTGGGCACCGTGGTCAACCCTGCCCAGAGGGAGGCTGGGGCGTGTCTGCAGCAGCCAATTCCCTGTCGTCACTGCAGATCCTCCAGAGGACAAGGTGACCTTCTCCTACACAGGAGCCTTAGTCTTAGGTTTTCAGCGCCTGACCTCAGAGACACCATGAGCCCCCTCTGCTCAGTACAGGAGAGAGCTGAACTATTGTTTCTGCTCTTCCATCTGTCCCCTGTGTCCTTAGCACAGTATCAGACAGCTCTGCCTCTGTTGTCCTGTAGCCCTGTGTGGGGAGAGGTCAGGGGGGTCTCAGCTCCGGGGTCCTCTGAGGATCCTGGGACAGCACAGGCTGTTCCTGGGACAAGGGGCACTTGAATCAGAAAGGCCTGGATCTGAATCTTGGCCTCAATCAATATAGACTGTTGGTGATTGATGGTGCCTAATCCTCAGTTTCTCCATCTGATAAATTGGACACTGGGGTCTCCTCAGTGGACTTTGGTATAAATTTTATGAAACTTGCATTTCAGTGACCTAGAATCAGGAATTACTACCATGAAAAATACAATGAATGAATACAAATGATTGAGTACATGAATGACACGAGTGACTGAGTGATGACTAGGAATTAATGAGTGCATGAGTAAGTATGAATGAATGCATGCATGAATGAATAGATGAAGGTCCAGCTAATAGTAGTGGACTGAACCCATGAAAGAAGAGATGCCGTTCTGTGTCCGTAAAAACCTCTTCTCTCTCTGAAAGTCTTCATTGCTCTTCCCCCACTTCAGGAAGCCCTCAATGCATCTTTGTCAGATGGCAAAGCAGATCACCAGCCCCCTGCCACGACCAAGCTTACCCTCAAGGATGAGCTGGAGCTCCATTATGCCTCCCTTACCTTCCAGAAGCGGAAGGCTCAGGGGCCTCTGCAGAGTACAGAGGCCAACTCCACGGAGTATGCAGAGATTAAGATCTTAAGTGGGGGAAAATGATGCCCCCAGGAGCCTCCACAACTTCTCTGGGGAGGGAGACATCACAATAGATCTACAGCAGTTGCTCACAATGCTAAGGAGACATGGACTATGATGGCCAGGGTGGTAGTGGGAGAGGGACGCTTCACCCTTCTACGACTAGGGTCCAGCTTCTGGTGTCAGAGCAAGTCTCTTCACTCCTCACTCTCCTCCTCTGGCCTTGGACACACTGTCCCCACCCCATGATGATGTGAGGCCCAATGTGTGGCAGCACAGAGCATCGAACTGTATCCACAGAGAACATCTCACACCCCCCCTCCTCTTAGGGGTACTCAATAATTGAAGGCTTCGGCTTTGCGAATATTTGTAAAGAATTAGTAGTTAAGCCGTAAGCAATCCTTCAGGAGAATGTCTAATTGATGGGGACAGCCCAGTCCATGATGGGTGGGACTATCCTCTGGGCAGGTGGATAAAATGGAGGAAACTGTCTAAGGTGTCTTTGATATACGTGGAAAGACATGCTGTTTAACAAGAGAAACTTGGTCCTGGGATTATGTGGTGGGCAGTTCTGCCAGTCCTTGGTATTGGTGTGAACTCTCCTGCCAAGCTGGTTTAAGAATTGTAACCAGAAAAAACTATAACCAGACGATCACAAGAGAATAAAACCCCTTGTTCCCATAAGCCATGTGGTCATAAATTTATCTGCAATGATGTATAGTAGCTATAACAACTCCCTGTGAAGTGCACATTTGTGCAGTCCCATGGTCAATGTCACAGGACACCTGCTGAGGCCTAAGGTGCTTCCTGTATCCTCAGGACCACACTGTGGCTCTTGCCCAATGACCTTTAGGTGACTTCCTCTGATGCAAGACGCTCCCGTTTTCAGTACAGACACTTGTCTCTTTGCTCGTCTTCATTCTGGTAGTCTTACCAGCATCTGTGGAAAAGTGTCAGGAGATAAAAATCTCTTTCAAAGAATCCTCTCACATGCTGCAATAATTATACTCTTGACAAAATCAGGATTCCTTTTCCTCTTCCAAATAATGTCTTTTTGAAGAACATACTGACACTTTAGGAAATGATTCCTTGTGGATTATTAGAACACACAACAAATTCTTGCAAGCAAGGGTGCAGTGAAGTCTATCTTCTGTTCTTCTAATTTGCATAGTCCTATTGCTAAACAACCACAGGAGACT
The DNA here is from genome assembly GCA_023101885.1 of Typhlomys cinereus. Taxonomy (NCBI): domain Eukaryota; kingdom Metazoa; phylum Chordata; class Mammalia; order Rodentia; family Platacanthomyidae; genus Typhlomys; species Typhlomys cinereus. The sequence goes on along the minus strand of JALPQD010000800.1, from coordinate 275,319 downwards.
ATAGATAAACAAGATAGACTTTATTCCCTGCATTATTTTTTAATATTTATTTATTTACTTATTTAGTGTGTGTATCAGAAGGCAGTGTGTGTCCCTGTGGAGAGCCAAGTGTGATTTCAGGAATCATCCTGGATTGCTTCTACCTCCTTCTTGCTTCACTCTGGGATTTCCCAGGCTCCGCCCACCAGAGCCAAAAGTGTAGGCTGCTACCATTTCCGCCTGATGGTTTTATATGGGACCTGGGATCTGAACTCAGAACCTTCTGCTTGCCAGACAAAGTCTTAACCCCTGAGCCATCTCTCCAGCCCCTGCATTATTTTGATAATAAATAATTTATACTATAGTCTAGATATGCTGTGTTTCCTCCAAAGGTCATACATTGATATTGAGGTAATGGAGCCAGTGCAAAGTGAGGTTATTTGGAACAACATCCTCATATAACACTAGTTTCCTAGAGAGTATATTTTCCAAGGGATTGGAAGGATGAAAGCCTTTGCCTGTAAAGCTAAAGGACCTGAGTTCGGATCCTCAAATCCCATGTAAAAATGCCAGGCAATTATGGCAGTGATCTGCAATTCCAACCATGGAAGACAGAGCTTGGGAAATCCTAGAGCAAAGCAATAAGGAGGTAGAACAATCCAGATTGATTCCTGATGTCACCTTTGGGCCTCCACAGGCATATACAGTGTCCTCTTCTATATATACCCACACATGAAAAAAAAAGTGTTTTTTCTAAAATGCACAAGGAGATTCAAGATGGTACACCCCAAACAGCTGGCCCTATTTCCCCCATTTCTCCATGAGCTAGTGTTGCAGGAATATCAAGATAGGGAACCAGAAGCTTTCTTCTAGGAAGCAGTTTGTTTGTACTAGCACATGGCTCTGTTGGTTCTTACCCAAGAGACAGAGCCCATGAACAAGCAAAAATCAGCCTTTTCCACCCAATGTACAGTTAGTTTCTTATTTCCCACACTTGGTGACAGGTTTCTTGATTTTTGCATTACAAGTTTGTGGTCAATGATTCATTCTTGCAGACAAGTACTGATCCATGTATTCCAAGCCACTTCACACACTAGAAACCATAAGTGGGCAGGTCAGGGGAAAAGTGACTTTTCCTCATTGGTTAGTTCCAGTTTCTGCAAACCTGTTTGGAGTATTTGATCCTCTACAACTCATTGGTATGTTCATATTGGAGTCCTACCCAGTTAATCTTGTGGCCATCCTCTTGATAGGGTTTATCTGCAGTGAAGAACTAAGCTTCATATCTTTTCATAAACAGAGGATTTGGGGAAGTCGGTGACCTTATTTCTGTGGAGGATTAAAATCATTTCTTCCAGATTAGTAGGGTGTGTCCCTTCAGGGTAGGGCAATCCCAACAATGGGGGATGACCTTCAAAGACCTCCCAGCATGGCTGCTCTAAAACTGCCGAAATTCTACTGTCAGGGCTCTCTGCAGAGACAACCCCTCAAAGTTACAAATCCTGAGCAATGGAAACCAAAATGCTGATTCCTTAAAATATGAAAACGGAAATTCATGTTCTTTGTGGTTTCATTGAATTAAAAACTGTTGCTAACACATATGAATCACAGAATATGAGCAAAATATATCAATTAGAACTAGTTTGAGAACTTCCTCCTTGCTAGATAGCTTACATAGTACTAAGAATTACTGTAGAAACTACTAGGGGAGAGAAATAATCACAGACCTCAACAACTCATGAGATCTGTGAGTTGCAATAAAAATTACCATGCCAACAGGTGACCACTAGTGTAATGGTGGCATGAGTATCAAGGAGACAACCAACAGTTTTTTTGATTGGCTCAAGACCTGCTTGTCAGAATGGAACACATTCCTGCTACTGTTAACTAGAACAAGAACCTAAGAAAGGAAAGAAAGTAGGTCAATAGGGAAAAACAGCCAATGAACCTATAGGTATGAAGACAGTACACCAAATTGCTCTATAAATAGCTGCTATTCTACCCATAGATTGGAAGAGCACTCAGCACTCAGCCTAGAAGTCTTCTACAACAGAGGTAGAGGATCTCAACACCCTAAAAGGATGCAGCCTAGGGCAGTAGAAGAACAGTGAAGTGGACAGAAATGGCCAGCTTTAATGTAGATTATCAATGACCCAGCAAGGCTGACCCAGAATCAGACTAACCTAATCTCTCCTCATCCTAAGGCTTTGGGAACCTTGAAGAAGAGGGGGCCGTGAGATTGTAGGAACCTAAAGATGGGAAAGTTCACCATTGGACAAGACATTCCATTCAAAGCAGGACTTCTGTTATCTAGGAATTCACTCCAAACAGACTTGTCCTTAGCAGATTTACATAATGAGTGACATACTATGTCAGACATATATATGCCATGACACATGTCATGACTGACATATATGTCCCTATAGACTATCAAGGAACTCACGAGAGATAAAAACATACAATGAAAACTTTAGGGACTAAAGTTGGATGAGTGAAGGGAAATGCCCCTATCAATAGGGTGTCTGAAAAGAGGTAATTTGGTATGCCACAAGGGGCCTGAACCTCAGGGGCTGGAGAGGTGGCTCAGGGATTAAGCCTCTGCCTTGCAGGCGGAAGGTCCTAAGTTCGGATCCTAGACCCCACTCTAGACCGGTAGGAAGGGGGGGGGCAGCCTATGTTTCTGGTCCTGGTAGGGCGGAGCCTGTGAATCCCAGGGCGGAGCCTGTGAATCCCGGGACAGAGTCCATGGTGGTTCCCGAATTCCCCTGTGGTTCTACACACACACACACACACACACACACACACACACACACACACAGACACACGTGCACAATTGAATAAATTAAAAAAAAAAAAAGAGGCCTGAACCTCCACAAGAGTAGACAAGTCAGAGGAAACACTGGGATCCATAGAAGCAGAAAGGCAGGAGGATAGAAGGGAGTGGGATAGATTGATGAAGAGGTAGGAGGGAGGGGGGATGGAGGGAAGCAGGGATAAGTACTCAATATGCTTACAAAAAATAGAAAAATAAAATAATTAAAAAATAATAACACATTTTGTTTGGAATATATTCAACAGACTAAGAAATATTTGCAAAATGTACAAGGTCTATCCCAGGAGATGTGGCACCAGTTTATATGATTAAACCTATAGCTATATCTTCTGATCCATAAGGTTTAATTTTCCTTCACTTTTTATTAGATGTAGGATACACTCAGTTTAATAAAAAAGGTGAGAAACTGTTTAATCTTTAATAAGTCACCATTAGAATCATTTATGACAGGGAAGTTTGACATTTACACTAAAGGATGCTCCAGGGAATGAGATGGGGGGGTACTGAGAGAAAGGGAGGAAGGGGGGTGAAAGCAAGGGGAAAAGGGGGGAAAGTGCAAGGGGGACTGGGAAGGAGTGGAGGGAGGGAGGGGACTGGGGTACCTATTAAGCTTGTATGATTGGGAAATAAATAAATAAATATAAAAAAAATCATTCATGACATCTTATATTTAATATTATACATGGACATGCTATCTTAATGACCAGATTCCTTGGATTTGGTGATGTTGGGCTTCCAGTTCGGGGCCTTATACATACTACATGCAGATGTACTGCCAATGAGTTACAATTCCAGTCCCAAAATTTTTAAAAAATTTTATTTATTTATTTATTTATCTATTTATCTGTTTATCTATCTATTTATTTATTTATTTATTTTTATTGAACATTAGTATTTACAAAGAAAAAGAATTTTGACATCTACATTATTAAAGTAGATCAGGGCTGGAGAGGTGGCTCAGGGGTTAAGCCTCTGCCTTGCAGGCGGAAGGTCCTGAGTTCGGATCCCAGATCCCACGTATAGACGCCAGGTGGAAGTGGGGGCAGCCTGCGCTTCTGGTCCTGGTAGGGCAGAGCCTGTGAATCCCGGGGCAGAAGGAGGTGGAGGCGTCCATGATGGTTCGCGAATTCGTCTGTGGTTCTACACACACACACACACACACACACACACACACACACACGCACAATTGAATAAATAATAAAAAAAAATAAAGTAGATCAGTCAATACAAGCAAAATCTCTTACAAAACTAAGAAATTATGATTTGGGTATACTTCATTTACAATCATCCAGATCCCTATTCTTTCCACATAGTAAACTGATATGATTTGTTCATCATACATTCTTATTTTTCAAAAACCTTGATCTCGGGGGCTGAGAGGTGGATCAGGGGTTAAGCCTCTGCCTTACAGGCAGAAGGTCCTGAGTTCGGATCCTAGACCCCACGTATAGATGCCAGTCGGAAGCAGGGGCGGCCTGCATTTCTGGTCCTGGTAGGGCAGAGCCTGTGAATCCCGGGGGCAGAGTAAACAGAAGATGGAGGCGGTCCATGGTGGTTCCCGAATTCTCCTGTGGTTCTACACACACACACACACACATACGTACACACACGCGCACACACACATACATGTAAAATTGAATACATAATAAGTAATAAAAAAAATAAAAAAAAAAACACCTTGATCTCACCAAGCTATGATTATTTAATGGAGGTACTCATAGTTATAGAATTCATAGAACTGAACTTCCTGCATTGTTTCCTATAGATTCTGGTAAGGTGTTTCTTCAACATTTTTTTAAATTCCAGGATTAAATAAATTCCCCAATTTCCTCAGTGTTTCACTACTCATTCCTTAATCTCTGTGTTTACAATTTCAGAATGTTCTTTTATTACTAATTTATAATTTTATTCTATTACAATCAAATCAAGAAAAATAGATTAGCATTTCTTTTTCAGTATTTAAGACTTGTTTTATGGCCTAAAGTGTGGTTTATCTTGGAGAAAGTTCCATGGCAGTTAATATATATATTGTGGTATATACATTACTGCACATGGATGGAATACTCCATGTTTCTTTAGATCATCTTGAGGCAGGATTAGAGCAGCCATGCTGGGATGGGTCTCTCCAGGTCTTTGAAGGTCTTCGGAATTCCTGAAGGTCATCCCCCACTGCTGGAAGCTCCCTGAAGGAACACCCCTGCTGAGGAACTGACTCCCATCCCCCCAGAGATAAGATGGCTAATTTCCCTATGAAGGGATTACGAAGATGAGCTCTCCATATCAAACAACTTGACTTCTAGCCCACATGGGCCCAAGAGCAACTGGGTTGGGCCCCAATGGGAGTTAACCAATGGAAAAAAGCCAGTTTCCCTGGGTTTGTCTAGGTGTATAAATATATCTGGCCCTGGGAGCCATCTTTGGCGCCCTAGCCCCTCATGGTACTCAAGGTGCCATGAGTTCTTTTTCCAGCTATCCATTTCTCATGAGTTGTCCGGCGCCCTGTCCTCTCACGGCACTCCACGTCTGGAGTCCATGAGTTCCAACCTTTCTCTCCTCTAACAAACTCTACTTTAATCCTCTAAACGTGTTCTGCTTTCAATCTTCGATTCTGGAACACAAGAACCCTACAACATTGGGACGGTAGAGACCATTTCCCTGCATCAATCTGATCTGTGGTACAGTTTAATTCTGAATTTCCTTTGCTAATATTTTGCCTGGATGATCTGTCTATGATGAGTGGAGGTTATTGACATCATGCACTGTAATTATATCTGGACATTTTATGTTCAGTAGCATTTGTTTTATGAAATATGGATATATCAATGATTGGTACATACATATTTACAATCAAATATTTTAGATAATGAACTTTAATCCTACATATTTTCTTTATTCTGAAGTAATCGTTCACTTACTCCATATCTAAAATTGTCTTACAGTTGATTTAAAAATGAATCACATTTTAAGTGTAACTTTAAATCTATTAGGAAATATTGAAATTCTTGATCATCAAAAAGAAAAAAACTGTTGCTAAACACAGGTTAACACAAACAAAGAAACGATATGGGGTGACTGTCTGCCAGGAACAGAAGCTTCAGAGGCAAATACTGATCAAAAGAGCCATTTTATTACGCTAGCCAGAGGGCCCCAGCTCTCTAGTCAAAAAACCAAGAGCCAGAAGCAAGGAAAGAAGGGGTACAGGCATTATATACACATCTTGTTTAAACAGAAAAGAGGAAAAAAATAAGGAGGAGCCTTATTTTGCCAACCTAAGGAAAGTGACAGTCTTCCAGATGACTATCTACTGTGTTTGCTAAGGAGAGAATCAGGAACTGAGATGATTAGATGCCCAAGGACTGAAGTTTTAGTTCTTTGACTTCCTACTTCTGTGAGCTTCTTCACTAGATTGTCTTATCTCAATCTTGGGGGAGGGGAGGGAGGAAGCTTAAGACAGTTTTCTTACTAATATTTCATCATATTTGAAAACAAAAACAAAAACAAAAAACCAAAAAAAGCTGACTCTGAGAGTCACACTTTGATCCTGCAGGCCTGTATTTAAGTGACTCAGTAGCCACTGAGAGTCTGGTAATAAGAGAGAAAAATTTATAAAGTAGCTTAGAATAGGACAGAGTAGAAAGGCTGCTGGGAAAGTATTGAAGGCTTCCCTATACAGAAGTTGATGCCAACCCCCACTGAGATAAAGTCCCAACTTTGTTTATGAAGGGAGATGGATGTGAGCTGCACAAGTACAGATAAAGAGGAGGAGCTCCTCAAATTGAAATGAACTAAATTCCTCAGCTCTGCCAGGTCTCCAAAACAGACCAACAGGTTGACAGAAACTAAACTAAACTCACCAATGAGAGAAAAACCTCTTTTCCAAGGCTTTCCCACATTTACAAATACCGCTGACCCTGCCAACCACCTTTAATGAAATCAGCCTTATAGGTCTAGCAGTTTCTTTTCAGGAACTTTCGTAGTTTCCTCGGTTACAGTTTTGTGTATGTGGGGGCCACTTATTAATGCCTCATACTGTAGGAAGTCTCATTCCAGGTATCTGACGTAGGCTGAATAGTAGGCAAGGAAAGCAGTCTTCAGGAGATAGAAATAGCTAGCTGGCAGAGCCATTAAGAAAGAAACTCCTGGGCTGGAGAGATGGCTCAGGAGTTAAAACTCTCTTACAAGCAGAAGGTCCTGAGTTCGGATCCCAGGTCCCACGTAAAAAAAGGCCAGTCATCCTGCACTCTGGCCCTGGTGGGCGGAACATGGGAAATTCCAGAGCGAAGGAAGTAGAAGCAATCCAAGATGTTTCCCAAAGTCACCCTTGATACACACACACACACACACACACACACACACACACACACACACACACGAGTAAATAAACTATTTAAAAAAAGAAAAAAAGAAAGAAACTCCTGCATCATATTGAATCTACTAGCCATGATTATTGGGCCCACCCAGAGATAACGGTCTGGGAGGGAGTGAGCAGGGCATAGCTTAGCACATGGGACCAAAGATGGCGCTGGGAGCTGGTGTCCTAGGCGTAACCCTGATCACATTACAGAGAGTCCTAATTGGCTTATAGGAGCCAACATAGATTTATGTTTAGTCTGACCTATGCAGAGTATGTGCTATACCGACCATCAAGGTAATTGGCTGGTGTTTCGCGCTCTTGGAGTCTTTGTCTATATAAGCTGATTTGTTACCCCCAATAAACTGAGATCTTGCTTTGACAAACTCCCTGTTCGTTGCCGAGTCTCTGGAGGGCTGAGGCGGAGGTGCAGGCGGTCAGGTCGTTACAGCCAGGAGCTGTGGTTTGAGTGAGTGAATGAGTGAGTGACAGAGTGTCGCCTTGACAGACTCCCTGCTGTGTCTGGAGTCCCCTGGATTTGGGCAGGGGTAAAGGGCCTGCAGAATATTCGCCTTTCTCTGCCCCGGCGGCCTGGAGCCGTCGCAGTGTGTGTGCCTGGGAAAATCATCCCAGCAATGATGATCCAGATCTGTTAACATTTTCTGTGTTCTGTATGTGACATAACATTTATGTGTGACCTGTGATAGAACTATTATATATAAAATTAAAATAATTAGTATTATCTAGTCTAATGAGGTGAGCAAGATGGTGAGGAGCATTTATCTTTAGGCTAGGCAGAATTAGAACAGCCATGCTGGTCTGAAGGTCTTGGAAGGTCCCTGAAGGAAACCTTTTGCCAACTCTCCCCAACACTTTGCTTATAAAAGGATATGGAGACTAGATCTGCTGCACAGATAGGTCCCAACTTGAAGTGGGCACAAGATCAACTGGGTTGGGCCCCACTGTGAGTTAACCAGTGAGGAAAGGCCTTCTTTTTCCAGCTTATCTATGTGTATAAATAGTCCACACCCTGGCTTGCTTCTGCCACTCTACTGGCGGAGTCCTTGAGTTGTCTACAACTGCCTGATCCTCATGGATTCCATACCTGAAGTCCATGAGTTCTCCCTGGCACCCTAGCCTCTCATAGCACTCCACATCTGGGTCTGGAGTCCATGATTTCTGTTCTTTCTCTCCTCTAATAAAGTCTACCTTAATCCTCTACACGTGTTCTGGTTTCACTCTTCGACTCTGAAACAAGAACCCTAAAACAGTGGCACAGATGAATCCCGCAACATTTGGCACCCAACATGGGGCATTTGACCAGTAGAAGAAAGACTGTTCCCCATAACAAGGCCAGTTTGACATTAGTTACAAACCCACATGGGGTGGCTAGCTCTAACTTAAAAAAAAAAATTATCTTTAATATAACAATTGTCATTTCTAGGACAGCAACTTGATTTTTATTAGATTGTTATTATATTAGAATTTAGTTTGTAGAAGCAAATAAACAGCAAACAATATGGCATTGTATGAAGCCCCTTTAATAATATTGTTCCATGAAACAAGTGATTAGACTCATTAAGAATTAGGATTTTATAAGATTGTGGACATAATCAAATCTTTGTCTAATTAAGATATGTTAGTTCTTAATGTGTGAAAACATCATGTATATTTGCAGGGGTTGATGCTGGCTCTTTGGGGGTCTTTTGAGCCAATCAGACTGGGCAGCAAAATCGGCAGTTGAGACACTTTGTCTCCTATTCATTGGCTGATAAAGGAGGTTTTGCTTTCCCTGTGATTGAGCTTCTAGCCAGAAACAATCCCACATGGCTCCAAATGTTCTTATCCTTACAATAGCTTACCTTACAGACACAGCATGCTTCTGTATCAACCTTGGGCAAATAAAACATGCTTTTCCAAAACTACTGATTGCTTGACAACATAATAACAAATATCTGTTTCTACTATACGATTGATTGCTGATTGTTCAACAACATAGTAACAATAAAGCAAATCATAAATATCTTTATATATTTCCTTGTATGCTTTTTTGCTATTGGTTTTGAACTTCTTGTCTGAACAAGACTGTGCTGTTGTTATTTTCTTTATGGTTACTGATTCTGGATGATTGCCAGAATTTGATATATATATATATACCCATTTATTTTAGAAAAAAAATTGTCTTGGCATCCTGTCTGGCCGAGATCCCTCTGATCCTGGCCTACTTTCAATTGCTGATCCCATCCAATGAACTTTGAGATGACTGATTTGGGAGGTAGAGGTTTAACCCCTGAACCATTTCTCCAGCCCTAAATTCAGTTTTTACCATAGCATACAATAATCTTCTCATCCAAAAGCATATCTATAACCTTCATATTTACTTCCCTCTACTTGATAGTTCTCTTTTTTTTTATCATATTAGATACTTGAAAAAACATGTCTTTCAAAAGCAGGCACTATCAGTAGGTCTTATCTTTAAAAGAAATAAAGAGTTGGGCCTAATTAGGCAATTGTAATTTAAAAATGCAAATCATTTAAACACCCAATCACATGTAGAAGGTACACACAGAAAACTTCTAACTTATGGGGCCAGAGAGATGGCTCAAGGTAAGTTAAGCCTCTGCATTGCAAGCAGAAGGTCCTGAGTTTGGATCCCAGATCCCACATAAAAACACCAGGCAGAAATGGCAGCAATCTGTACTTCCAGTCCTGGAGGGCAGAACCTGGGAAACTCTAGAATAATGCAAATAGCATAAGAAACAATCCAGGGTGATTCCTAAAAGTCACCCTTAGCCCTCCACAGGGCATACACAGTGACCTTTGATACACACACACACACAAATTTAAAAAAAAACAAAAAAACAAAAAAAACTTCGAGGGGGGGGAGGAAGGGCTGGAGAGGTGGCTCAGGGGTTAAGCCTCCGCCTTGCAGGCGGAAGGTCCTGAGTTCGGATCCCAGATCGCACGTATAGACGCCAGGCGGAAGCGGGGGCGGCCTGCGTTTCTGGTCCTGGTAGGGCGGAGCCTGTGAATCCCAGGGCAGAAGGAGGTGGAGGCGTCCATGGTGGTTCGCGAATTTGTCCGTGGTTCTACACATACACAGGCACACACACGCGCGCGCGCACACACACACATACACACGCATATGCATACAGTTGAATAAATAATAATAATAAAAAATTTAATTAAAAAAAAAAAAAAAAAAGAAAACTTCGGGCTGGAAAGACGGCTCAGGGGTTAAGACTCTATCTTGCAAGCAGAAGGTCCTAAGTTCAGATCCCAGGTCCCAATAAAAAACGCCAGGTTGAAATGGCAACTGCCTGTACTGCTGGCCCTGGTGGGCAGAACCTGGGAAATCCCAGAGTGAAGCAAGAAGGTAGAAGCAATCCAAGATGACTCCTGAAGTCACCCTTGATCCTCCACAGGGGCATACAGTGCCCTCTGATACACACACACACACACACAAAATAAGTAAATAAAATCTTAAAAAAAAAAAAAAGAAAACTTCTGACTAGGACATAACTAAGGTGAAGTAGGCCAAGTTGTTTTTGCCTGTGCAGAGTTTTAAAGTGACTCCCCCTTTTTTCCCCTCTAGTTTGAATTGGTCAAGATTTGAATGTTAATTGATAAAATTAAATCTTTTAAATCCTCACTTTTATTTTTTTATTTGTGTGTGTGTGTTTGTGTATCAGAGGGCACTGTATATCCCTATGGAGGACCAAGGATGACTTCAGGAATCATCCTAAATTGCTTCTACCTCCTGTTTTCTTCACTCTGGGATTTCTCAGTCTCTGCCCACCAGGGCAGAAGTACAAGCCATGCTATTTCTTCCTGGTATTTTTGTAAGGGACCTGGAATCCAAACTCAGGACTTTCTGCTTGGGAGGCAGAGTTTTAACACCTGAACCATCTCTCCAGTTCTTAAAACCCCGCTTTTAAAGAATTTAATATACAAGTTAGTAAGAGTTCTTTTAACTTTGCTTTGTCTAGTTTAGAGGGTGTATATTTAAGTAGATGCCAAAACACTATGAAATAGCAAATGAACAAGCAGCACATGGTTATAGGAGAATCTTTCAAGTTTTCTTTAGAACTCAATAGGCACATTATATAAAACAGCATTTAAATTAGGATAAGTTTATCACATGGCAACAGAAACATTGAGAAATCATTACATCAAAATTAGGCTAGCATGGTTTCAGCAGAAGGCAGAAGTGCGTGGAGGACATGAAGTTAGTGAACCAGATTAGAAGAAAGAAGTTGATGGTGTCATCCCACAAAGGAAGCCCACATTTTACCACAAGGAGAATGAGGAAGTTTCAGTGAATTCCTCACAAGACATTTTCATTTTCTCCATTGCTGGATCTGCTGGAACAAGATTCCACAAAAAAAATCAGAGGAATAAACGAGTTTAATTAACCAATATCCACAGTGGTTTTGCTACTTGGGGAACACATGGAAAATCTTTAAAGGAATTACAAAAGTGACACTAGAAAACTGGCAGGAGGGTGCTGGAGCCCTACCAATAGGGCAGAAGTTTGGAGGGGTCTTCATGACCTTGGCAAAAATAAAATGACATCTTTATTTGTAGTCTCATTAAAATCAAAACCAAATGAGATAATTTTTCATGAATTAAAATTTATAATTTACCAGCAACAGTTTTACTAGACTTAAAACTTACTTTAGAGTGTTTAAATCAGTACTTACTTAGGCCTTTTTTTTTTTTTTTTTGAGGATTAAGGTAGAGTTTATTAGAGGAGAGAAAGGTTGGAACTCATGGACTCCAGATGTGGAGTGTCATGAGGGGCTAGGGCGCCTCTGTGAGAAGCAGGCAGCAGGAAAAGAACCCATGGCACTAAAGTGCCATGAGGGGCTAGGACGCCCACTTAGGCCTTTTGATTTTACTAAATTACTCATTTTTTTAAAAGTATGCATACATGTGCATTAAAGAGATGGGTCAGGGTTCTGAGTTTGGATCCCAGGTCCCACCAGCCAGCAGCCTGTACTTTCTGGCTTCTGGCAAATCCAAGAAAATCCCAGAATGAAGCAAAAAGGAGGTAGAAGCAATCCAGGATGATTCCTGAAGTCACCCTTGGTCTTCCACAGGGATACATGTGCCCTGTGACATACACACACACACACACACACACTGAATAAATAAATGAAGTTAAAAGTATGCATACATGTATTTTAATTGAGCATGCCAAAAAACCCCACAAACAACCCAAAGCTAAAAGCCAAAATAGGAATATCAGCATGCAATAAAACTTTTTTTTTCTTTTTTTTTTATTATTTATTCAATTGTGCGTGTGTGCGTGTGTGGTGTGTGTGTGTGTGTGTGTGTGTGTGTGTGTGTAGAACCACGGGCGAATTCGGGAACCACCATGGACGCCTCCACCATCTTCTGCCCCGGGATTCACAGGCTCCGCCCTACCAGGACCAGAAGCGCAGGCCGCCCCCGCTTCTGCCTGGCATCTATACGTGGGATCTGGGATCCGAACTCAGGACCTTCTGCCTGCAAGGCAGAGGCTTAACCCCTGAGCCACCTCTCCAGCCCATCAATAAAAATTTTTAAAAAATTGAAGTGGCTAAAATTTGTTACTTTGAAATACAAAACACACAATCATAGTTGTCAGACAGATACAGGATAGGATTACATGAACTAAGGAGATGTAGGGTGTCTTAGAATATCTTAGAAATGGGGGCTGAAGAGGTGGCTCAGGGGTTAAGCCTCTGCCTTGCAGGCAGAAGGTCCTGAGTTCAGATCCTAGACCCCAGGTATAGAAGCCAGGCAGAAGGGGGGGGGGTGCCTCCGTTTCTGGTCTTGGTAGGGCGGAGCCTGTGAATCGCAGGGCAGAGTAAACAAGGAGGTGGAGGTGATCCATGGTGGTTCCCGAATTCGTCCGTGGTTCTACACACGCACATACACACATACATACACACATACATACACACATATATACACACACACGCACACACAGGCACACACACACAATTGAATAAAAAAAATTAAAAAAAGAGAAATATCTTAGAAATGCATCAACCTGTTATTAATTCATGCCAAAGATTAATTATTAATTAAATGATCAGTTTTGGAAATAAACTTTACAAAGAACATTATCAAAAGCAGATTAAACTTTCATTTATTTTATTTTTTCGTATACCACTGAAAATTAATATGGTGTGGTTCATTGATATATGAGAACAAATAACAGTGTTTCAGAAGTTGAAAAAAGGCAATACTTATAAGACTGAACACACACCCTTTAGTTTTTTCATGATGTTTTCCTGATTTAATTATACAAAGATGAGGAGTCAAGTTTTGCAACCTAAAAATATTTACTTATTAAAACTATATTAATACTTTAATAAACTATACAAAAGATATGAGACAAACATGTACATTTATAGAACTGCATGCCAGTCAGGCCATATCCTTGCAGAGAATTCTCACCCTGATAGCATTTTTCTGTGAGGACACAGAACAATCCTTGTTTAGACATACACCTTTATCTATCTATTCCTCCTGTCCATTATGGTCAGTCTTCCCCTTCATGACGGTTTCTGTCTATGAATGTATATGTCTAGCAGTCTGCTTCTTAGAGCAGACATTTAACTTCCTCATCTACTAGCCATCAGAGGACTGGGGCCACTGAGATGATTGATTTGACCCATTCTTCAGGGAGGGTTTCCTGGTAAGGCAGGATTAGCGTAGCCCTGCTGAGATGAGTCTCTCCAGGTCTTTGAAGGTCTTTGGAATTCCTGAAGGTCATCCCCCACTGCTGGAAGCTCCCTGAAGGAACACCCCTGCTGAGGAACTGACTCCAATCCCCCCAGAGATAAAATGGCTAACTTCCCTATGAAGGGATTATGAAGATGAGCTCTCCATATCAAACAACTGGATTTCTAGCCCACATGGGCCCAAGAGCAACTAGGTTGGGCCCCAATGGGAGTTAACCAATGGAAAAAAAGCCAGTTTCCCTGGGTTTGTCTAGGTGTATAAATATATCTGGCCCTGGGAGCCATCTTTGGCTCCATGGCAGCCATCTTTGGTGCCCTAGTCCCTCATGGTACTCAAGGTGCCATGAGTTCTTTTTCCAGCTATCCATTTCTCATGAGTTCTCTAGCGCCCTAGCCCCTCGTGGCACTCCACATCTAGAGTCCATGAGTTCTAATCTTTCTCTCCTCTAATAAACTCTACCTTAATCCTCCAAACATGTTCTGCTTTCAATCTTCAATTCCGGAACACATGAACCCCACAGCATTGGGATGGTCGATTCCTGTCCCTGCATCGCTGGTGGCCCTCTTCTATCATCATGTTGGGAATTAGATGAGCGTCCATAGTTACTTCCTTTCTTTACATCTTGCTGAAGCAGTGTTTTGAAAAAGAAAACCACAAATTCTACTATTTCCCAAAAGAATCTGTTATCAAAGATAATCTCAGGCTGGAGAGGTGGCTCAGGGGTTAAGCCTCTGCCTTGCAGGCAGAAGGTCCTGAGTTCGGATCCTAGACCCCATGTATAGATGCCGGGCAGAAGCGGGGACAGCCTGCGTTTCTGGTCCTATTAGGGTGGAGCCTGTGAGTCCCGGGGCAGAGTAAACAAGGAGGAGGCAGTCCATGGTGGTTCCCGAATTCGTCTGTGGTTCTACAGGCACAGACATACACGCACACACACACATACACATGCACAATTGAATAAATAATAAAAAAATTTTTTAAAAATTAAAAAAAAAAAGATAATCTCCATGGGAACCAATTCTGGTTGTCCAACACCTGTCCATCTTCCCTCAGACTCTTTCCTTCCGGTCCACTGAGAATCTGGCACCTCTCCAAGTCCATAGATTAAATTTTCAAAACCATCAAAAACAGATTAGCATTTAATAAATCTTTTATTTAGCAAAAGCCTGGTACCTGGAAAGAAATTGTTTTATTAAGCCAAATTAGAGATCATAAATTTCTTTTCTGTAAGAGAGTTATCTAGAACTTCCAAAGCTTAAACAAGTGAAGTAAATGGGAGGTGGAGGAGGGGTTGTTGAGGGAGATGAAAGAGAAAAACGTGTGGTCATATTGAGTCCTGACTGACAAAGAAGCCAGAGTGGCCATCTTTGAAAAATCCAAAGTGTCTGATGTGGAGCAGAGAGGTACACAGGGAAGGAGCAGAAAGTCATAGAAAGGGAGGAAAAATCCCATGAGAGCCTCTGGCTTGAAAAGCGTGATAGGGCATCCTGCAGAACACACGTGACAAGCCCAGAGCAAAATGGTGAAGATCTGAACTCCGGAAGATGCCCCTTTCTGGGGGCCAAATCTGGTCCATGATTGGGAACCCAGTGGAGCATGGGGACCCAGTGGAGCGATGGGCACACTAGTGTGTTTGCGAGAGACTACAAAGGAGACTGCCCATAGGGAGAAAAACCCTGTACACTTCTTAGCAAGCACAGGGAGACGGGAAAAAAGGTCCCAAGAACCCTGGCATTTAACCAGAGGAAAGAGGAGCTATGCCAGTAAGGAGTTATGGCCAAGGGAAAAAGAGAGATGGAGATGGAGAGAGAGAAAAGGAGAGAGAGAGAGGAGAGAGAGAGAGAGAGAGAGAGAGAGAGAGAGAGAGAGAGAGAGAGAGAGAGAGAGAACCTTAGGATCTAACCTGTATTAGTCTAAATGTAAAATAACGGAAAAACTTGTAACAAGAAAAACTGCCATGACAGGGCTTTGAAAGAATGGAAATTTACTAACTAGCATGTTGTAAATCCCAAACAGCTATAAAAGCCTCAGAAAAGATAAAAGTTCCCTGGAACATCTCATGGTTACCCCTTAAGATAATGAGTTTGTAAAAATAATCAACTCTTCTTAACTGTATCTCCTGATAATGGCTAAATTAGCTTCGGTGATGCTGCCTGGCTCCTGCTTAACCTCACATCTGATGCATCCACTGTGATTCCACTTGCCAGACTGTATACTGGAATGTAGCTACTGTCTTTACAAGCTCTTCTCCCTGGCTGTTCAGGGCCTCATATCATTATTCCAATACTAGTGTAAGGCCCTGATCATCTCCAATAAAGCCTCTCCATTTGTTAAAGCTTACTTGGTGACACAGTGGTGAATTCCTGAGCAGCCAAGACCCCATTACAAACCTGGTTGCAGATGTTCCACAGAGGTGACTGGATTGGTGGCATTGGCTGGGTTCCAAGAAGGAGTGCTCCAGCCTGGGTTTTTGGCACATTATGTTAAAAAAGGCTGAACACACTATGCCATGGACTAGGAATAGAAAAAGTTTATTGATTACATGGTTACATGGCAACCTGAACTAATTCTTGGAGGGAGAAAAAGTGGAATCTGAAGACAGGTGGAGCTTATATAGTATATGTGCTTGTGGGCAGGGTGAAGGAGAGGGGAGAGAGTTATCCCTTGACCTCATGAAGTACGTGACCAAGCATAGGTTTTGCAAATGCCTACTGCGCCATTGTGGGGGGTAGGGTGGGGTGGCATGACCAGAAAGCAGAGCTTTTGCTCTAAATGTGGGGTTTAGAAAGGGAATCTATCACAAAATGCCCGCTGATACACGGACACACACAGACACACACAGACAGGCACACACAGACACAGACACAGACACACACACACACACATATGCAAAAGAGATCCAAAACAAAATGAGCAATTATTTAAATCAACCAGTTTGCTAGTTTTCTGATTTTTTTTCTTGAGAAAAGTGCTAAAACATACTCCTTTAACAAATGGTGCTGGCCCAACTGAATATTCCACTTAGGAAAAAAAAGTTCCACTTCTCACTGATATAAATATCAGTTCAAAGTGAGTTAAAGAGCTTGATATAAGTCCTGGACCTTTGAAACTACTAGAAAACAGATGCACAAAGTTGCACGTGTGTGCACACATGCACAATCCATATATATCACATATATATACTTACACACTTCATACACATACCACATACTACACAATATACACACACGATAACACACACACACTGAGACCCAGAACTGGTGACTTATTCTTATAATTCCAGGGCTAAGAGGTTGACAGAAGGATCAAGAGTTCAAGGTCAATCTGGGTTAAGCAGGGAGACCCTATCTCCAAAACAAACCAACAAATAAACAAACAACAAACCAACCCACTACAATGAGATTCCAGATACAATCCCCCCATTTTGGAGCAAGGACAGTAATGATAAAAGGGAACACCCACTTGGTGGTGCAGCAGATGGGAAGAAAGAGGAAGAACCTTCATGCAGACTTGGGGTGTTCCAGCAGAGACCTATGCAAAAGTTTGCAGGTTCCTCAAAAATCAAAGATGAAACTTGCATGTGGTTCCGCCCTGGGCTCACTCTGAAGGAAATGAAGTCAGTGTGCAAGAGATGCCCAAAGACCGGGCTTCAGTAGCACTGGTCCAGCAACTGCCCACAGCCAAGGGCGAAAAGCAGAGTGTTCTACATGGCCAGCCAGAGCTTAGCCAGTGGTGCGGGCACTGTGTGGCACACTCACTCTGTGCCTAACCTCATGCCTCCTTGGACTTCGCCACAGTCTGACTTAAGAAAGGCTCTTAGGTTCTGTCTCATTCTACAGCAATTTGCAAAGAGAAATTCATTAAAAGTCAGGTTCCTGAAACTCACAAGATTTGGGAAGGGGCCCTCCCCAGCAGGAAGCAGCTGCTGGCCAGAGTTGGGAGAGGGGAAGAAGGGAACCTCTGAGTAATCCTTCAGCCTGGAGGAACCTCTTCTGGTGGCAAGTCCTGTGGGGAGCGCCAGGAGGAGTTTCTGAGTGTCTCACCTGAGCGGGAATGGTCTTTCCGGTGATACAGCTGTCTTTGAGTCATTTTTGCACCTGTCACTAACTCTCACCCCTAGTCCTGTAAGAAACCCCAATAAATTTTTGGTGTGTCAAGCTGGACTTTGGTGTGAATATTACTTTGACCTGTCCTTGGACCCCTGTGTGGACAGATGGTCATGGGCCATCTTCCCAGGGAGAGTGCCACACAGCACTTATAGTTTTAAATGCCTCCCTCACAGTCTCATGTGTTTGAGAAGGTCGTGGCACCTTTAGGAGTGGAGACTTGCTAGAGGAAGACAGTCACAGGGGGTGGATCTTAAGGTGGATTAGTCCCACCTTACTTCCTGGAGAATTCTGCTCTTGCAAGAATAGGCAGTCTTGTAGATGACTTAGCTTGTGTCCAGCTTCTGCTGCTAGCCATGCCTTTTCTGCCATAAAAGGACTGTTAATTCCCCTCTGGAAATGTAAGTTGAATACATCTCCTTTTTTCCCTTAAGTTGCTTGACTTTGTGTGTTCTCTCACAGCAACAGAAAGAGTAACTAGTACAACACTATTTCCTTTGGGGTCCTGAAGATGGCAGACACTGGCATTATGTGTTAGCAAAGATGCTGTCCCCATGTAGGGAAGGGCATGTGCCCCCTTTCACCGACTCCCTGCCCTCCTATGTGGGGTATTTTATCCCAGGGCACAGGAGTGAGTCTTCCCCTGCCTGGACTCTGCTGTCAACATTCCAAAGCATGGCTGGGGTTCTGAGATTGCTAATGAAAAACCCAGGGAAGTACGTGTACTTTGTCACTCTCATCACTATGACAAAAAGTCTGACAGAAATAATTTAAGGAAAGAAAGGTTCTTGATTGAGTCATGATTTCAGAAAGACCTAGTGGCAGGAGTGAGAGTGGTAGATCAGGGTGGACCAGTTCTGCCTCTTGGGCAGAACTAGGTGAGAGGAGAAGCAATCCGCCTGCAATCCCCACACAGCCCCAGATGGCCCGAGCTCCACAACCACCCAGCTCCACCACAACCATGCTGTGGCTGGGATGTGGTATGCGGGGAGTGTGGGCCTGTGGCTGGGTGATGAGCTGGGGACTAATCAGAGGTCACAGTCATTGATGCAAGTCCCATGGACACTGTGCACCCCCTGCTCCTTTGGAGCCTGACTGGACCTCTGGACTCTGGGCATGACCTCTACTTGCTGGTCACATGATTTTTCCACAGGAGGCCCTTTCCAGTGCTGACGCCATGTCCTTGAGCCTCCAGAACTGTGAGCTAAAGAAATCTGTTTTCTATACAAGGCAACTTGCTTTGTATTTTATTATAGTAACAGAAAACTAAAACAAAACACATGATGGAGAGGCAGGGATAGAATGGAAGAAGGTGAGACAAGTGAATAGATATATAAAGATATGTAGGATGGAGGAAGTTGGACAGACAACTCGTGAAGGATGGGAGGCTGGGTAAGTGTGTGAAAGTCTGCATGGATGAGTGAGAGGGAGGACTGATGGGGTTAGGGGTGTGGAGGGGTAATGGGATGGGCAGATGATGGGTTAGCATATGGAAGGAAGCAGGCCTGGGGGTGGAGAGCTGACATCATAGTGATATGAATGTGGATCTGATTTTGTTTTGGCTCATGGTTTCATACTTTGCTACAATCTCTTTGCTACAATCTCAGCTTCCTAGGTAGATATCACAGGTATGTCCTACCTCAGTGGCAAAAGATGAATTACCACGGAACACTGATGGAGCAGAAGGCTGAAAGATAGAAGGAAAAGGAGGAGTGAGGCTCTCCCAAGAATGGCAGATGTTGACTCTCCAGCGCCAATAAGCAATTTATTACTAAAGTGCAGGTGCCTACAGTAGGAGGACCCAGGAAGCTGCGGGGAACAGCAGGAGTGGAGGGCAGCCTTGGGTTGGGAAAGAGGAGATTCACATTCTGTGGAGGGAATTGGCTCTCAGCACTTGAGGGGGCTCACAGATATGGCCTGAAGGGAGTTTTTCTGGAAGGTCACACAGCAGGCTCTGAGTCACATGGCTTCACTTTTTCCTCTACTTCAAACTGCACATCAGGAGTTCTGGAAAACAGTTACGTGTGGCTGTCAGGACTGTGTTTGTTTAGGGGATGCATCCTGCTTCCTGCTAGGCTGGGTGGGCACCAACAGCAACAGGGACAAGCAGTCTAGAGAACTTGCATTATGGAGGACGTAGGCTAAAGGGACACCTCTAAATCATCCTTCACTGTACCTGGAGCCAGGACTGAGCAGGAAGAGCAAGGGAACCCCTCACTAGGGCCGTCCTGGAGGGGCTCAGGATCACCAGGAGGTCTTGTGGAAATGAGGATAATGGGTGGAGCACTTATCTATCATGCAGGAGGCTCTGTGGGCTCTATCCCCAGCTCTGCATACACAGGCGTGGGGTGCACAGCTGTCATCCCAGCACTAGGGAGGTAGAGGCAGAAGGACCAGGAGTTCACGGCCAGCATGGGCTATATGAGACCCTGTGTCAAAGCACACAGACAAGGTAAGGAACCCACTCAAAAACTTGACAACCTGAGCTCAATCCTTGGAAACTCACATGGTGGAAGGTGAGAACTTAGGAATGTTGTACTCAGACCTCCACCCATGCACTATGGCATTCATGTTCTCTCTCTCTCTCTGAAATAAATACATAAAATAAAAAAAATACACAAACAATGGAAAAAGGAGGACCATCAAGGTCTTAGCTTAGTGTTAAGTGGGAGGGGAGCTGAATGGGGGCCATAGAGGAGTGCGCATATGTGAGGCACAGGTAAGCCTGAAAGTGCTCCACATTGAGCATGACTGCAGCTGACCAACTTCTGGCCAGTATCTGTGCCAACCACACTGGACTTTCCCACCATAGCCAGCTTGTGCTGGCTCCAAATCCAGGTGTCCATCTCCTCCTGGACCCTGAGAGGTCCCCCATCATATGAGAGATTTTTTCCAGTTCTCTGAAGTTCCCCTATGCCCGCCCCCCCTTCTCTGAGAGGTCCCTGTCACTGTTCATTTGTCTTCCTCTATTAATGGATACAATACTCAAGGAATTGGGAAACCATGAAGAGAAGCCCTGTCAGCCTTCTCTGGGCCAGGAGACCCAAGAGCCTCATGCAGAGCAGACTCTGCACTTGGCCAATAAACTGGGTGAAGACACCAGGGGTGTCATGGATCCTAAGGTCTCTGGTTTGGATGTGGGGCTGACCCAAGCTGGAGGTTGGGGAAAGAAATGAGCTTGACCAAGAAAGATTTGGCTTGGCTGGAACTGTGCTGCTTAGCAGAGCCTTGGGCCGGGGGAGGAGTCTCCCCAGACTTGTGCTAGAGGCAGCTACTGGGAGGACTAACCTGGTGGGTGATGATCCAGATGCCAGTGAGAAGATAGCTGCCAGGTGCAGGGACCCACTAGCCCCAGTATACGCTGTGCCATCTAGGTGGGTGAATATCGGCTGGGAGAGCTGACCATGCCCATAGAGAGGTCAGCTCCCTGAGTCATCCCAGTTGTGGCAGACAAAAATGTCCCTCTCACTGACAAAGGTGCTATCTTGAGGACACTGGGCTTTCATTCAACTATGTGACCCAGAAAATAAAGACTTTGGGTGAGAGGAGTGTTTGGGAAAATTCCTCTTGGAGACACACCCCCTACCATGCTACAGTTACTGTGGAATTCCTGATTGAGTAAGGAATTTGCATATACCACAGTGGCTTCAAATTCCCAGCCATGGATGACCCTGGGCTTTGGATCCACCAGCCTCTACTTCCTAGGGGCTGGGATTAAAGGCAATATACCACACACCCAGATTATGTCCTGTGCTGGGATGGAAGCCGGGGCTTCACACACACTGAAAGGACACTCAGCCATGGGAGCTGCAGCCCCTTCCCCCCTCCTCCCCCTCCCCTCAGCACCACTGACTTATTTTTAGCCTCCAGAGGCTCCTCTCCAGCCTGACAGGTGCTGATGGAGGTTCAGTGGAGCAGAAGCCTGGAAAGAACCATCTTGTCATCACTGTGAGAACTAAGTCCCCAAGTACTAACACACCTCACAGGATCTGCTGGACCAGGGCCAACATCCAGCCCCTGGTCACATGTCTTCATTCACACAGTGGGGTATAGCTGAGAGCCTTTGGGGATTTGACCTAGGAGCTTTGTCACCATGGCCCACCTGAGGGTGCTCAAGCTCACCCCTCCACTTTAGGAAGTGTCCACTTGTTCTTTGAGACACTCCCTGAACTCCACATGCACATGAAGAGGACTATGACTCCCAGTCCTTTCGAGGCAAAGGCTGAACCTTAGCCATCTCTGGAACCTTTTTAATTTGATGCAATTCTGGTCACTTCTGCTTTGGCTGTGTGCCCTATCAGCAAGCATGGTCTGTGTGCATCTTCAAGGCCCCTGGCCCTTTTAGAGAATGTCTCTGAGCTGATGTGTATGTATATGGCTCCGGTGTTCATTTCTGCATCTTTGTGGGGAGCTACTGACTAAGGACAGACTCTCACTCCCACTACTCAGATTCCTGGCTCTGCTGGTTGTCACTGGGGTCAGGCTGTGGGTCCTCTGTCTTCATCTTTCTACTCAAGGTCCTTATACAACTTAGGCTATGATGTAGCCCAGGCTGGCTCAGATATGCATAGAACCTTTGGCCCCCCTTCTGAAGCGCAGGATTACAAACACATGCCACTGCACCTGGCTTTTTTTTTTTTTTTTTTGAGACCGTACTTGAACTTGCTCTGTAGCCGAGGCTGGCCTTGAATCCCTAATCCTCTTCCCCACACTTCTCAGAGCTGGGATTACAGGTACATACTATACCCTTAGAATGTTCTAGTTACATACCATCATGTGCTGTATCCTAAGAATGTTCTAGCTACAGCACCTCACTCATCCATCTCTCTTCCTTATAGCCAAGCTGAGCTTGGTTTCAGGCCTGACCTACTCTAGAACGAATTTCAGGAGCCACACCAACCATACTGGGGACTGCTCATTGCATGTGGGGGTGGGGGTGAGGGTGGGGTGGGTGAGGGCTTAAAGTCTCACCTGGATTCCAGCTATGGCACCATCTGGAGGTCCAGGGGGTCGTAGGGTGACACCCGCAGATCCTGTAGCAGGGCTTTCAAACTGTTCTTCAGCATGGTGTAAGGTGGCTTCTCCTCGTACCTGAGCGCCATGACCACCTTCAGGAACTCCCTCAGGGTCTCTGAAGTCAAGCACAGGAGAGGCCTGAGAGGGGCCCCTATCTGGCCATCTGTTCATGTCCACCAGAAGCACTCAACATTCTCTGACAGAGTCACAGTACAGCTGGACAGAGAACACTCAGGACCTGCAAGCCATGACTGGCTCAACATTGCCACTGATTCTGACCTGGTAAGATTTTAGTGTCAACCCATCTGAAGAGAAAACTGAAATGGTGTTGGGCGCTGCAACTATCCAGCTCAGTATGCCCTTGAGCATGCCCACAAAGGTAGCCACAGGAAATAGATGGGCATGACCTCTAAAATGAAACTTGTCTCCTTGCTGGTGCCCAGTGTGAACTGCAAGTGAGTCTCATGTGTCATGAAATTTTTTTCTCCATTTTTTTTAACCATGTGAAAACGTAAAACAATTCTTAGTTCCTACAAATCCAGGGACCTCCTAGGCAGTCACTGCTCACAGCACAGGTCTGTCTGCTGGTTCTGCCACTAAGATGGCAACACAAGCTCTTCAGGAGACAAATGCATGGATGGCTGCAAATGTCATCAAAACCCAAAGCACAAGCAGCCTCACAGGCTTTGTAGCTGGGCCAAGCCAAGCCAGGAATATGGACATCCAGGACACAGGACCAGCCCAGGAGCAGGGAAAAGGAGAGGGAATGGGGTACATTGAACTCAAAGTCCTCTTGTAAAATCAAGTTTTGCAAAATAAAACTGCACGGAGCTGGGTTAGGGTGGGGTGTGCTTGTAATCCCCCCACTCAGGAGTTCAGCAGAACTTTAGTTACAAAGTGTCTGGATTACAAAGTTTCTCATAAAACAAAATTGCTGCTAGAAGCTGTCTTCTTCCACACACACACACACAAATGAATCCTCTCTCTTTTTTAAAAAATTATTTTATTATTTAAAAAAAATTAAAATATTTTTTTTTTTTTATTTTTATATGTGTGTGTGTGTGTATCAGAGGGCACTGTGTTTCCCTGTGGAGGACCAAGGGTGACTTTGGGAATCATCCTGGATTGCCTCTATCTCTTTACTTTGCTCTATGATTTCCCAGGCTCCACCCACCAGGGCCGGAAGTGTAGTCCAGGCCATTTCTGCCTGGCTCTTTTTTTTTTTTTTTTTTTAATATGGGACTTGGGATCTAAACTCAAGACCTGCTTATGAGACAAAGTCTTAACCCCTAAGCCATCTCTCCAGCCCCCAAATGAATTATTTTAAAATTATTTATTTTTTTGTGTGTGTGTGCCTGTGGAGGCCTAAGGGTGACTTTGGGAATCATACTGAGTTGCTCTATCCCTTCTTCACTTTACTCTGGATTTCTCAAGCTCCATCTTCCAGCGTCAGAAGTGCAGGTGGCCACCATTTTTCCCTAGTGTTTTTATGTGGGATCCAGGATCTGAACTCAGGTCCTTCTGCTTGTGAGGCAGTCTTAACTCCTGAGCCATCTCTCCAGCCCAGTATCCTTTCTCTCTCTCAAATAAACATTAAATATGTTCCTAGCTAGGGATGGTGGCATACATGTGCAATTCCAGTGACAAGGAGGTAGACTCAAGAGATCAGTAGTTCAAAGCCAATTTGCAAAACACAGGAAAATTGAGGATAACCTGGGTTACATAAGACCCATCTTGAACAACAAATTACATATGAAAGCTGGAGACTGACTTGGGATTCAAGCTCCAGCTCCACAGAGATAAACGAAAACTCTGCATGCTATTTTCTTAGTAACTATTATTTCAGGGGCTGGAGAGGTGGCTCAGGGGTTAAGCCTCTGCCTTGCAGGCAGAAGGTCCTGAGTTCCCATCTTAGATCCCATGTATAGACGCCAGGTGGAAGCAGGGGCGGCCTGCGTTTCTGGTCCTGGTAGGGTGGAGCCTGTGAATCCTGGGGCAGAGTAAACGAGGAGGTGGAGGCGTCCATGGTGGTTCCCAAATTAGTCCGTGGTTCTACACACACATACATACACATGTGCACACACGCACAATTGACTAAAATAATAAATAATAATAAAAAAATTTTTAAAAAAGTAACTATTATTTCAGATATTCATGTTTTTTTTTTTTTTTAATGTCCTGTTTTTCTACAATAAGCACACACTATTCTGCACTTTGGACAACTCAAAGAAGGAAAATGATGTGGGCAAGAATCGGTGCTCCAGCCACTGAGTCCCAGCTACAGCTCCCTGCATCCTCCCCTTCAGAACATACCTGAGGCCCTGACCCAGGGGCCACATAGTCCCACTAAGGGCTCGGGGTTATCTAGGTACCTGGAGGGACAAGAAGCACAAGGAAGAGAGGCAGGTTAGAAAGAATGGCATGCCTTCACCCTTACCTATAGCCCATTGTTGGCACATGGAACTTATCTCCTTAAAGTTGCCATGAAGACTCCCAGAACCATGGCTTACATCAGCTGATTTGCACACATCCTTGGTTTATCATCATAGTAATTTCCAGATTTTTTTTTTTTTTTTGATAGGGTCTCATGTAGTCCAGGCTGGCCTTCAACTTAACTACTTTGCTGGGATGATCAGTGTTGTTAATTCAATACCGTCAAGAATCACCTTTGAGACGAGCCTCTCTGAGAGGGGTTCTGGGTTAAGGGTATCCCCTGAAAATGTGTGGGCAATCCTGATTGTGCTAAATATTGTGGAAAGAAATGTCTTAACTGTAGAAGGACTGTCCCCCAGTGAGGACCTGGCCACACATTCAGGGAAAACGAGCTGAGTTTTCCTCATCGCTTCCTGCTTTTTTTTGTTTTTAATATGTGCGCACCTGGGGACGGCCCAAGGGTGAACTGGAATCATCCTCACTCATTTTTCTGTCTTATTCTTCTGAGGCTCACTGGGGCTAGTTTGGCTAGTGGCCTTGCTCTGGGGATTCCCAGGCCCTGCCTTCCTGGGACTGGAGTTACAGGCAGAGTACCACTGCTACTGGGCCTTTTGTGTGGGATCTAGGGATCTACACTCTGGGTCTTTTACTTGTGTGGCAAGCACTTTAAGAGCTGAGCTGTCTTTCTAGTCCATTTTATTTTTAGATTTTTGTATCTGACAGGACCTCATGCAACTTGGGCTGGCCTCCAACTAGCTAGATTGCTGTCAACTCGACACAATCTACATTATCAATATTGAACTTAGATGGTCTTTAAGAAAGTCTGGCAGAAACTGCTCTATGTCAGCTGGTGTGGGGAGACCTCTGTTGATCATGGTGCCCACATGAGAGAAAGCCAGCTGGGCTCATGTGGCCAGCCTTCTGCTTCCTTTGCTCAATGCAATGTGACAGGCTGCTTCCAGCTCCTGCCACTTGACTTCCCCAACACCATCAACTATATCTAAACTGTGACCCTGAGTAAATTTCTCTCCTTTAAGTTGCTTTCTTCAGAGTATCTTATTACAGGAACAGGAAAAGTAACTGAGCCAGTAGCTGAGGCTGGCCTTGAACTCCTGATTCTCCTGCAACCACTACCCTAGTGCTGAGCCTATAGTATTTAGCACCACATCTGGTTTATGTATCCAGTTTCTTTCTACCATTTATTTTTGCACATATGTGTGTACAAGAGTACACCTGAGTGTGTGTCTATGGAGGCCCAAGGGTGACTCTGGGAATTAACCTGGATTGTTCTTTCTACTCCTCTTTGCTTTGCTCTGAAGTTTCCCAGGCTCTGCCTTCCAGGGCTAGAAGTACAGGCCACTGCCATATCTGCCTGGTGTTTTATGTGGGATCTGGGGATTCAAACTCAGATTCTCTTGCTTATGAGGCAAAGACTTTAGTTCTTGATCCATTTCTCCATTCCTTTTTATTTCACTTTTCCTTTGACTTACACCTGTACACTATGGTATGCACGAGTTCTCTCTTTCTCTCACTCGCTCTCTATCACACACACTTGGATTGTTCAGGAAGGATGGACAGTCAGTTTCCTACACTTTGCTCCCTCCCTAAAGCATTGGCTCTTGGTTAAAAATAAATGTCCCAGCAGTCCCTCTAGTGGTCATGCTGGTCACTGAACAGAATAATCCACAGGCTGAGCTGGGCAGGGCTTAAAGAATAACATGAACAGCACCTCTGCCCTAGGAGGCCACTGGGTTCAGGTGACCACTAAGACCTGTCTTACTGGCTGCCCCATTGAGTGGGCGCAGACTCTGTCTGTGAAGGATATTCATCTGAAGTCTCAGGACAGGAGTGGTAGGAGGGAGATGAATGTGGAGACAAGAATGCTCTCAGCAGTTAGAAGCGGAAACAGTGGACAGAAGTCACCAAGGGAGCCGAGGCATGGTTTCAGCCCCTGTAAGAATGCGCTGAAGGTGCTTTGAGTCCATTCATGTCAGGATCCCTAGCACACACAGACAAATGGCTTCAGGATGTGTAGGCTGACTTTTCTCTCTGCCTAGAATCCTTGCTTCCTCTTGCTCTCCACAGGGGGCACAGATCCCTCTGGGTAAAGGCTTCTAGAAGCTGGAGGGAAGAATGAGCCTTGCTCTACTCCCACCATGTCCCAGTCCACTCTCATTGCAGCACCTTATTCTTCCACTTCCTGCTGTGGAGGAAAAGCAGATCAACTTGACCCTCCCCCCAGGTCCACTTACACTCGGCTGGCACACACACTATCCTCAACCATTCATCCTAAGAGAATTGGATGCCTATGATGTGTTCTCTGTTAACAGGAAATGGTGGGAACAGGGGAACAGAGTGTGGGTAGAAAGAGGGATGTGTGCTGGAAGGGTCAAGGCTTTGCTTGTAGGAGGAGATGCCGCAATACACCTGCTGCAGCTGCAGTGGCGCTGGGCCCTGCGTATCACTAGCCCTCACAGGACCACTTCCTGACCCACCATGCCTGACATGCCAACCCTGCACTCAAGCACCTGAGGACCTGGTCTCTGCCTGCTTCATTTAGAAAGAAACTCCTCTGTTGCTGTGAGTGGAAGATGGCATCTAGTATCAGGAAAATCAAGAGAAGGACAACAGGTGTGAAGGCTCCATGAGAATGAGGGTCCTGGGAACACAATGCGGATGTGCCCACTGGGGAATCCACTGTGCCTACAGACACACTTTCCATATCCATCCTCTCCAGTATCCTCAGTCGGCTGTTCTGAGACAGCCTGGAGGTCTGTGCTGTGTCTGGATCTCTGTGTTTGGATTCCAGGACAACCTGCATCAGGCTCCTGGGTAGCTCTGCTTGGATGTCGCACACCACTGCCACCCTCATGTGTAGGTAGATTCTAGACCTTGGGCCTCCCCTGTGGCCAGTGCATACCACCATGCTGAAGGCTTACCCAGCACACTCAACCAAGTCCCTCTTTCTTGAAGTCTCTCAGATGCTTCAATCGTAATACCTCACAGTTCTGAGCCATGCCCCGCTGTCTGCGGTGCTGAAACCACATGCACACTCCACTGTCCCAGGTACTGAACACTATAAACCCCAGCACTTCTACAAAAGCTTTGCCCTCACTGTCCCTGGACCTGAAACCACATTCCCAGCACTACCTCTCCCTTTGTGGGGCTTCTCATTGTCCCACAAGACCCTGCTTCTGCATGCAGGTCGCCTGCTGTCCTCAATGCTGACTCTTCTAAAGTGCACCAGGCAAGACTTGAGGACTCACAATCAGAGCCCAGGGTCCTAGTACTGAGCAGACACTGAGGAGGACAAGGGCTGGATCAACTGCTGCCTGTCTGGATGAGTGAGCTGTGCTATCTTGCACATAATGACTATGAGGACACATGCAGAATATGCCTATATTCCTTACACCTGCAGCCTTGTGACCTGGAGTCATGGAGGTCAAGTTGCCCACCTATCACCCTCCAGCAGTGTGGCCCCAGAGCCCATGCTTTCACTTGCTGGAAGACACAGGCCCCTGTGGCAGAGGGCTGTGACTCTGAGTCCTGCAGTGGCAGAGGACTTCATCCCGTGGGTGGCCATCTCCCCACCCTGCTGCTCCTGGCCTGCATCAGTACTCCTCTGCTATCCACAGGGGAGCAAGTGGGGGTGGGCAGCGCAGGGCTCTGAGGACCCCAGACTCACTTCTGTTTCTGTTTCATGATGTCATCGGTGTTGGGAAGGCAGCTTGTCCATGGCAGGGATCCAAAGAGCCACTTGAGCATGCAGTAGCCCAGGGTTTGGAGATCACTGCGGCGGGAGGGCCCTACGGAGGAGGGAATAGGTGGAGACTCTCTCTG
Organism: Typhlomys cinereus; assembly: GCA_023101885.1. NCBI lineage: Eukaryota > Metazoa > Chordata > Mammalia > Rodentia > Platacanthomyidae > Typhlomys > Typhlomys cinereus. The sequence continues at coordinate 246,026 of JALPQD010000800.1, read as the reverse complement.
GGACTTAGTGCACATCTCTGCCACCATCCTGGACTATCTCCCCCATCACGTGCCTCATGCCCCAGCTTCACCTTCTAGCCTCTCAAGTAGTCCTGCTCCTTCACGCTGTCAGCCCTGTCACTACTCTTCATTCAATGGAGCTTCAGTGCCCAGGTACCATGACCATCATATCCCAGGAACATGGACAAGAGTCTGGCTGGTTCTATCCCTGAAGAGGTAGGTGGGAAAGGATTTTAGTGTGGGGTTCCCTCACTGCACAGGACCCAGAGGATCCAGGGGTTGGAGGCTTCACTGTTGTGATGTGTCATGAGTCACCATTTAGATGGTTCTGTGTGATCAACAAAGGTCAGGCATGGCCATACTGCCTCCTACCTAAAGCTGAAATATCAGTACTGGCTCTGCTGGGGTGCAGCAGATGGACAGTCATGTCATTGAGAGATTACAGACAAAGGGGTTGGATGAATCTGCCTGGGACTCCCGCTCTCTCTGCATGATTCTCTTAGAGGATTTTCCTGTGTTCAGTGCACAGCACTAATGCTCCACTTGCAGACAGCTCCGTGCTCTGTAACTGACCTTCTGGGATGACATTAGGCCAACAATACTTCACTTCTAAGTTTGCAACAGACTCTGATCCTACCCTTTGGAATGTGGGATTCTTGCCCTGGTGCCACTGTCCTATGCTCAGCCTACATCCCCATGGCTCCAAACTCACTGTCCAGTGCTCAGTTCTGCATCCTCTGGCTCACTGTCCTGTGCTCGGTCCTCTATTCCCTGGCTCACAGCCCACCGTTCCTCCCTGGAGCTGAAGCACAGTTCACAGCTCCTCACAGGGCCAGGGCGCTGTCCAGGTTCACAGTCCCTACCATGGCACCTCATTCCCTTGGCATCTTCCCCAGTTCAGAAGCCCCAGAACTGCCTCTTACCACATCCCTTGTGTAGGTCCATACTAATGAACTCCAGGTCTCCCTCATGTAGGCTCCTGCTGCCTTCTTTGTAGACCACGTGTCTGCCACTGGGGCAATAGCGGAAGGTAAAACTGTAGCCCAGCAGGATCACCTGTGAACAGGGGAGAAGTTACACAGACTGCAGGTGAGGTGCTGACTTGGTGTCCAGACCATGTGGGCATGTGGGATACAATGCTAGTTACAGATGACTGCATGAGGCAGTTTCTCCTCACTAGGACAGAACACATGACAAAACATCTCTAGGAGGAAGGCTGTGTTGGCTCAGACTCAGAGGTTTCAGTACAAAGTCAGCCAGACCTACCACTTTGACCTGAGGCCAAGCATGTGGTAAAGGATGTTCATTTGTGTGGGTAAAAGCAGAGAGCAGGAAATGGGGCACAAGGCAACCTTCCAAGGTACACCCTGTAATAGTTAGCCTGGGTGTCAACTTGACACACCCAGTATTAACTAAGCTGGGCTGAGACCACCTCTGGAAAGGATCAACTGAGACTACTTGAAAGGATTATACCCACCCTGGATCTATCAGAACCTCCAAAGCTCTCATAGAATCCTCCCAGTACTGTATCATATAAAAAGGAGCCACCAAGGAGAACAGATGCCTTCTTGCAGCTATGCTAGAAGTCGCTTTTCCTTCTGGCCATCCGGTTTCTTCGACCTTCTAGCCTTAGACTAGACTAAGACTCTAGGAGTTCTCCAGCCTTCAGCCATCACCCACTTGACTACCGAACTGAGCAGCTAGCTATTGGCAGCCATCGTTGGAACTACCTCAGCTACTGGCAGCCATCATTGGACTACCTCGGCTACTGGCAGCCTTCAATGGACTACCTCGGCCATATCTGTAAGCCAACTCAATAAATTTCTTATATATATATATATATATATATATATATATATATATATATATATATTTTCATTCTGTGAATTCTGTGACTCTAGAGAACCCTAACTAATATACACCCTCAGAGCCCAACTCCTCCAACTAGGCCCCTTTCCTGACAGCAAACAGTAATCCTCAGATCACAGCTTCAGCAACAGATGACCGCACTGATGGAGTCAAAGTTTCAAGGTCATCACTTCACAAACCCCACCTTTGAACACCACACTGTGACCAAGTCTTATTCATGAGCCATTCAGATGTGTTAGTGTGTGTGCAGGTGTGTGTGCGTGCGTGCGTGCGTGCGTGTGTGCATGCATATACCGTGTGCACTCGTGCCAGCTCTCACCTGACTCAGATCCTCTGGATTCACAAAAACATTTTCGGCTGTTAGGTTCCCATGCACATACTCATTTTCATGGATGAACTCCAGGACATCCAGCTGGGGGAAGAGAGCAGAGCCATGATACAGATGGGCCAGGGGGCTGTGCTGTCAGCTGGGGCTATTGCACTGAGACCAAGGTTTAGCCTGCCGCACTCTGGGCACAAAATCAGAAGTCCCTTGTGACAGCACGTCCCTGGTCACAGCTCTAGGTCACTTTTAAAAGAGTTGAACAATAACATTAACAAGTGACTTTCCACCCTCCTTCTGTGCCTTAGCAGACAGGAGGGGACAGAATGGTGAACTGTCCCTATGCAGAACTAACCAGCATCTGTGAATGTCACGGTTCTGCTTATTTCTCCAAGAGAGGGAGAAAGGCAGGTAAGTTTTTCACTGGAAGATCCTAGGCAGGTGCTCTACTTTTTTTTTAATCTTCATCTATAGCTCCAACCTTCCCATTGGTAGGAGTTATGTCCTGATTACCCCCAGAATTAATAGTTCATCAAGCCCTGCTTGTTCACAGTCAGTCCTTTCTGCAGGGACAAGGCACTCTGCAGACCTCATCCTCTCCCACTGGATCCTCACCCTGCCTCCAGTAGCCTGGTTGAACCTACTCACAACTAGGCTCTTAGGGTCCTTTTGTCCTTTGTCTAATCAACCTTCCACAACCTCCGGTCAGTGTCTTGCCACTACCTTAGTGTCTGCAGCCAGCGTGACTGGATGCTCCCCTCTCTTCCTACTGCCCTTCAGGCAGCATAATGACTCTTCCCTTGCTCAGTGGCTGCCTTCACCTCTATAGTTACTCAAATGCAACCTGCTTCTCTTCCAAAGAAAGGGATGTTTCTATTTGGGTCATACCTGTTCACTGGCACTCCCTCCGGCCCAACAGTGAGACAGGAGGATTGACTGAGCTCCTCCTCTCTGGCTCCCCAGACAGAGCAGCATACCCAGCAGGTGGAAGCAAGAATGAGTGTGTGAGCAGTTTCTACACAAGCTTTGTCCACACCTTTGGCCTGAATGTTCTCTTCTCTTGGATCCTCGTTGCTCTTCCATGTCACACTTGTTAATTCCCATCATCCCAGAGTCTAGACTCAGAAACTCAGAAAGTCTAGACAGAATCCTTCCTTCAAGGTAGCATCCCAAACAGTGCTGAGCATGCTGGTATGAGATGCCTGGGTATTCTTGTCTGCTGCCCCCTATCTCCTGGACCATCAGTGTTCTGATCTCTGGGTAGCAGAAATCAGGTTCCACCCATGTTAAAGAATCAACTAGCCAGCTGGGGAACTAGGATCTAAAGCTCTCCCACCCAACACCCCCACAGGAGTGGAGTGGTTTGGTACATACCAGCCGACAGGCCACCTGCAACATACACCTCTCTGAAATCACATGCCTTGGGTTATCATCCAGGACCGACTGAAGGCTCCTCCCTAGACTGGGGAACACCAGGAACCTGGAAGAGAACACCCAGAAGCTGTAGGCTAGGGGAGGAGTGAGCTGCTGAGGAGGATGGGGTAAGGGAGGGTGTCGCAAGACCCTAGGACAGTGAAACTAGCAGTTCTAAAGGCCCCTGGAGGGTGACTGGCAGGAGTGCCAGTGAACAGGTATGACCCAAATAGAAACATCCCTTTCTTTGGAAGAGAAGCAGGTTGCCTTGAGGTGAAGGCAGTCACTGAGCAAGGGAAGAGTCATTATGCTGCCTGAAGGGCAGTAGGAAGGGAGGGGACTATGCCACACACCACCCCTTCACTGTAGGATGTTAACAGGTGCTCTACCACTGAGCCACGTCCCCAGCCCCTCACTGTGGATGCTAGGCCAGTGCTCTTCTACTAATGAATGTCAGTGGTGGCCTCAATCAAATCCAGGGAAAGAATTAAGTGACTGGCCCATGTCCCACATCCCAGTAGCACCTGGCTGAATATGAGAGATATGGAGAACTGGTCTGTGGGGTCTAACAACCTGACAATACTACTGTTATTGTGACATGGTGGTCAACCAGACATTGCATTTTGTGTCTGAAGCAAGAAGAGAGTAAGCATCCCTGAGCCATCTCTCTAGTCCATGACAGATCCTTTGGGGTCTTGAGACAAGGTCTACAGGGTAGACTGGGTTGCCTCAAGCTTGCCATGCAGCCATGGCTGGCTTTGAGTGTGCAACTGTGTTCCTTTCTTCCTGCCCCAGCCTCTGATGCACTGCAGCTGTAGGTGCCAGTAGCCAGGTCCTCCCTTTTTGTCTTGCAATTTTGAAGATGGAGCCCAGGGCCCTACGCATGCTAGAAAACCATTCTATGACTATGCCACACACCACCCCTTCACTGTAGGATATTAACAGGTGCTCTACCACTGAGCCACGTCCCCAGCCCCTCACTGTGGATGCTAGGCCAGTGCTCTTCTACTAAGTCATGCCCCCAGCTCCTCATTGGAGGGTTCTAGGCAGAGGCACCACCACCGAGCCCCCAAGGCCAGGATACACATCACCCTGAGGGATAACAAATGCTGAAACTGGCTAGTGTGTTGGCAAGCGGTTTGGGCACAAGTTCTGGGAACCCAAAGGTTTGAATTACTCCAGGAAATTCTAAGGTGAGGCAGGAACTGGACAAATGCTGGAGCCCTGGAACCCGAGGAGGAACTGGCCTCCTGAGAGAAAGACTTATTCTGAGTCTGACCACAGGCTCCCAGCTAAGTCTAAATGTACACATGCCTGGCTTTCATTCATTGCCTACTCTTTTCTATAAATGGGATATAAGAAGATGGAGAATGTTCCTCTGTCCCTGGTTCCAGCCCAGTCTCTGAACCACACACTTCCTTCCCACATTTCTCAGCAAGCAGAGAATCTCTCCTTCCAAGCTCCCTCACTACTTTCCACTCTCTCTAGGCTTGCTGCCCAGAGATGAAAGAGGATATCTAAGGCAGGAATTCAGCAGCACACCTACTTTAACTCACTGCACTGTCAATAACCCCGAATACAATGTGTTTGCTTAGCACGCTGATGTGTTTGGAGCAGTGCCCGTGCAGAGGAAGGGGACTCTTGTCTATGTCCCTGACAAATTCCTATTGGTGCAGTACAAGGGTTCCAGGGCAGGCAGGTAGTGAGGAGGCTCACCGGTATTTGTCCTGGTGAATGCCGAAACCCACGCAGGTGGGGATAGCCAGGAGGGGGGTCAACTGCTGCTTCTTCCACTTGCTGACTGTGGGAAGCAGGGGCTCTAGGTTAGACCCCAGGGTTCCAGCTTCATGACAACAGCCTGTGCTTAGGCAGGAAGCAGAGAGTGCAGAGCCCAAGCCAGACCTTGGATTTCCTTGATGACATCTCTGTGGGTGGGTGAAGTGAGGTGGTAGCAGAGGGTGGGTGCAAAGCTGTGACCCATATCTGCTGGTGACTTCTGAGAAAGTGGGTGCAAAGCTGGCACAAGTGGAAGGGGTAAAAGCTGGGGTTGGGGGATCTGCTGGTAGCTCATCTGCCTAGCAAGCATGAAACCCTGGGCTCCAGCCCCTATGGGAGGGTAGAGTTGGCTGTTGTGGGAATACTGTACAAGGCACTGTCCCAATTTTCCTTGCCTGCTTCCTAGTGGCATACCTTGCAGGGGTTTAGCTGCACGCTGGAAGAAATTCTGCTCATTGAAGAGGCGACCATCCTTGGAGTCCTAGACAGGGAACAGAGAGGACAGGGATAGAAGGGATGGAATAGAAGGGACAAAGGGAAGGAAAAGAAGTTGTCATACCACACTCCTTTAGGCAAGGACCCAAGTCCCCAGATTACCCTGGGGCAGCACCAGTGACCACAAGTTCCTCCTGGCCTTCATCAGACCAGAGACTGGATGTCTTAGGTAAGCAGACTGTGTGCCCACTCCCAGGTCCTGCCTTCCTTTCACTCCGCCATAGTAAGATGCACAGTCTACCCCAGATGGGCTTCCTTCACCTAGAAACTATATCCCTCAGATATCTTTGCAATAAAATATAGCCACACAACCAAATTCTGGCCAACAATGGTATAAGCCAAATAGAGTTCCAGGCCAGCTGGGGCACAGAACAAGTTCTAGGCTAGCCAGTGTTATATATTGAGAACCTGCCTCAAAACAAGTCCAGGGAAGTGTCCATAACTTCCAGGTTACATCCTGAAAAAGGCTAGACCAAGGATGTATGAGGATAGCTCAGTGGTAAAGATCTGAACTATTGATCCTCTTGCTGCATCTCTAGGGATGTAACCCAGGGATCTTTTTTTTTTATTATTTTTTTATTCAAGTGTGTGTGTGTGTGTGTGTGTGTGTGTGTGTATGTGTGTGTAGAACCATGGATGAATTCGGGAACTACCATGGACCGTCTCTACCTTCTTGTTTACTCTGCCCTGGGATTCACAGGCTCTACCCTACCAGGACCAGAAACGCAGGCCGCCCCTGCTTCCACCTGGCGTCTATACGTGGGATCTAGGATCCGAACTCAGGACCTTTCGCCTGCAAGGCAGAGGCTTAACCCCTGAGCCACCTCTCCAGCCCTGTAACCCAGGGATCTTTGTATGTAAGACAAATACTCTACTTTCTGAGCCACACCCCAACCCTCCTCTCTACCCTCCCTCCCTTTCTTGATATCTGTTGGAATGGTAGCTGCCAAAGATTTGCTGGAAGAACTCTATGACATCATATGCATAGCACACCTAGCTGGGATCTGTCACACATGGGCTCTGAATAAGCAGGCTTCAGCCTCACCCCTCATCCCCATCCCACGCACAGGCACACTTTCTCTGCTTCCTGGATGCCTTGAAGCGAGCAGCTCTGCCCAGCCACATCCTCTCAAAATGGTGATGGATAGCCACCCCTGAGTCATTCACCAGAACAAACCCTTCCTCCCTTAGTGTGTTTCCACAGGTGCTTTGTCACAGTGACCAGCACAGAATTCATGCGTGCTCTCTATACACGGGATGGCAGGGGGCAGGAGCTGAGGGATGTCAGGCAATACTGACTCAAAAAGAAGCTGACTCAAAATAGGAAATTCATTACTGAGAGGTGCTATCCCTGCTCAGCCATCAAGAGATTGAGTAATATGACCAGGAAATACTAGAGTTGCCCCAGGGCCACTCACCAGTTTGAGAGAAAATTTGTTGTTTTGGGACCTTGACTTGCAAGGGAGGACACAAACGGGCTCAGCTGTGGAAGAAGGAAGAGGTCAGATCCTGAATCACAGCTAGGGTCATGGTCTTCAAGGACCCAACAAGAAATAGTTTCAGTTCCCTAGCTCTCACAGCAAAGTGTGTTCCTAATGCTCTGCATTGCTTGTTCCCCATATTTCCTTTCCTACTCCCTCTCCCCTGCCCTTTCCCAGCACTAGGGATTGAATCTAAGCCTTGTAGATAATAGGCAAGCACTCTACCACTGAGCCATGCCCCAGTCCCTCACTGTGGATTCTAGGCAGATACTCTACCACGGAGCCACACCCTCGGCTCTTCATTGGTGGAGTCTAGGCAGGTGCTCTACCATTGAGCCACACCCTCAGCCCTTCACTGGTGGAGTCTAGGCAGGTGCTGTACCACTGAGCCACGCCCCCAGCCCCTCACTGTGGATTCTAGGCAGGTGCCTTCCTACTGAGTTATGTCCTCAGCACTCTACTTTTCACTCAGCCCAAGGTCTCCCTGGCCACCAGGCAGGCCTTGAACCTGCAACTTCCTGAGCAGGGAGGATAGGCTTGTACTGCCTGGGCCCTCTACTTTGTTCTCTTCCTGTCTCTGTGAATGCCTCCCTCCTCTGACTCCCCAGCCCATGCTCAGGAGGGTTGGAACTACGAGTGGGGACTTCTCTCTCTCTAACAGCTGGGAATCTTCTTTCCAGGTGTTATGAAGCTGGAGAGGAGCTCTCTAGCTAAACTATTGGTGGGAATAATATGGCTGACACCAAATACCTAGGAGTTTGGGAAGTGGGTGTTTAAGTTAGGTAGAAGGTCACCAGCCCTTCTATATCTTGGACCCCAAGTCTCTGAACCTGCTCTTACCTGATAGCTGAGGGCATGCCTTGACCAAGCCCAGTTACACAGCACAGCACTGGGAATGGAACTCAGGCCTTGTGCATGCTAGGCAAATGTTTTACTAATTGGGTCAAAGCCACAGCCCCTGATGTTAGTCTTAAATGCTAACTTGTTCAGCTTGAGAAGTGTTTCCGGGATTAATAAAGCAGTCCTGTGGATGGGTCTGCCACAGTTATGACCTGTGGAATTGGCTGATCCTTGATGGAGCTAGAATGTGCTGGTCTGACCAGTGGGATGAAAGCTGGGATGTGGTCCAGGCAGACACTGGGCACAAGTCCTGGGGGCTGTCTCTTGCCTGGCCACCTGTCTCTCTGCATCCTGGCTGCCATGATGTGAGCTGTTCTACTCCATCTCACCCTCCCACTACAGTGGACTAAACCCACTGAAACCCTAAGCCAAATCCATCTTCCTTCACTGTGGTGTTTTGGGAAGGTATCCTGGCTGCAGGGACACAAAAGACTCAACCACTTCTGGCCCTGGTGTCACAGGTCCAGCCCTGCACCATGGACAGAGAGGTATGGGGTACCTTTACAGAGAATACCTGTCCCTGGTCATGGTTTGGTGGGCTGGGACTGTGCAGTGGAATAGAAAGAGCAGTACCTTCATAGAGAATACCCTGGTTGTCCTGAGTCAGCAGAGTCCCCAGCTTCCAGCACTTTCCATTCTTGTCGGTCAGTTCTGTCCCCATGGGCAAAGGCTTGATCGAGGTGGTCACCCGACTGCGCTTCAGTGTCTGAGGGCTTAGCCTTGTGGACTGCAGACTGCTTTTAGGGGTTGGAGGTCTGCTCAAGGCACCTGTGATAAGAGAGCACCCATGGTGTCTTCTACGCACTGTTTGACAGATGCTTCTGGAGGCTCCATGTCAGGATCTTTGAGCAACAATGTTGGGGACCCAGTCCCTTCTCAGTGTGCCAGGGAGGTCTGACAGAGACATGGCCAATTGGAGCTTACTCTGAGATGAGATGGCAGAGGGGATGTTAGGGCCAGAAGAGAGAGATAAACTGCCTATAGAAGTTGGGAGACTGCTGGAGAACACATCACAGCCGGGTCTTGATGGATAACAAAAGATTGCCAGGGACCCCATCCTAAGCCTTTGGAAAGCTCACAGGAAGAGTGGCAGTGAGAATGTAAGAACCTAAAGATGGGAAGGTTCACCTCTGGACAATACATCCCACTCAAGACAGGACTGCTGTGTCTAAGAACTCACTACAGTGAGACTTGTCCTTACCAGACCTGCATAATGAATGACATACCATCATGCCCCCATAGAATATCAAGGAACTAAAGAGAGATAATTATATACAGTAGAAACCTTGGGAACTAAAGCTGGATGAGTGAAGGGAAATGCCCTTATCAGTGGGGTGGCCTGAAGACAGGCAACTTGGTATGCCACAGAGGCCTGAACCTCCACAAGAGTAGACAAGTCAGAGGCACCCTGGGACCCATGGAAGTAGACAGGCAGGAGGGTGGGATTGATGGAGTGATGGAGGGAAGCAGGGATAAGTTATATGATTGTAAAAGAAGAAAAATTAAAAAAAAGACTAGGCAAAGCAGAGGGAACCTGGGGTCCATAGAAGCAGACAGGCAGGAGGATAGAAGGGAATGGGATGAATTGAGGAAAGGAAGGGAAGGGAGATGGGTAAGATGTAGGATGGAGGGACACAGGGATAAATACTCAATATGCTTGTAAAACTAGAAAAATAAAATAATTAAAAAAAGATTGCCATGGAGAAAAGAACATTCTAGATTAGACCAAAGCATCTTGAAACAGGTCTTGAAACAAAGCATCTTGGGTTTTTCAGAAGGCCCAGAAATGTATCAGACTAAGGCCTAATCTTGAAGAAGGTGGTGCAAGAGTGGTATTGGGTGGGGAGAGACAAGCAGAGAAATAGAACAAAATTATTCATCCCTCTCCTCCACTCACGCCGAAGAGTCAGGGAGATGACAAGGAAGGTTATCTGTGACCTACTGTTCTGAGCTCCAGTGGAAAGTAGATAGGCTCCCGCCTTCTTGCCTACCACTAGGAAAGGAGGGGTGACAGACAAGAAATGGGTGCCCTGGGCTGAGGGGACAGACTTAGAGTTCACAGGTGGAAGGTCCCCTAGAGTGACTCTTTTGCTTCCTGGGATGTGGGGCAGAATCAGTGGAATGTTTGAATGACCAGACGTAGCTAGAGGGAGAACGTATCAGCTGGAAAACTGGATGGAAGAATATATTCTCATATCAGTACTTGGAAGCCTGAGGCAGAAGGATTGCCATGAGTTCAAGGGCAGCCCAGGCTAGTGTCGTAGTTAGTATTGACTGCAACCGGATACCTACAAGGCAGGTCTCCCAGGCTACCTGAAGGGTTGTAGGTTTGCCTCTCAAGGCACCCATGGTGTCTTCTACGCACTGTTTGACAGATGCTTCTGGAGGCTCCATGTCAGGATCTTTGTGCAACAATGTTGGGGACCCAGTCCCTTCTCAGTGTGCCAGGGAGGTCTGACAAGAGACATGGCCAATTGGAGCTTACTCTGAGATGAGATGGCAGAGGGGATGTTAGGGCCAGAAGAGAGAGATAAACTGCCTATAGAAGTTGAGAGGACTGTCTGGATTGTAGAATTAAAACGTGAAGACTCAGCCTATACTGGGTGGGACCACTGCACAGGCAGGTGGATGAAGCAAGAGAGCTAATTGAACAGAGGTGAGCAAAAAAGCATGTGTGTGCCTTGGTCCTGGCCCTCTACTCTTGTGTCATGTGACCAGCTGCTTCAGGCTCCTGCTGCAGTAACTCCCCTGCCATGGCAGACTGTAGCCTGAAATTGGGAGCTGGAATTGAACCCTTTTCTCCTAGCTGTTTGCCCAAGTATAATTACAACAATGTGTAATGAAATCCAACAGCTAGGCAGCAAGACTCTCTCAAGAAAGCAGAACAGGGCTGAGCAAGTCTGACAAACTGAATCTGGATCTGAGAACCGAGATAAAGATCAGAGCAGTAGCACAAGTTGTCTGCAACCCCAGTGCACCCATGGGAATAGGAGCCAGGAACATCTCGAGAAGCTTATAGACCAGTTAACTTGACTTGGGGAGCAGTGGCAAAGAGACCCTGTCTCAATGATGGCAGAAAGGATGACACTCCGAGATTGTCCTTGACTTCCAGATGTGCTTGCTACGTAGAAAACAGCAGAGTAACAATGACAGAAGACATACAGGTGAGGCCAAGGCCCCTGAGGGACAGAGTAGTAGGAGTCAGAATGGGAAGCAGCCATCAGGACACCAGGCAGATAGTACACACTGTAGGTGCAAGGGCCCCTGGGGGATGGGGTGCAGGACTCAGGGGAGATGTGGAAGATACTGGGCTATGAGAACAGAAAGAGTAGCTGATACTTCAGCTGGGACAATGGCAGGTTGGTCTCTTTGCCCCACATGGGGTTGTATGAACCCCCAATTCTCACCTTTGGATTTCCCCGGTGAACTCAAGGTATCTTCAGATCCAGAACTGTCAGGATCAGAGAGGGGCGAGGAGGAGACACAGGTGACGGTGTGTGACCATTTCACTTTCTTGGGAGAGGTTTCCCAGCTAGAGTTCAGTTCTCTTCTTGGGCCTAAAGGTGAGCAGAATGTAGACTAGAGTTATGAAACTCCATCCACACCAGGACCCTGCCCTCCAGGTAAACCATGCTCCCTCCTCTCACCCTCACAGCTCAACTAAGCTCTCTCCTTTCACGCTTGAAGGTCAGTCCCTCTTCTGACTCCTACCACCTGTTCCTTTCATCTGTATAGTCTCAACTCATGCTCCCTGGCTTCTTTTACATTATTTGTCACTCTGTCATTTGTCTTTTTATTGAGACAGGTCTCACCATGTAGTCTAGACTAGTTTTGAACTCCTGACCAATTCAATCCTCTTGTCTCAGCTTCCCAAATGCTCAGACTGTAGGCATCTGCCACCACACCGTTGCTAAATAATTTCTTCAACTCTATCTTCCACTTCACGAATCTTTCCTCCAGTTGTGTCCATTCTGAATTTATGAAGCTGTAGGCCAAGTCTGACTGCAGCAATCGGATGCATGCCAAGTTTTGGCTCCTTCGTTCTTCAAGCACATTAAACAAGTTCTAAATATTAACTTTTTTCCATTTCTTAATTTGTGTGTGTGTAAATCAGAGGGCACTGTGTATCCCTGTAGAGGACTAAGGATGACTTCAGGAATCATCCTGGATTGCTTCTACCTCCTTTTTGCTTTGTTCTTGGATTTCCCAGGCTTTACCCACCAGGGCCAGAAGTACAGGCCACTGCCATTTGCAAGCTGCTGCCATTTATACCTGGCATTTTTTTACGTGGGACCTGTGATCCAAACTCAAGTCCTTTTGCTTGTGAGATAGACTTTTAACCCCTGAACCATCTCCCCAGCCCCTAAATATTAACTTTTAAATGATCTTGTTTTGGTTTTGAAACAGGGTGTCAGACTGCAGCCTATTCTAGGCAGGTGCTCTGCCACTGAGCCACACCCTTGGCCCCCAGCTTCTCACTGGGAGATTCCAGGTAAACTCTGTACCCTAAGCCTACATCTAGCCCATTTATTTAAAATTATCTTTGACATTTATCACATATGTGCATAGATGTGGGCACACATGCTGCAGTACATGTGAGGAGGTCAGAGAACAACTTGCAGGAATTGCTTTTCTCCTTCCAGTAGTCAGTAGTCAGGGTGGGGCTGGGTCCTAGTTGGTGGAATTCTTGCCCAGCATGCACAAAGTTCTGGGTTCCATCCCCAGCACCATATAAATTTGGCATGGTGGTGTAGGGCTAGTTCTCAGGACAGAGTCAGGAAAGAAGGAGTTCCATGTTAACATGGGCTACATAAAATCCTGCTTCAAGAAAGGGAGAGAGAGAGAGCTGGAGAGGTGGCTCAGGGGTTAAGCCTCCACTTTACAGGCGGAAGGTCCTGAGTTCGGATCCCAGATCCCACGTATAGACGCCAGGCAGAAGCGGGGGCGGCCTGCATTTCTGGTCCTGGTAGGGCAGAGCCTGTGAATCCCGGGACAGAAGGAGGTGGAGGCGTCCATGGTGGTTCGCGAATTCGTCCGTGGTTCTACACACACACACACACACACACACACACACACACACACACACACACATAAATAAATTAATAAAAAAAGAAAGGGAGAGAGAGGAAGGAGAAGGGAAGAGGAAAGGAGGAAGGCAAGCATATGTGAGCTGAGGACAGATGGGACACTGTGGGACTGCTCATACTGTCCGGCTCTATAACTTCAGGGAGCACTGCTCCCTTGTGCACCCCCCCCATGCACACATACACACCTTCCCTGCTGCAGCAATGTACCCTGACCCCCATCCTACCTTGGAAGGATGGCACAAGAGACCTGCTGCAGCTCTGGGCATCTTCACTGCCCTCTGTGGGCAGGGTCTCTCCACAGTATGGGCAGAACTTGAATGCTGCTTGGATGTTTTTGCCACAGTGTGGACAGAAGGAGATCATGCTGCGACTGACACGGAGGGGGCAGGTCAGAAGAGGCTCAGTGAGGTGCTGAGTTCCAGGCCAGTGAGACCCTGCCTGAAAACAAAAGATAGAGGCACCTAAGAACCAAGAACCAAGGGCAGCCTGTTGGCAGGTGCATGTGCGCACACACATGTACCAGCACACACATGAATGCCCAAAATGAAGGGGAGGTTAACACACCCTGAATTTATTCAATGGACTAGCTAGCTAGTTTCCCCCTTTTACACAGGGTTTGGTTAGGTAGTCCAAGCTGGCTAGAACCTGTCATTCTCCTATCTCAGCCTCTCGAATAGCTGGGATGACATGACTGAGCCAACACACCTGGCTAAGGTAGAGCCCTGTCCTGTATGGTCCTGAAAGTGACCTATGATAGCTGTTTGCCACAATTTGCCTACATGTTGCTGCCAATAAATTCATAACCAAACAGCTTAGAGGAATGAGAGGATTTTATTCTTTTTTATGATTCTTGGTTACAGTTCTTAGCTCAGTTTGGCAGGCGAGTTCACACCAACACCAGGAATGTAGAAAACCATATCCACAGGATTGCTAAAAGAGGAACAAACCTTACTAGACTGTAAGTTTGTCCAATTATGCTGAAAAAATGCCAAGCTACTCAATCAGTTCCTTGCATCTTATCCACCTACTCAAAAAATGGTCCCACCCACAATGCACTGGGTCTTGCCTCATCAATTAGAAACTTTACTGCAGGATTGCTTAGGGCTTGCCCTAACTACCAATTCCTCATTGAAGTGCCCAGAGCTCAGCTTTCAGTGGTAAGGTTGACACCTGTATCTAACTGCCATGTTGTTGGTTTTGAATAACTGTTTATTAAGGATATAGCAAGCAAAAGAGAATAAATAGTAGACAGAAGCAGCAGACAGATGCACAGCATCCCTAAGCTTGTACTGACACATATTCAGCAGAAATGGACTGGGGGGCCCCATGGTGGCAGAGAGCTGGAATACTAGTCTTTCCTACTACAGGCTTGCTTTGTTTGTTTTTGTTTTGTTTTTACATTGAGAGATAAGCTGAACCTTTAGCTTTGGGATGGTATTCTGTGGTGGAGGACATGCTCACACTCCAAACAGCGATTCTCCATTTGCAAGGACATGCTTCCTCCTTGTTCTTCTGTGGCACTTTCCCAGGTGTGAAGCCGACCAGTGGCCCTGGAGAGGAGGTGGTAGGAGCTGCCGCTGGTGGGGGTTAGCAAGGGTACCTATGAGGACTTCCAGTCTGTCCTTAGCTTCACTGAGCTGTAAATCCCATCCTGACAATGGCCTGGAAGTGAATGAAGGAAACATTCACTTGGGCACATTTCACAAGTGAGAGATAGGAGCTAATGTTTACATTCACCGTACCTTGGTCAAGCGGACAGAACATGACACATCCATCTGTCCATTCATCGATCTAAAATATATTTTTTGAGACAAAGTCTCATGTAGCCCAGGCTGGCCTTGAACTCCTGATCCTCCTAGCTCTACCTCCTGAGTGTTGGGATTCCAGGCCATGTTTATACAGTTGTGAGATTATTTATTATGTTACTTATAAAATGATCAGGAGGGGTTTGTGAGGTAGCTCAGCACGTGAGGCACCTGTTCAAAAACCTAGCAACCTGTGGAAGCCCATGTGGTAGTGAGGCAGGATTAGAGCAGCCATTCTGGGATGGGTCTCTCAAAGTCTTTAGAATTCCTGAAAGTCATCCCCCACTGCTGGAATCACCCTGAGGGAACACTCCTGCTGAGGAACTGACTCCAGTCCTCCCAGAGATAAGATGGCCAACTTCCCCATGAAGTGATGATGGAGATGAGCCTCCATATCAAACAACTTGACCTCTAGCCCACATGGGCCCAGGAGCAACTGGGTTGGGCCCCGGTGGGAATTAACCAATGGGAAAAAGCCAGTTTCCCGGGCTTGTCTAGGTATATAAATATACCTAGCCCTAGCAACCATCTTTGGCAATTTAGCCCCTCATGGGCCTCTAGTGCTATGAGTCCATTTCCAGCTGCCTACTTCTCTTGGAGACTCTCTAGCTGCTTATGGCACTTCAGTGAGTCTGTTTCTTGTTCCTTGCTTCTCATGAATTCCATGCCTAGGCACCGTGAGTTCTTATGGGCTCCCTAGCCCCTCATGGCACAGTGCCATGAGCTTTGTTTCATTTCTGCTTCTCATGGAAGTGTCCTAGCCCCTCTTGGCATTCCACATCTGGAGTCCATGAGTTCTAACCTTTCTCTTCTCAAATAAACTCTACCTTAATCTTCTACACCGTGTTCTGGTTTCACAAGAACTGGAACACAAGAACCCTACAACATTGGGACGGTTGAGACCGGTTTCCCTGCAACAGTAGGAGATATCTGACTTGCAAAAATTGTCTTCTGACCTCCATTTGTATGACATGGCATGTGTGTCTTTCTCCCTCGTTCTCATTAATAACTTGCTTTTTAAAAAAATGACCTTGAGAAGAAGACAGAGCTCGTCTGAGAGTCAGGGCTTGCAGGTTTCAATGTGGAAATAGGTGTTGAGTGTGTAACTGAGCCAGGAGACATATGGTTGCTTAATCAGGTACCCTCCCTCCAGCTAGTCCATTTAGTTTCTGTCGCCCTGCCCGACTGTCTTAGACTGCTGTCACCTCACTGGGATTCACACCAGCTTCTGCCCTGTCATAGTGGTGGTTTATGTCTGACAGCAGCCATAAGAATCCATTTAAGTCAGCTTTGGCTGACACAGTGGTGCACTTGGGAAGCCAGGGCAGGAGGACAGCAAGGTCCAGGCAGGACAGCCTAACAACAGAGCCAAGTCTTGGGCTCTGTCTCAGAAAAAGAAACCAGAGCTGGGGAGATTGCTGTTGGTAAAGGGCCTGCTATGCAAGCATGAGAACCTGAGTTTGGATATCCAGAACCCACGTGTCATGGTTTGAAATGTGAGCTGTCCCCCACAGGCTCATGTGTTTGAATCTTTAGTTGTTTGGGAAGGTCATGGCACCTTTAAGAGGTGGGTCCTTACTGGAGGAAGGCAATCACAAGGGTAGGACTTGAGGCAGATTAGCCCTACCTTACTTCCAGGGGAGGTCTTACAACTGGCAGTTTTGCAGTTTGCAGTCTCCTTGATTGTCAGGATTTAGGCCCCCTTCAGCTTCTGCCAGCCAGTCATGCCTTTTCCACCATAATAGACTATATCTTCCTTCTGGAACTGTAAGCTGAGTAAATCTCCATTTCTCCCATTAAGTTGCTTAACTTTGGATATTGTTCACAGCAACAGAAAAGAGTAAACAGTACATCACATAAAACACAGTATGTGTGCCTGGAACCCCAATCTTGAGAGGTAGAGAGACAAATCCTCAAAGCTCACTGCTGGTCAGCCTCACCAAACACATGAAACCCTGTATCAAAAAATAAAGGTGGAGAGACACCTAAACTTGACCCCTGGCTTCCACACCCACGTATACAGTATACATGTGCAAACTTTACACATATACAACATAAAGCATACCACACACACGAATTCAAACAACTAACACAAACAGCTGGGATCGGTGACACTGACTGAAATCCCAGCACCTGGGAACAGAGGCAGGATGATCAGGAGTTCAAGGTATCCCCTTCCCCACATAGTAAACTCCAGGCCAACCCAGACTACAGGAGACCCTATATCAAGCCCAAACTACCCAAGTAGGATCCTGCCCCTCTTCTTCTCAGAACCCTCCAGAAACTTCCATTTCAGATCATGCAAAAGCTACATTTGGAAGCATAATCCACAAGGCCCTACACCATGTGTCACCTCCACCTTCCAAACCAGGTACACTGGCTTCCTCGCTTAGAACAGAGGCACAGAACATTTCAGAGATGGTTCAGGGATTAAGACTGCCTCACAAGCAGAAGGACCTGAGTTAGGATCCTAGATCCCATGTAAAAATGCAAGACAGAAATGGCATCGGCCTGCATTTCTGGTTCTGGAAGGCAGAACTGGGAAATCCCAGAGCAAAGCAAAGAGGAGGTAGAAATAATCCAGGATGATTCCCAAAGTCACCTTTGGGCCTCCACAGGTACACACACGCTTTCTGATGATACACACACACACACACAAATTAAACAAACAAAAAAACAACCAGAACATTTTTTTTGTCCTAGGACTTGCTAAGAAGGCAAGAGTCTTCCTGCTTGCTTCCACTCCTCACCCCTTCCACTGCAGGCAAGCCAGACCACAAGGGGGACCAAAAACTCTGGTCATAGCCATTGAGCTGCTGATCTTCAAGGCCTTCAGCTTAGCAGTGGATGTGCAGAGCACAGCAGTGGCTGGGACCACATGTATGTGGATTTATTCCTGCTCAATCACTTACTGGGCGACACTGAGCTACTACTGTTTCTATAGTATGTGTTGCGCCTATCGAGGCATGATGACATTCCTTGGGGGCTATCCATGTTTTGAGACAAGGTCTCTCATTGATACTGGAATTCTCTGGCTGAAACTGGTCAGTCAAGGAGCCAGGGATCCATTCATCTTCATTGCACCTTATCATCCATCCTTCGTTTCTCTTTTCTTCTTCCCTCTCTCCCTACCTCCCTCCCTCTTTTCCTCTTTCCTTGCTTCCTTCCTTCATAGATTCTGGGGACTGAAATCAGGTTCTCATGCTTGCAAGGAAAGTTCTCCACCAATTGAGCTATCTCCCTGTTATTTTTCCTGGTGCTGGAAAAGGAACCAGGTGGCTCCAGGTCAATTAATTTCTAGCGCAGGGAATTTGCACCTTCCAGAAGAAACACTCCTCCCACCAACATCCTCTGTAGATGTTCTTTTCATTCTTCTAAAAGTCACAGGGCAGCCCTAATCCTTTTTCTTCTCCATGTCTTCACTTTCTTGTTAGCACTTATAACGGTTACTCTTAACTATTGCTGTGAGAGAACACTCAAAGCCAATCAATTTAAGGGATAAAGGGAGATTTATTCAACTTACGGTTCTAGAGGGAAGATACAGTCTCTCAAAGCAGAGGTGGCATGGCTGGCTGGCCAAAGCTGGAGGAGGCTAAGTGACTGCAGACATCTCTTCGAGGCTGAGTCTGCTCACTGCAAAGGCAGACTACTCCTAGAGGTAGAGTGGGACTAATCCACCTCAAGGCCTACCCCTTAACCCCATCTAATATATTTTAACTTTTATTATTTATATTATATATTTAAATACTTTATTTGATAGAGAGACATATAAACACACAAAAGATGTACACATGCATGCCATGGGTGAAGGTCAGAGGACTTACGGAAACTGCTATTCTGTCCCACAAGGTGGGCTTTCAGGTATGGAACTCAGGTCACCCAATTATCCTGAGTTATCTTGCTGACCCTTTGTTGTATTTTTGAGACAAGGACTCATGTAGCCTAGGTTGGCTTGAGCTTGCTGTATAGCTGAGAATCCTTCTGCCTTCATCTCCTGAAAAGGTGGGGTGACAGGAATGACTGTCACTCCCAATTTATTGATAAGTTGCTGGGAATGGAACCTAGAGCTTCCTGCATGCTAAGACAAGGGCTCTAAATTTCCAGCCCTATTTTTTGTAAGGAGTCTCTCCAGATAGCTCTGCCTGGCCTTGAATGCATTGCCTAAACCAGGTTCAAACTCTGTCTGTATTTTAAGTGTTTAGATATTACATATTGCCCACCAACAGGTTGAAGATGATTCCCCATAATTTAACACAGCCTATCATGTACCCATTCTGGTCTTAAACTCACTACTAGGTAGCCAAGGATGATCTTGAACTACTGATCCTCCTGCCTCCACCTCCCAAGTGCAACACCTAGTTTTATTTATTTGTCGAGACAGGTTCTTACTCTGCAGACCACGCTCGCTGGGAACTCACTATATAGCCCATACTGGCTTCCAACTCGCGACTCTCCTACCTCATTCTCTTGAGTGCTGGGACTAGATAACTGGAGTGCAGAACTCTCCCCATGGGAGAAGACAGTCCACAACACAGAAGTGCTTGGTGCACAAATCTTTACATACAATAAGCGCTCGGTAAATGCAGATATTAGAAAGAATGGGTTCACTGTCCAAGGTCACACGGCCGGCTAAAGCTATGATCCTCAGACTTGTCTTTACTCTACCCGCTTATTTTATTTACTTAACGCATATTTGTTACAATCGGCTTGGTATCAACTATTACGCTCCCCGTTAGATTCCAAGAACACAGTTAGACGCCACCAGGAGCACAAGGCTGACAGTTGCCTAGGTAACAGCGAGTCGGCTTCGCTCCCCAGGCCTTGAAGGCCGCGCCCCTGTCCAAGGACCCACAGGCCCGACACACACACCGAAAGCCGGAAGACGCCGGCGGTGCCGTGCAGGCCAGTGCTTCTCGGTGACCAGGAAGTCTCTACGTCCCGCTCAGGGGACTCCATGACACTGCAAGGCCTGACGTCATGGCCTTCCCGGCGGCTCCGCCTCGCCTTCCCCTCACCGCGCTCCTTGAAGAGGCAGGAGGCGATAGGACCCGGCGTCTCTGTTGTCACAGCCTTGCACGGCTCCTGCAAGGACTCACCTTCTCGCTCAGCTGTCCCGCAGCACCTTCCGCCAGGGCGGGAGGCTCTGCGCGCGCATGCTCCGCCCGGGGGTTAATAGCGACGCGCAGACGTCTGCTCACCAACCCCCGGGCTGTGCCCCACTGGGAACTACACTTCCCAGATGCCTCCGCGTCCTGCCTCGCTGCCTCGGGCCGGAAGAGAACCTGCTACTTTTCCTCTCTTTGGAGCGCTTCCTGATCCTAGTGCGCATGTGTCACGGGGAAGCCAATCGGGATGAACTTCAGGCTATTTCTCTAACCAATCAAAAGTTACAAGCCTTAACGCCTTACTTCCGGGTTTGTTTTCCGCTCTAGTAAATGGAAATGTGAGAAAGCCCAAAGGCCACCTAGTTCTGATTCTGGTTCTACTCTTATTTCTCAGAATGCTCAGCGGACGGAGCCCGGACCGCAAGTGAAGGCACCCCGGAACTAGAATTTGGCACGAAGGAGCCTCGAGGGAACAGCCCTGAGGAGTCGCTTCCCACACCGGAAGCGGCTCTGAAAAGAGGTTCACAGTACCGGAAGAAGCTCTGAGCCGGTTCTCCTGCCTCCAGAATTCGCTCTGGGGAGGCGCGTACCGGTGAGGGAGACCCAGTCGCTGTGACGCGGTCCTTCCTGTCAGGGGACGGAGTAACCTGTGTCGCCGTGGGCGGAATGTCTCCCGAGAACCTGTAGTAGGCCAAGCTAAACGTGGTTCGCATCACTGGCAACCCCCGCGACAATCGTTTGATTTTACTGTATTTTGGCTGATGCAGGATGACTTGCCCAAAGCAGGAATTGCTAATAAGGTCTTGAGGGAAGAAGCCAGGCGCAACATTTTTCTCATTTCTTTCGTTTTTCTCCTCTTTATGTGGGCGTGCATGAGTGCGCGTGCACGCTGAGGTTGCTCACCCACGATCTCTCTTTCACTTTACTGTTGTGAGCCTGGGTCTCCAATTAAACCCAAAGCAGCTTTAGGGCGAGTCTGGCTAGCCTGCCTGTTCTGGAGATTCCCGTACTCACCCTTCCAGAGCCAGAATGACAGGTGGGCTGGATTGCCACACTTATCTGGCATTTTTACTTGGAATCTGGGGACCTAAACTCAGAACCCCTGAGCCATGTTCCCAGTCCCCGTCCCTTTTCCCGTAAGGCAGGTTTTCACTCTAGTCCGGGTTGACCTCAGTCTCAAGGTGATTCTCCTACTTCAGCCTCCTGAGTTCTAGGATCACAGGCATGTGCCACGAGTGGGGGTACATCCCTACTTTTCACATTCACAGTTGCAAAAATTTGTTGTAAGTACATGGCCTTGATCTGTGAGATGCCCTGGTTACCAGGATCTGAGGGCATGGATGGTTCAAATTTTATAAAGATTGCATATTTCAAAATGATGCAGCCCCCAGTGACATCAGGAGCAAAGCTTAGCTATCATGTTTCTGCCCACTAGCAGTATTTGCCTTGGTGACAATAGAGATTACATGCAGCTTATGGCAATACATCATGTGATTGCTGTCTGGCATTGGAATGGTTGCAAAAGACAGTGAATCTGACTTGCTCCTATGTAAACATGAGGAAAACTGAGGATCCCAGAGGTTTAAGTGATATGATTATGGTGTCATACTCAGAAATAGCAAAACTTGGGGAGCCTAAGGCCCAATGTTTTTCAGCCCCCTTGTGTAGTTCAAGTCACTCTGATAGACTTGGTAAACTAGGACTTTGCCTCTGAATTCCCCAGCCCCCTGTTTCCTTCTGGTCTGACAGTATGTAAAACAGGGACTGAACGTGATGTAGAAAGTATCCACAGTTTCTAACCTGATGTTAGCAAGGGCCTATGGGGCCCTGGGAAGCTTTGCCCCAGCTGGAAGGATGACTTTGATTTGGCCTCATGAAATAATTCACTTTGTGAGACTGTGGAAGGTATAAGCAAAGCCTAGGGTGTTTGAGAAGCTGGAAATCTGATGGAACTTAATAATTTTCAATTGTGGAACTAAAAAATTGAAAACATTCTATCAACGGTGGGATGTGAATCAGTGGTAGAGAACTCGCCTAGCATGCACAAGGCCTTTGGTTCTGTTTTTAGTCCCACAAAGCAATAAGCATATATCTGCCACACTATATGGGCCAAATAAGAAATTTGTAAACAAAACTACTTAATAGGCTTATTCTCTGTTGTGTGAGGAACTGTACCTTAGCGGATACTGCTATTACAGCTCTACCACATTCTTTTACCTTCAGTCACTAGGAGTCTAGGGAGCTCTGAGAAGTATTTTTTTTTTTTTTTTTTATAAATCCCAAACTGAGCTAACCTTTATTCTACTTAGAGTGAATATTTTCTGAAATGCTGCCCTTTTCACTCTGCACTGGGGTTTTAATGATACATACCATGCAGATGCTGTGTTACCTTTCTAGAATATAGGTATCTCTGAATTTCAAAGCGTATCTAAGAATTTTAAGAATTTGTAAATCTGGGTCATGGTTGACTCCTACTGGTGTTTAAAGATACAGGGTACTTTCAGTACTCAGTGGCTATGGTGACACAGGCCTGTAATCCCAACACTTGGGAGGGAAAGGCATGAGGAACTGCCTCCAGTTTGGTCTAAATAGTGAGTTCCAGGTCAACCAGGGTTACATGAGGAGAGTATGTCTCAAAAACAAACAAACAGTAGCTATAAGTTATATGGAGAATACACCATGGAAATCCATGTATATAGAAAACCTTATGGAGCCCTGCCCCTCATGGCACTCCACTTCTGGAATCCATGAGTTTTGTTTCAGCTCTTTGCCCCTCGTGGCACTCCATGTCTGGAGTCCAGGAGTTCCATTCTTTCTCTCCTCTAAAATCCTCTGCCTTAATCCTGGAAAAAAAAAAACCTTATGATATAGTGTTTTGCATATTGTGGATCATGAAAGTAACCAAGTAGACAGTGACCATAATTTTTTAATGTAGAATAAAAGAGACTATAGAAAACAGCCTAGTACATTGTGTGCTGTAGTTTTCATGGAACTTTTGTTTAGTTATGTGAGCAGTCATGTAATTGTCTTTAAGAATCAGTGGGGATCAGGTTTGAGAAGCCTCAAGGATACCAAAATTGAAGAACACTCAGATTTCATGGAAAATTCCACAGCATCTGCACTAAACCTACATACATCCTCCCATTCATTTCAGTTTATCTCTACATTATTTACACTACTCAATATAAATCTTCATAAAGAGTTATTAATACTATATTAGGGAATAATAGTGAAAACATTTCTGAATATTTGAAACAAATGCTAGATTTTTCTCCGAAGCATTTTCTACTCAAGTCTGATTGGATCTGTGAGTGTAGAACTTATGGATATGGAAGGCTGACTATACTGTTTTCATTCTATATTGTCTTCATTATTGTGGGTCATGGTTTAAGGGAAAAAGTTGCTGAAATATTGCTGTTGGAGAAATACCAACTGTTTAGGGGTCAGTTCACTTGGCTTAAATCCTAAAGAATATAACTAGTGATCCCAGGATGGTTATCCCAACCATTCTGGTAAAAATATACTCTTTGTATCGACAGTTTTTGTTTTAACATAGAATCCGGCTGTGTAGCCCTGGCTGATCTTGAACTCATAAATCTACTGCTTCAGCCTCTCTACTGCAGGATTAATTACAGGTATGCATCATCACACCAACCTTCACCAAGTATCTTACATTTATTTATTTTTATTTGTGTGTGTGTGTGTGTGTGTGTGTGTGTCAGAGGACAGCTTTCAGGAACTGGTTCTCTCCTTTCATCATGTGGGTCCTGGGTATTGAACATCCCCAGGCTTGGCAGCAAGTGCCCATATTTGCTGAAGCTTCTTTAGGTCCTCAACTGCCACAGACCAGAGTCACGGCCTCGAGACCAGGGCTCCCCAGGACCGGGCGGAGAACAGAACACACGCGGCTCCCTCTCGTCCAAGTGAATCCTGAACCCGTTTATTGAAACTTTCGTGACAACCCATTGCTTCAGGGCAAAGGCACTTAACAGAAACATTCTCTCAGTATTTCCAAACTTATCTAATCTATAATGCTTCACCGGATAGCTATGGGACTGAGCCCACATTTTAATAGAGACTGCTTTTTTAAAATACAGAGGCAGAATGTTCTCCTATTGATTTTTAACAAAGAACATTTTTACAATTAACTATAGGAGTCCTCAACACCCCATAAGTCCCAGCGTGAGCTTTTGCTGTTGTCCTCTCCAGGTTGATACTCTCAGTCAGGCAGGTCGACATAGGCACCAGGCATGGCAGCAGGTTCTAACTTGGGAAGATGTATGCAGTTCATGTAGTCTCTACTATCCAAGCTTAAACCACATCTCTAAGGGGGGGGGGCCTTGACTTGGATACTCAAGGCCCATAAGCTATAGCTGGTATGCACTGAAGAAAACACTTAAGCAATATAATTATTAAATGAATAACTTCTATAATAGCATCCTTCTATTCCTTTAATAGTAAGGTTGCTTATGTCTTCCTTTGAGGAATTCCAGAAGTGTATTGCCATCAGTTAGATGATCCATCTGTGAACCATGCATACTCCAAACCTGGGGTCCAGTCAGGTCCCATATGCCAAGGGTGTCTCTTTCGGGGCAGAGGTGATCATTGGTGGGAGTGCACTCGAATGGTCCATCTCTGTAATTTCTCATAAGAGTGCTGTTTGGGGTAGGAAAGACACGGCCCCCTTTGCTTCTGACATGGATTCTCCCAGTTTGGATTGCAAATACTATCTCCAGGGGCAGTCTTGGCATCTAGACCTTCTGGCATGATGGTCTCTTCCTTGGCCTTCAGCCAGGGTAAGAGGGTATCACAGTTTCTTTTAAGGTTCTAGTGGACTGATAGCAAAGTCTTGTACTTCTGGAATTTCTGAGTTAGTACATAGGTGGGAATTTTACCCACCTATGTTTTAAGACTCTAGAAGTTATTCTCTAATTTCCTTAAAATCAGTGCACACATTCTGGCTAACAAGTCTACTTATTGTAAATGACTAGACATGAAATTTCTATTTAGTATTTGACTAAAACTTAAAAAGCAGGTTTCTTCTCTAGAACAAAGAGCAGGAAGCTAGTTCCAAAAAAAATCTAAGAAAGGGCACTCCTAAATCCCAGAAGAATTCTTCCTGCCAGAGGCAAAACTTGAATTATCCCAAACAAAACCTAGGTAAAAATGCTTAGCACCTGCCCATGGGCTTTATTGTGACATACCGAGAAATTCCTACCACTTGCCCATGGGGTTACTGTGACCTTCCCAGGGAACAAGCTTTAGGCCTGAACTGGGAAGAAACACCAAGACTTGACAATTCCCATATTTTTCCTTATTTCTCTAAAATAAAGCCATGTTCTTATCCCAAAATATGTTACTTTGAATCCACTTTTCCAAACTAAGACATATTCTACCAGATTAGTTGGATAGGAGCACGGCACTCAACAGAACACCTGTCTGTCACTCTGGTCTGGTACTTGACTTGGGAATGAGTGGGATTGGGAAACCTGGTTTGCAAGTTCAGAAGCATGAGGAGGTTGAGCAATTTCAGTACATAACAGTTGTTATTGTGACTCCCACAGGAGAGTCATCTTCTTCCTCTTCCTCTTGACGGTTGTGGGGACACATCCAACATGGATAGGGAAGCAGCCATAGTGAGAGGAGAGGCTTTCTCACAGCTTATTTCCTGCAATTCTGACAGCCTGGAACATGGTGGGAAGGAGGAGGAGCTTGAAAGAGGGCCCCAGAACCCAGCAGCCATGGCCGAGGTGAGCCAAAGGTCCCTTTGTCATCATCTCTGGGTGACAGTGTTAAGGCCTATTCATAGAGTTAAGTTTTGGGAGGTATTTATTTAATGAATGAATAGATGAATGAATGAAAACTGTTCCCAAAGGAGGAAGGAAAAGAAAACAAACCTTTATCTGATAAGTCTCTGCTGACCATAAAGATCTAGGTTGAATTTCCTCTCTTTGGGAAGTGTGCCTGAATCCTAAGGCAGCTTCTTTCCTCCTCCTTCTGGCTCTCTTAGCCCTAGATGTCCCTCTCTATTACAGCTTCCCCTTCAGGTTCACTTTTAGCATTTCTGGTGTGTGTCCATTAGACAGCTCCTCAAAGGCCAAGTCCAGATCTGATACATGTCCTTGTCCCCAGAGCCTGTGGGGTCTGGCAAACAGGAGAAATGTGAGTTGCTTTCATGCTCTGACCTGTTGCCCTCCTGTATGGAAACCCTCTGTTGCTTCACAGTGTCCAGGTGTCCTGAGGTCCCCACTGCTGGCCTCCTACTGTTCTAGCCATGGTCTGAAGTTCAGAGTGATGACACTTTGCATTTCAGGAGTTTGTGACCCTCCAGGACGTGGCCATGGATTTTACCATGCAGGACTGGGAGCAGCTGGGGCTGCACCAGGAGGACCTATTCTGGGAGGGGGCACTGAGTAGCTACCAGGACCCCTCTGTCTCTGCCTTACCAGGTGAGTTCCAGTGCTGTTGCCATCTTGTGGCTGCAACCCTGTGATGCCAGCACACCTCTGTGCACAGGCCAGTTCCATGAGCGCCAGCCATGCTTAGGCTGAGAACCATGGTCTGACCCTTCCTGTTTTCACAGCCTGTTCTCCCCTTCCTACTTGTAACTGTAGAGCTGACCCCGGAGCAGATGCTTGAGCCCTCTGGTCACCATCCCCCTTTGCCCACACAACTCCTAGGGCTCCCCTCATTTCGTTGAACTTGCAGCTGTAATAATACATCGCCATCCCATCTGTTTAACCTGACAGTATCATCTGGGATGGAAGCTTCAAGGGGTGGAGACTAATGAATTGCTTTGTCCATTGGGTTGTCCCCGGGACCTGCTGTGGGGACTCAGCAAATGATTTGCAGGTGAGCTCCATCATGCACCACATGCTGTGCTGAGTGAGTTCCTTGACTCTGAATCCATCAGTCATTCTACTTACCCATGAGGGGCTGGACTATGCCCCATAACCAGTCATTCTGAAATAAGCTGAGAGGATAAATTCCATCCTTGCAGCTATATTGGGGTCCCCCAAAGCACCCCAGCCTTGGTAATCTACTAGGACTCAGAGGGCTCCAGCTGTGATGTAAATTACAGCTGTGATTCACTGCATTTGGGAGCAACTCAGCTTACAAAATGGGAACAACCCTGTGGGAGGGGGCCCAACTCTGGGAGGTCAGGTTGAGCATGCATAGTCCTTCCTCTGGGAGTCACAGAGATCCATCTGACTCCCTAGCAGGGTGACACACAGCCTTGGGGCTTGGTTGCCATAGCCCTTCTGCATAGTACTCTCAAAGGGAAGCAGTTCAGTGTAAGTCACGTGGTCCTCCTGAATGGAGCAGGAGGCCTTAGCACCAGTGTACATCTGTGCAGCTCCTAGATTTAGCTCCCATCTCCCCCTCACTGCCACTGCTTGCTTAACTCATTTCTCCATCTCCAGTGTCTCCATTGGATGATGGTAGAGTAGAAAGGAGGAAAGTCAAGACCCTTCAGCATTTCCAACAGAGTAGTTCACTCCACAAGATGAACATATTGAAGGCTATCCTGCGGTGGTCCCTCTTTGCTTGATCAGATTTTTGTCAGGTTGGGCAGCTTTTCTCCACTGGCATAGCAATACAGCTGCAGAAGCGGCTGGGTAAGAAAGGCACTAGCCTTGACCTGCATACACTTGAACTTGTGAGGCCAAGAAAGGTCTGGATGAATATCTGATTCCTGCCATGTTCTTGATAACATTGCCACTTTCTCAGCAGATCTTCTGGGATCCAGTCTGCCCTCCCGACCAGAATGTGGGGAAGAGCTGAATGCTGTGATCAGAGGAAGCCCAGAAGCTACAGGCCCTGGTGAGTGGGGTAGAGGACCTCAGTGCTCTCCATACTCAGCCTCTGCCTGAGGTCCTGCCTGGCCCCCAGCATATCTGTCCACTGTCTTGATACCCAGACTCACCAATTTCTCCATTGGTTCTTGTCACTTTGTGGAGGGGACTGTGGGTGAATGTCACTCTTGCAGGCCCGCTGTGTACTCCTGTCTCAGTACAGACTACCTTCAGTACTTCCAGGTTCAGCAAAGAGAGGCCTTCCATCCTGAGTCAGTTCATCCACCTTCCTGTCTTGTGGTTCCTGAGCATGTGGGCCCTGGTCTATCTCTTCTGCCTTCTTTCCAAAAAGGTATGGCCATCTCTGGGCATAAATCAGCCCCAGGCCAGATGCTGCCAAGCACATGCTATAAGGGTTCCCGTACCATCACATAAGCCAGATAGAGAAAGAATCTCCTCCTTTGTCTGGACATGAGAGGCTTCATACAGCATTCCTTTGTTGCCATGAAATAGATCCAGAGCTAGAGACCACACAATTCTCTGGCTTCCTCTCGTCTGGACAGTTCTCAGCCCTGTTCTTTGTTCTCTGTTGAGAATTAAGAACCTGAGTCTACTGCAGCTTGCTGCCCACACCAGTGTTTACCATGAAATGTGTGCCAGGTTAGTCATTTCATGGTAAACACTGTTTCCAGGCATACCCACACACACATGCTATGTGTGAATGCGTGTGCACGCACATGTGTGTGCATGCATGTGTGTGTGCATATGCAGTGCAGTTGTGCTGCATGATTACATGTGTCTTTCTCCTGCTGTGACCCATATTTTCTTTTATTTTAATGAGTTAAGACCTTCACTGGATCATTCTTAAATTCCCAAATCCCTCATGGTGTTTAGCATATGAGAGAGTCTGGTAATGTGTCTGGTAATCCACTCTGGGCAGGGAGGGCAGTGCATGCAAACTTATGGCAAGAACAATTACACTCACAGCAGAATGTGACTTGGGATTGTCAGGTAAGTCTTAGCTAGGGGAGGTAATACTCAGGTTAGGTGTGAAAGGTCACAACTACTTCAGACCAGAAGGACTTTTGAGCCCAATGGACCTGTTTAGGGTATAGAGGCAAGAGATTTGGAGATTTGCAAGAATCCTGGGCCCATCACAGGAATGCTGGGAATACATGCTACTTGTATTTCCTTCAGGTAAGAGGCTCTGGGCAAGGTTTAATTAGGAGAATGATGTAGTAAAATGTCTTTATTACGGAGGCTTTCAGGGCTAGTGTGGAAGACTGGACAGAGACATGGGAGGCCAGTTAGTAACTTGGACCAGATGAAGACTGATGGTAGAGGTAGGAAAGGAGTTGAGACTTCAGAGGAGATCTGAAGAAAGTAGTGTCTGAGTTGGGGAAGAGGAAGGTTGATTCCAGGATTCTGATATGGAGGGCTGGATGGATATGGTGAGGTTCTCTGGGATTAGAAGTAAGAGTTTGGTGACTGTGGGATAGAGTCAAGGAGGGCTCTTCCAAGAACACCATCAGTCTCATGGTTATTGAAGGTTCTGGCCAGGCTCTCCCTTTTTGCTAAACCCCTGCATTCCTGCCCTCTCTGTAGCCATTCTGAGAATGGATACTCTGTCTCTGTCTTTCTGCCATATTCCAACTAGGACACCCCTTGACCAATTGGAATGCTAAAACTATCATCTCTCTTCTCTACCCACCATATGACAATCCCCGATTCAGGGAGCAAAAAACAATTACTTGTTATAATTCATTTTCTCTTTCAGAAGTAACTGAAACCAAGCACTGCCTTCTGCAGCAGGGTTTCTTGGAAGAAAGACATTCCCAGGAGATTATGGAAGTATTCTCCAAAGAAGGCCCCAACTTTGAAACCTATTTAGATGAAAGCTGGTTAGACAGTTTGCTAGGAGATCCAGAAAATCTTCCGAGGTGTACTGTTTCTAATAAGGAAAGACCCACAAAATGCCAGAGTCTTGAATTCAAGAGCAGCCTCAGTCCTGGGCCTCTTCTTTCCACAAGAGCCCATATTGGGCTGTCTGGTACTCCTGAGAAGAATCTCACACCAGTGACTCTGATGGACTGCACAAGTGACATCGAGCAGAGCCAGCAGAACTCTACCTCCAGAGAGGAGAAGCTGTACAAATGTAGTGAGTGTGGGCAAAACTTCAGCTGTAGTTACCACCTTATCTGGCACCGGGTTATCCATACAAGGGAGAAGCCCCCTGCACAGCAAGAGAAGGAAAGAGGGCTCAGTAAAGGTATTTTCCTTCTTGTGTATCCCAAGACTCACACAGGCCAAAAAACATATAGATGTAAGGAATGTGGAAAAATGTTCAGTCAGAATACATATCTCCAGTGGCATCAGGAAATTCACACAGGAGAAAACCTATGTAAGAATCAAGAAAAACTGTGCTCTGTGACTCAAGACAGTCACCAAGAAAAACCACCTACAAGTCAAACTGGTGATGTAGAAAACATGAGTAAGGGTCAGGGTGATGACCATACATTTATTCTTCAGCCATGGCCAATGACACAGAACACTCCTGTAGGTACCAAGTCCTACAGATGTAAGAAGTGTAGGAAGACTTTCAACCAGGCCTTTCATCTGGCTGCACACCAGCAAGTCCATACTCAGAGACTCTACGAATGTGCCACATGCTCTGCAGTCTTCAATTTAAGGAAGCAGTTCCTCCAGCATCGGAAAACTCACCTGGCAAAAACCTTCTATGAGTGTGAGGAATGTGGGAAGACCTTCAGGCAGAGGTCATCACTCATCGAGCACCAGACTATTCACACAGGGAAGAAGCCATATGAATGCAATGAATGTGGGAAAACCTTCAGCCATTCTTCTACCCTGAAGATCCACCAGCGGGTTCACAGTGGAGAGAAGCCTTACAAGTGTGATGAGTGTGGAAAAGCCTTTGGCCGGAGCGCACACCTCAATGAGCATCAGCGAATCCACACAGGCTACAGACCCCACCAGTGTCCAGAGTGTGACAAAAGTTTCAGCCGTCCCTCACACTTAACCCGACACCAGCTGAGTCATGTGATAGGAAAGCTCCTCAGCTGTATCAAATGCAAGAAGACCTTCAGCTGTGAAGAACTCCTAGTCCAGCACCAGAAAATCCACACCGTCAGTGCTACATATGAATGCCAGGAATGTGGTGAACACTTCATCTGCAGCTCAACTTTGAACTGCCACCTGAGCAATCACACCAGAGAAAGGCAAGGATTTCATGCAAACGAGAAAGTTTTGGGTCAGAATGTAAAGTTCAATGAGAAACACTTTAAGTGTGACAAGCATGGGGAGATCTTTGGCCCCAGTAAGACCTAGTGCAGCACAAGGAAATTCACACCAACATGGCACCCACTGAGTATAGCCAAAGTGGGAAATTCTTTGGTCAGATTATGTAGCACCAATCTGATGAGTCCCAATGAACCTGAGGAAACCAGGCACAGCACCCATGTCCCCGTACCCCAGCCATCCCCACCTGAGCACCCCTTTTAGTGTGACAAATACATGACATTTAGCCCGAGCACCCACCTTTTGGAATGTCAGTTAATTCACTCCAGAAAAAAGCCCTTTATATGCAACAAGTGTGGCAGTCTTCAAAGAAACCACCCCAGTAAGCATCAGAGAACTCACTCTGTCAAGAAGCACTTTGAATGTAGTGAGTGTGGGACATTCCACTAGACCTCATGCCTTCCTAATCACCAGAGAGTTCACATTGGGGAGAAGCTCTATGCATGTGGCGACTGCAGTCTTCAGCCTGGGGTACCCAACTCGCCCGACACCAGAGACTTCACACTGGGGAACAGCCTGACATTTGTCAAGAATGTGAGAAAGCCTCCTGCCAAAGCTCATGCCTTTCTCTTTACCAGATGGCATACACTGGGGGAAAAGCCATATGCATGTACCAAATACAGAAATGTCTATGCCCAGAAAGCAACTCTAATGAAGCATGAGAAAATTCACAATGGAAAGCAAGTCTTGTGTCTGCGATGTATGTGGTAAAACCTTTGACCACCAAAGAGTTGACAACCAGGAGAAACCTTGTCGTTAAGATTGTCAGAAATCCTTTAGTAGCCGCTTTGGTTTCAGCACCATCAGCAACTTCATCCATCTCAACTAATAAGCAACACTGCCCATGGCCACTAGGTGGCAACAGCACGGCACCACATACTTCTCTGAGGTCAGAAGTTGAAACCGTACATCACAAACTTTCTTCCTTCCCAATAAAGAAAGCTCCCTATTCATAAAGGTTAATCAGAATATTTGCACAAATGAATCATTATAATTTTTACATAAAACTTAAAAAATTAAGACACTGTGTAACATTAGGATTCAGTGATATATTCTAGAACCCATTTGTCTTAATTAAATTCCACCTCTACCACTGCAGTGAGCTTGAGAAAGTCATAAGTTCTCTCAGGATCTCAGTTTCCTCATCTGTAAAGTGAACATATTAGTCAGGGCTATGATGACAATCAAATGTGAAGGACTTAGAATTGATGCCCAGCACATAATAAACACTCGTTGGGAGCTATGAACACGCTCTTCAATGCTAAGTATGTTAAATGAATAAACATGTTAAATATGAAACTTATTTACCACAAGTAATGTTATCTGTGTTATGCATATAGTGTTTATTTTTTCAAGTTTTTTTCTTATTCAGATTTATTTGCTCATTGGCACATTTTTCCTAGATGGGAATATATAGGTTATTAATGTGAATAAATGTCTTTCTTGTGGCAGGTTAATCATGCCTTATTTGAATGGAATTCTTGCGGTATATGTCTTAGTTTTTGTCTTTAGGTTTCATGTGTGTGCTCAGGACAACTTCACGTCATTCCTGAGATTCCTTTTACCTTTTGTTTGAAATATGGTTTCTCGTTGGCCAGGAACTTCATCAAATAGGGTAAGTTAACTAGCCAGTCATCTTCAGGGAGCCACCTGCACCTGCTTCGCACTTTTTCAAATGTTTGTTCAGCATTTTACTGTTTAAGTGTCTGGTTTTTGTTCTTTCACTGCATCCTTCCTTCATTGTAGCTTACTGCATTTTCTCTTTGTGTTGCTGATAAATACATGACCAAACAACTTAGTGGAAGAAGGGGTTTATTTTTGGTTACACTTCATCAGCTTGGCAAGAGAATTTATCAGGACCTGAGGGAACTGACAACAACACAATCACAGAAATTGCTGAGAGAGTGGCAAATTTTCTCACTTGCCAGAATGCCAAAGTATGCCAAACTACTGAGTCAGTTCTCTGTCTTATCCATCTATCCAGGGAAGAACCATAATTCTTTCCAGATCAGCTAGATAGTCTCCTACAGGCCTGCTCAGGTATTGCCTCAACCACAGATATGTCTAAAGCCTCAGTCTTTAATTGTCAAGTTGGCACCTGTAGCTAACTAGCACTTGTGTCAACTTTATACACAAGCACATTACTTTTAAACCATAGCTTTTCAACCCGTATCCTCATAGATGTTACATTCATTTTATAATATATTTTATATTATATTCAGTTTATAGACTGGAGAGATGGCTCAGAGGTTAAGACTCTCTGCTTTGCAAGCAGAAGGTCCTAATTTAGATCCTGGATCCCATGTTAAACAAACAAACAAACAAACAAACAAAAACAGGCAGAAATGGTGGAGGCCTGTAATTCCAGCTGTGAAAGGCAGAGTCTGGGAATCCCAGAGGGAAAAAAAAAAGAGGTAGAAACAATCCAGGATGATTCACAAAGTCACCCTTGAGCCTCTATAGGGAAACACAGTGTCCTCTGACACATATAATACAAAAAAAATTAAAATACATTCAGTTCAATTTTTAAAGTTCTAAGCCTTTTAAATTGTATAGTCCTGGAAAATCAAAGCAAGTTAAATACTTGTTAAATACTTCCAACATAATAGCACAGAATGAACATTAAAGTGGAAATATCAGGACATAGCAAAATTAAGATCAAAGGCAAGTCAAAATTAAGAGCAAAGTCTGGCAAGGTAAATATCACATCCTACACCTATCCATCTTCTGTCACTTGTTATATAGTCAGTTCAGCTCAAAAACACTAAGCAATTTTACTCTTTCTACTTTTCTGCTTATAGGATAAATAGCTTTGCTCTAGACTATCTCCAATCTGCACTCACATCCTTCCTCAGCACATGACTAGTGGTTTATGTATTGCTAACGTCCTGGGTTCTCTATTGCATCTATAAGTTTCACATTCCTTTGCAGGAATTTCAAACCTGTTACATGGTGCCAAGCCTCAGTTGCTTTCCATGAACACCCCAATCCTGAATCAAAACCAGTAGCATCTGGATGCTGCTGCTAAGTTCTGTCACAAGACTGAGATACAACCCAGCCCACTTGAAACACAAGTGCTGGCCCTGTGAAAGGACTTTCCTAGGCAGCCAAAACTTTTGAAAGACAGGAAACTGCTTCAACTTGGGCTTTTTCCACTATACAAATCTGTATTATATAAAATGGACTCTCTCCCATTGTTCCAGTGCAAAGCCCTGGCTTTTTCTTCAATGATTTCTTCAATGGCATTGATTTCTCCAAATACCCATATTGCTACCTTGTCTGAAACTTCAAGTTTGCCAACAAGGCTCACCTCTATCAAACAAACCAATCTACCACTTTTAAATTCAACTGTACTGGGCTGGAGATATGGCTCAGGGGTTAAGACTCTGTCTCAAAAGCAGGTCCCATGTAAAAATGCCAGGCAGAAATGGTTTTTGGCCTGTACTTCTGGCCCTGATGGGTGGAGCCTGGGAAATACCAGAGCAAAGCAAGGAGGAAGTAGAAAAAGTCCAGGATGATTCTCGAAGTCATCCTTAGTCCTCCACAGGGACATACAGTGCCCTCTGATACACACACACACACACACACACACATACATACACAATAAATAATATAGTTAAATTCAACTTTACCAAAGTCCTTGTTTCCATCATCATAACCCAAGCCTAAACCATTCATGTCTCTCAGTATTACTACTTTCTAAATAGCCCACTAAACTCTGCTCAATGGTTTTTCTAACCCACACGTCAAAAATTTCCAAACATTTCCACATTTCTCCAACAAAACTCTTCATAATCTCCATATCCAAATTTATCAGCAACAACCCACTTCTGTGTACCAAATTCTGTTAGTTTTTCTTCATGTCGCTGATAAATACATGACCAAACAATTTAGGTCTCCTCTTCAAAATGAAGTGCTTGGCTGGCCTCTTCCAGACTGCTTGTCTATTCAGCAGTCTCCTCTAAGTTTCTTCATTACTCAAGGATGTCCCTCAGACAGCCCGGCTGGCAGAAGAGCCTCCCTTCCCAGCTGCTACTTATTACTTTCCACATCCTGGAAGGAACCCTCCCTCACAATGCCTTTTAGTTTCAGGAGCTTCCTGGAA
Organism: Typhlomys cinereus; assembly: GCA_023101885.1. NCBI lineage: Eukaryota > Metazoa > Chordata > Mammalia > Rodentia > Platacanthomyidae > Typhlomys > Typhlomys cinereus. The sequence continues at coordinate 210,557 of JALPQD010000800.1, read as the reverse complement.
CAACATTCAAGACGGCTGCCCAGTATATGTCTGTCATCTCACCACTCAAGAGGTGGAGGTGGGAGGATCTCAAGTTCAAGGTCATCCTTAGCTACACAGTAAACTCAGGGCTGACCTGGATTACATGAGACCCTGTATCAAGATACAATTAAAAAGGGGGGGGCTAGTAAGATAGTTCAGCAGACAGTGCATCTGCTCCCAAACCTGGCCACCTGAGTTCAATTCTGGACACCTACATGGGGGAAGGAGAGACCTTCCAAAAGTTGTCCTCAGACCTCCACCTGTGCACCATGGCATGCTTGAGTGCACACCTCTCTTTCCCTCTCCTCACTCTTTCAAATAAATTAATAAATAAAACTATTTTTCTGCTTTTCCAGCACTGGGGAAGGCCCCTAGGCCATGCTCCAGGTCCCAGATGAGCTGCATGCCCCACTAGCCGCTCTGCCTTTCTGCCCTGGGACTCACCCAGACCAGGACGGACTCCTGCTCCTCAGGAGGTGACCTTCAATATCAATCAGGATGGAGCCAAGGGCTGTGCAGGAACAGCAAAACTGAAATTAACAACAAACCATAATTCAGAACACCAAATATCCTACATTAATCACCTGGAACCAGACCAGCCAAATCTCTCCCCATCCTAAAGCTCAGAAAAGCTTGCGGAAGAGGGGGTGGCAAGATCGTAAGAGCCTAAAGATGGGGAGGATCAACGATATGCAAGATACTCCACACAAGTTAACGCTGCAGTAACCATAATCGGACTTTGCATGACCTGCACAATGCCATGTCAACGACCCCCCCAAAGTCTAGCATGGATCACAGGCAGTGGGATCCTTAGAGGCAAGGGATTAACAGTCATAGTAGTGTTCCCATACTAATGGGGAGCCCAAGAAAGGGCTCCCGGCTATGCCACTGAATCCTTACACCTCACTAGAGTGGAGGACTCAGAGGGAGGTTTGGCATTCACAGAAAAGGATGCTCCAGGGGATGGGAGGGTGGAAGGGGGAGGCACTGGGAGAAGAGGAGGGAGGGGGGTGAAAAGAAGGGGAAAAGGAGGGGGAGAGTGAAAGGGGGGATTGGGGAGGGGTGGAAGGAGGGAGAGAACAAAAAAAGACTCCCACAGGATTCGAAAACTTTGTGTTTCAAAATCAGCCAATGAATATAATCATAGCATAATCCATAATTGTTGCAGTTCACAAGCATGATTGCTGGATTAATGACTATCAAACAGTTTAAGGGAACAGGGGATTTATTTCCTTACAATAGTCCAATTGCAGTTCTCAGTATAGCTTGACGGGAGAGCATGCGCCAACACTAGTTCCAAGGGAACTGGCCATACCATCACCACATAATACCAGACCAACATATCTGGCCAAGTGTACAGAAGGATGTCAACTTCCTCAACTGGCTCTCAGCATTTTATTCATCTGTTCAGGGCCTAGTCCCACCCACCATAGACTGGGCCTTTCCCATTAGCTAGACAGTCTCCTGCAGGTTTGCTCTGCACTTAACCATTAACTCTCTACAAAGGTGCCCTGACCTCAAACCCTCAACTGCCAAGTTGACACCTGTGCCTAACTATAACAATGTGTCTTCAGTGTGCACACATGTGCAGCAAAAAGTTCAGATCTCCAGATCCCATATAAAAGGCCAGGCAGGTTTGGAGCGTGGGAACCCCCAAAGCAAATTGGCTAGCCAGACAGGCCCTAATGATGAGCTCTGGGTTTAATTAGAGACTTGGGCTCCCAAAAATGGGAAGGATGATGGAGGATGATTCTTGCTATCAACCTCCACCCACATCCCAATGCATTCATATGCTCATACACCAGAACACATGGCCACACATAATACATATATCTGCATACCATACACATGTACACATGAAGAAATAAACTTCTTACAGTCTGTCCACAGCTCCCTCCCATCCCACCCAGCCTGGTAGGGGTAGGCGGCTCCCTCCCTGGGTTCTCACAGAAGCCTCAGGACCCAAGCGCTGGGGCTGTAATCACAGCTGTGTGGTAGTAGTTTTTTAGCACCTGTCTGTCTCCTTGTCCCAGGCAGTGCTTCCCAGGGGCCCTGGTCAAGTTATAATTTGCACACAACTTAATTACCCGTGTATTGTTCATGTCTCCCTGGAAATTCCCATGAAGTAAAGTCTAGACTTGTAGCAGGAAGATATTAAAACAAAAATAAAATAAAACAAAAGAAAAAAATCCCAACTCCAACCAAAAGCATCTTTTGTGTCGGAGAAGCGGCTCAACTGGCAGAGCATTTGTTTAGTGTGCGTGAAACTCTGAGTTTTGTCCAAAGCATCACATAAACCCGGCTTGGTAGTGGCACAACTGTGATCCCAGCATTTAGGAGACGGAGGCAGGAGGATCAGGACTTCCAGGTCATCCTCGGCTACACAGTGATTTCAAGGCCAGCCTAGTCTACCCAAAATCCTGCTTCAAAAAAAAAAAAAAAAATCTTCAGTTGTCTGTAAACTTCAAGCCACACTAGAGCCGTGGCTTATCTGAACAAGGACTCCAAGGAAGGAAAGCTCAGGTAAAGTGTGCATGCGCAGGTAAGGTTGGAACCCACCATTCCCAGAATCCTTTGGGATGGAGCCAAGGAGCCCTAATGCGCACATATAGAACCTGATTCCTTGGCCACCTAGAGACTGAAATAAGGAAGGCTTGAAGTGGGAGTTCACAAACACCGTCCCTTCTTCCCGTTAACAGTGGGAGCTCCAGGGGAAAGTGGTTAATTGGACAGTCCAGTGGATTCCTCACTTCATTTCTTCAGCCGTCCCTTCATTTCTTCCTCCCTCCCTTCTTCCTTCCTCTTTCCACCCCTCTACTTCCTTTTTCCCATAGAAATCTCAATATCTGGACTGGTAGCCTTTGTAGAGTGTTTGCCTAACATAAGAGGCAACAGGAGGGTAGGAGAGGTGGCTCAGGGATTAAGCCTCTGCCTTGCAGTGAGAAGGTTCTGAGTTCGGATCCTAGACCCCACGTATAGACGCTGGGCGGAAGCAGGGGCAGCCTGCGTTTCTGGTCCTGGTAGGGCGAAGCCTGTGAATCCCAGGGCAGAATAAACAAGGAGGAGGTGGAGGTGTCCATGGTGGTTCCCGAAGTCGTCCGTAGTTCTACACATACATACACACAAGCGCATACACGCACATTGAATAAATAATAAGTAATAATAAATAAATTTTTAAAAAGATACTAAAAAAAAAGAGGCAACAGGATCACTCCTCAATTTTATACACAGTACACACCACATGTACATAACACCACTCACACATGTCATACCACATACACATAAACCACATACCTCATAAACATGCACACCCACACACCACATGCATATATACCTACACACTATACATCACAAAAACAACACACACCCGGTACACATTCACACATATACACCATAACCACATCCCCCTCCCACACACACATATACAATGGCTGATCATCAGTTGGATGGATGAGGGGCCCCAGAAAACTGACAGGGGCTGGGGAGGTGGCATAAAGTGCTTGCTCCACAAGTATAAGGATCTGAGATCAATCCTAGCAGCTGGGGAAGTGCAGACAGGATTCCTAGGGTTTATCTGACCTAGCCTGTCTCACAGCAGGTGAACAACGCCGAGGAAGGACAACTCCGTTCTCTGGACTCTGTGTGTGTGCACACACTCATATACACATATTCTCAAAAAATGACAGAGACGTTAAGAAATTTGTCAGATTTGATTAAAATTCTCTTCTACAAACCCCAGTCAGTGCCCTACTTCAGCAGGAGTTTTCGGTTTTGCCTGTACGTAAACGCCCTGGTCAGAAACAGAAAGACCTAATGGTTAGCTACAGAAAAATCCACACTGGGCGAGATGATGCCTGTAACCCTCATCCTCAGAAGAGAGAGGCATGAGAACTGCTGTGAGTTCCAGGCCAGCCTGGGCTACAGAGTGAGAACCCTTATCTCAACCTCCCACAAACCAAAATCAAGAACAAAGGAAGGGGGGTAGGACTTCCCTCCAGTCGTGGATTTATGATGTCAGTGTCATCATTAGTTTCTGGGTAGGACTGGGAGCCAGCTGGGACAGTTAGTGGGAACCCAGAGGCTGCAGCAGGTGGGGGAAAGGAGGAGAAGAAAAATGGGCTGAGATGGAAACGAGTATCTCCAAGTTCTGACGCTCTAGCTGCTGCCCAAGGGTCCTTATTTGGAAATAGGGTCTATACAGCTGTAATTAAAACAACATGAGATCACATTGAGTTCAGGCTGGGCAGATGGCCAAGCTTTAGGGAAATTACAAAAGCCAGGAGTGGCCTCTCCCCAGCGATGAGAGAAGCCCACATTCCTAGTAAGCACAGGGACTCTGAAGCTCACCTGACGGCTCACCTTGGCCCACCCAGGAGCCAGGACAAGGTGAGGCCCAGGGACACAGCTCAGTTGTCAGAGCACTTTGCCAGCATGCACAGAGCCCTGGGTTCAGTCCACAGCACCCCATACACTGGGCAGAGTTGTCCATGTCCTTCGTCCTGGCACTCAGTGGTGGAGGTGGGAAGACTAGGAATTCAAGGTCATACACAGCTACATAGTGAATCAAAGGGCAGCCTGAGCTACATGAGACCTGGGAAGACAGACAGACAGACAGACAGACAGATAGATAGGAATGAGAGAAAGAAAGGAGTGAGGAAGGGAGGGAAAGAGAAAGAAAGGAAAGAAGGAAGGGAGGAAGGGAGGGAGGGAGGGAAAAGAAGGATGAAAAGAAAGAAAAATAAGTGAGGGAAAGAGGAAAATGAAACAAAGATAAAGAGGAAAGGACGTGAGGGAAAGAAAGAAAGAAGAAAGGAGGGGAGAAAGAAAAAAGAAAGAAGAAAAGAGGAAAGGAAGGAGGGAGGAGAAAAGGAAGAAGGGCAAAAGGAAGGAAGAAAGGAGGAGGGAAGGAAGGAGGAAAGAAAGAAGAAAGATAGGAAGGAGAAAGGTCAGAAGGAAGAAGGGAAAGAAGCAAAAGGAAGGAAGGAGGGAAGGAAGGAAGAAAAGGAGGGAAAGAAAGGGAAGAAGGAAGGAAAGTAAGAAGGAAGGAAGGAGGACAGAAGGAAGGAGAAAGGGAAGACAGAAGAGGGCGGGAAGAAGGAAAGAACTAGGCATCTCTGTATTCTTTGGAACCAGTCCCCTTTCCTCTGGCCCTGCTTACCTCTGCACATGGCGTGCTCACCACGTGTCATTCCAGAAACTGGAAGTTCCTAAGCCTATCTCATCTCCTTTCAAGGCCGATAAGAATAACTCAGGAATGTGCTGATCATTTTGAACACTGCCCTATCCAGTCCAAAGGTCTCCAAAAATAAGACTGTGGCCACCTTGGATACCAAAAACAGCAGAACCTTCAGGGAGACACATGGCCCCACAATGAGATCACCGCCAACAAGAGCTAGTCCCTCATGGCACAGCCCTGCCCCTTGAGAAGTCAGGATATCTCAGAGCCACCTGGCAGGGGCGGGGCTGGGTTACTGAGTGGCCAAGACAGCATAACTACCAGTTCTGCCTCCGACGTCCAAGGTCTGCAACTCCTTAAGCCCAAAGTCCATGTCACTGAGCTGCAAGCTTAGCTTTCCACTTCCCAACACAGTGTTGTGACTGGCCGGAGCCCACCAAGGCCTTTCTTTGTGTCCCTTAGGGCAGGCAGCTGGATAGGACATGTTGGAACCTGCAGTGTCGGGCTCTTGGTGGATGACACCAGTCCTGTGATGTCATAGACATAGCTTGGCTGGCAGCCACCAGCTAAGGGATGCCAGCAGCAACTAGAACAGGAGACGGGTGGCTAAGAGACCCTCTGGGCTTCCCTGTCATCCCCCCCCAAAAAAGGGCTTTGGCCCCCAAAACTAGGAGGACAGATTGTTGTTGCAGTGGTGGGAAGGAAGCCAGGCCTCACAGGCTGGGAAGGGTTCACTGACCCAGGCCTCCAGTCCCTCACTGTGGATTGTAGGCCTCCAAGAATAAATTCTGTGTCTTTAAATAGGCTCATCCATAAACTTGAGATCCCTACGTAGTCTGGCTGTGTAGGTGTGATATTAAGGGGTCATCACTAATGCTAGGTGTGGCGATATACATCTGTAACCCCAGCACATAGGAGGTGGAGACAGGACAGCCACGAGTTCCACACTAGTCTGGGCCACACGAAGTTGCACTAATATTCCAATGAGACCAGGTCTCATGTAGCCCAAGCTGGTCTCCAACTCACCATGTAGCCAAGAATGACCTGAGCTCCTGCTTCCATGTCCTAAGTGGTGAGATGACAGATGTGCACCCCATGTCCAGTTAATGTGGTGCAGGGGATGGAGCCCATTGCTTTTTGCATGTTGGGCAAGTGCTCTACCCTATAAGTGATATCCCAGTCACCCCCATTCCCCTTTTCGAGACAAGGTCTTGCTGTGTAGCTCAGGTTGTCTTAGAACTCAGGTCAGTCCCTACCCTAGCCTCTTAAGTACTAGAATTATAGGTATACCGACCCCAGGCCCAATTTACATCCATATTTGAGAGACCAAGCAGGGACTGGAGGACTTAAGGGGGTCAGGGGTGACTCACGCAATCACCATGACCACAAAGGCAACAGCCGCCAGTCCTCCGGTCACAATGTCACCCACCAGCGCCAGGTTCTTGGGGTTGTCCGACTGGAACTTCAGAGTCATGCGGGGCTGTTTGTCCACTGGGCAGGGTGAAGAAAAGTCTCAATTCTGGGTCCTTAACCCCTCGACCCTCCACCCCCACCCCATCAGTAACTCCGGCCCTTCAGCTGGGGACACAGCTTCCTCTAAGGAAGCAAAGAGGGAAGAATGAGGGATGGAAGGACAGAAGGAAAGAATGATGGAAGGAAGGAGAATGGAAGGAAGAAGGGGAGGGGGAGAAAGGGAGGAAAAGAAGAAGGGAAGAAGGAGGAAGGAAGAAAATCAGGAAGGGAAAAATGAAGGATGGTTAGGAGAAGGGAAGAAGGAGGGAGAAAAGAAGAGGAGGAAGAAAAGAAGGAGGGGAGGAAGAAATGAATGGTGGTGTAGGAAAGGAAGGGAGGGAGGAAGGAAGGAAAGAAGGAAAGGAGGGAGGGAGGGAGGAAAGAAGGAAGGAAGGAAGGAAGGAAGGAAGGAAGAAAGGAAGGAAGGAAGGAAGGAAGGAAGGAAGGAAGGAAGAGAGGGCAGAAGGAAGAGACAAGGAAAAATGGAGGGAGGATAAGGAGGAGGAAGGACAGTTCCATGCACAACTAGACTCCCCCCCTTCCGTGCTCCCCCTCCCACCACCTTCTTTGTGATCCCTGGCTCCCCACTGGAAGCCTCTAGGCCCTAGGTCCCCTGAACCACCCCCGACTCTGCAGGAGCCACTGTCCTCCTTGCAATTCCTCACTCATCCTCCAAGGGACGCTCACAACATATCTGCCCAGGGTTATCCCTAGCTCTGGGGGTTACGAACCAGCTTCCCCAGGGTCCTGAGCCACCTGTCCCCCTTGTGACCTAGTTTCCGTTCCAGCTGGCCAGAAGCTGTCCAACTGCCTCTGTTTCTTTGTAGTCACTGAACTTGGGCCACTCTGAGCCCTTCCCCCACACATACACCCCGGGGCTGTTTAGTCATGATTCTGTTTTTACAAATGCTGTCTCTTTTGCTATGGACACTGAGACCGTGGTTCTGGGATGCTTCCGACCTCAGCTTGCTAACAGAAATGGCCCACCATGCCACCCCGGTCAGTTCCAAAGCCAACGGAACAGAAACTGAAGGAGAGGGTACTTAATTTTTTTTTTTTAAAGTGGAAAAGCCAACAAGTGAGTGCATGGTGGAAGAAGTCCTCTCATTGGATCCTGATCTAAACAAGTCAGCTGTAAAAAAAAAAAAATTCTGGTGACAATTAGGTGCCAACCTGACAACTGAAGACTGATCTCTGGGCACATCTGTGAAGAATTAGTAATTAAGACAAGCCCTGAGCAAGCCTGCAGGAGATTGTCTGATTGACATGAGAAGACCCAATCCATGGTGGGTGAGACTATTCCCTGGGCAGGCGGATAAGATGAAGGGAGCTACTTCAGTCCTTTAAGCAGACTTCAGCATACTTGTTCAGACTTGCAGTCTGGCGAGTGAGGTTTGCCCTAATCTCAGCAATTCCTGTAGATATGGTGTGGCCAGTTCCTTCAACTCCTGGTATTGGTATAAGCTCTCCTGCCAAGCTAGACTAAGAAGTGTAACCGAGGATTGTTAAGAAAGAATAAAATCTCCTTGTTCCCCTTATCTGCAACATGCAGGCAAACTGCAACAAGGAGTTGTTAGAGGGACTAAAGGTTTGTGTTATCAGAGGGTTACTGCAGTCATGTTAGAAAATGTTCGTGGGCCACATGGGTGAGGTTGGGTGTCTGTGGATCTTTCCAGAATACTATGGGAAGGGCCAGCAAGATGGTTCAGCAGATAAAGGGAATTGCTGCCAGGCCTAGTGACCTGAGTTTAACCTCCAGACACCATCAGCTGGAAGGAGAGAACCCGCTCCCCACCCTTAGCTGTCCTCTGACCTCCACCCGTGCTGTGGCTTGTGCTCATCATCCTCAAGATATGTAAATATAAACAGAAAATAAATGCCATGGCCAAAACTATGTAAAAAAATACATCAGCAAAGGATAAAACACAAGAAGTAAGTGTGGATGTTCATCGAGACCGTAACTTGGTAAAAGTGATGTTTTTAACAAGTGCTGTCAGAGAGGCCCCTCTGTGGGTGGGACTTGAGACCTGGAGGGGAACAGCGTGACAAAGAGAAGGAACAGCAGCTTTGAGGGTTCAGTACGAGCATTCACTGGACAGCTCTCTGCTGAAAGGGTTACGTATGATCACATAATCTCTCAACAAAGGAGGAAATTTAGTATTTCTGTATTCCCCACATAGTGATAGCTAAATGTGACTCAAGTTTTCCTCTGGTCTTAGCCTCCTAAGTGTGGGGGGTGAACTACGCTACCATATTTGGCTTCCAAAACCTTTTTTCTGCTACCACCAGTTTCACACTGAAGTATTGACAATATTTTAAAGTTCTAGAAGATTCTGGTAAAATACAGGATGGGTTTGATGGTCAGTTTATCATTCTAGCCCTAGAAGGCAAAGCCTGGGAACCCCCAGAGCAAGCTGGCTAACCAGACTATCCCTAATGGGGTGTTCTGGGTTTAATTAGAGATCCAGGCTCATAACTGGAAGATGGAAGTGATGGAGGATGATTCCCGATATCACTCTCAGGCTCTAATACACAAACGTGCAAAATAAATCCCACATAATACACACATAATGCAGCAGAAAGAGAGAGAGAGAGGAAGAAGGAGGAGGAGGAGGAGGAGGAGGAGGAGGAGGAGGAGGAGGAGGAGGAGGAGGAGAAACATTCTAGAGGATTCTTCACACAGTGAATTTCAGAACATGAAAACATCTGGGTTTACCTGAACAGTAGATTGCTGCCCACCTATGGGAAGCCTGAAAATCCACATCCAAATGGATTAGGGTCTCCCAGGCCCCGCCCCTGCCTCTAACCACACCTACTCACCATAGCAGTATTTTTCTTTGATGCATTTAGGACTAGTTGTCACACAATGTAAGCAATCCAGGACGTTTTCTTTGAGAAATCCTAGTTAAGGAAAAAGGGGTCTGGAATAAACGCAGACCCAGAGCTCTGGGAAGAGGAGGGAGAGAAAAGGGGAGGCAGGGGACTGGGGTCTCTAGGCCCCTGAATTTTGGAGATCCCATTATTTAATAAGACATTTGTTTAAAGTTTTAAGTTAAAGTGTTTAATTGTTAAGTCTTCTCTTCCTCCTCCCCCTCCTCTTCCCCCTCCTTCCTCTTTTTCCCCTCTCCCCTCCTCTCTCTCTCCCAATTCCTCCCCTCTTGCCCTTTCTTCCTCCTTCTTCTCCACCTCCTCAGGCGAGGCTAGCTATAAAACTACTGTGGGTCCCTTGTCTTTCTCTTCTCTCTTCTCCTTCCTCTTCCTTCTCTTCTTCCTCCTTCTGTTCTTCCTCCTTCTCCTTCTTCCCTTTCTTCTCCTTTACTCTCTCCACCTCTCCCCCTCTCCATCCTCTTCCTTTTCCTTTCTTCCTTCTCCTCTCTCTCTAACTCTTTCTCCTTCCTCCTCATAAATACAGGAGCTATGTGGGGCGGATGGCAGGGTTTCTAGAAGCCCCTGCACTTTTAGTGGGGTTCGGGCACATGAGCACATGTACGCACACAGGTGCACACACACAGGCACACGCACAAGCATGTACACCTTTGCTAAGGCACTGTAGTTTGGGAATAGAACGTGTGTTTCAGCAGGAATTGATTTGGGGGAGTAGGGTAAGGAGGTCAGGGATGAGGGCAGGAGGGAATGGAGGAGAGGAAATGGGAAGGGAAAGGGGGAGGGAGAGGGGAGGGTAAAACCAGAACTCACGGCACTGGTCACGATTACAGGCTGCAAGAGAAGAGAGGAGAGGAGGTGAGGGGTGTTGAGTGATGGATTGGGATAGTAGCTTGTGACTGGGAAGAGAATCGGTGAGGGGGATAGGAGAGGAGGGGTTCATCCAGGGAAGGAGAGAAAGGAGGATGAGGAGGGATGGAGGCATAGACAGGGGTCAGGAGGAGCTGGGCAGAGGGGCAGGAGGCACCTTTTAATTCATAGGATAATAATGCCTTCTTCAGTTCCTTGACCACGCGCTCCCGGAAGTTCACCAGTTCTTCCAGCAGGGCACCATCTGGAGAGGAAACAGACCTCTATGTATGGGGGTATATCGAAGCAAGCCCACCCTTAGTAGTCCCAGAAGCCAGAAGTAGTAGTTCCTGTCATTTGCCAGGAGTAATTGAGGACACTTTTCACTCAGGTCCCCCTGATGCTTCTGTAACAAAATACCCGACGGCAGTAGCAGCTCAAGGAAGGAGGCTGTGATCTGGCTCACCGCTCAAGGGTGCAGTCCACCCTGCTGGGGAAGTGGAGACTTGAAGCAGCCAGGAAGGTGCATAGGGCCCGCAGTCAGGAAGCAGAGAGGCAGGCCTTGAGGGGCTAAGCTGACTTTCTCCCGAAGATGCTAGTCCAGGGAGTGCTCCCACCTGCAGAAATCAAGTCTCCCCACCTCAACTCACACCACGAAGACAATATCCTACAGGCCTGCCTCAACAATATTATACTGGCCATCATACTGGTTAGATAAACGAAAATCTCACCTATTTTTCTTTCTTTTCAGGACTAGGGATGGATCCTAAGACCAAGGGCATGTTAGGCACATGCCACACCCCCAGCTCCACACTCTGGATTCTAGACTGGTGCTCTACCACTGAGCCACACCCCCAGGCCGGCTTTTCTGTTTGATTTTGACTGAAGGTCTTGCCCAGATTCAGCTTGAGTTCACTTAACCACAGGTCGCAGTCTCCAACGTGGCTGCACAACAGACCTGGCTTCTCAGAGACTGGCTGGGGGCAGGATCACCACAAACCTTGTCTGTAAAAATCTCAGCATCCAGGAAGTACTGTAAAATAAACTACTAGAAAGCTAGGTGTGGTGCTGGGCATGCTCTGAACCAGCTACCTGAGCTGGAAACCAAGTGTGCCTGGGAAGGGTCAAGCTTCAAAGGTGTTTCAGAGCCACAAGTCGGAGGAACAAATCTTCCCAACTTTGTGCCCTCAGATAGGTCACCCACCTCCTCTCTGAGTTTAAGGGTTTTCTCTCGTTGTGAAGTGCTAAACAACTCTCTCAGCAAAAAGTGGAAGTGTGGACTGGGGAGATGTTCAGGGTTAAAGCCTCTGCCTTTAAAGCAAAAGGACCTCAGTTTGGACCCCCAGTGGTCTGTAATTCTGGCTCTAAAAGATGGAGCCTGGGAAATCTCAGAGTAAAGCAAAAGGAGGTAAAGCAACCCAGGATGATTGCTGAAGTCTCCCTTGGGTCTCCACAGGCACAAACACTCAAGTACCCTCTTTGACACACACACACACACATAAACACACACACACGTGTGCAAAAAGAAAAAAGTAAAGGAAAGTAAAAGTGTGTGGAAATGCAAATGGAAAGTGGCCGGGCAGCTCTTACCTGTTAGAGAATTAGTCCGCAAGTACTGGGTTTGGTTCTTGACATAGACCCCCAAGTTCTCCAGGTCATCCACGCCTGCAGGTGGGAAGGATGGATGGAGGAGCTGTTGTCAGGTCTCCCCAACAGGGAGCACCTCCCGCCTGACCATGGCTACCCCATTTCTCTCCGCGCACCCTGGCACGCACCCACTTCCCCCACGAACTCGTTCAGCGCATAGTCTCGGAAGAATGAATCCTCCATGCCCCGCAGCAGCGTCTCCGCGCGCACCCTCGGCGCCTCATCGCGAAAGCGCTTGGGGATGATGGCGAAGCGCAGCTGGCCCAGGGCCTCCAGCACCGACGGGTCGCATTGCAGGCAGCCCAGGCCTCCCGGGCCGCCCAAGCCGCACAGCAGCACCAGGGCCAAGGCCAGAGGCATGGCGTGGACATTGTGACGTCACCAAGCGGGCGGGGCCCCGAGGCCCCGAGAATGCTAAGAAAGTCCACCCCGGTTTCTTGGGTTCATCCTTGACTTCGGGATCCAATCACTTAATACATCTATTGAGCCCCTAGGGCGTGCTGGGTGCTGTTTTAGCTCCTCCAGAGCTATGGAGAAAAGTGATGGGTGGCCACTTTGCCCCTTTGCCCCATTATTAATTCAATACCTCCTCTTCTGCCGAACTTCCCTCTCTCCCTCCCTTCCTTCCTCCCTCCCTCCCTCCCTTCCTTCCTCCCTCCCTCCCTCCCTCCCTTCCTTCCTCCTCCCTCCTTCCCTCCTCCCTCTCTCCTTCTCTTTCTCCCTCCCTCCTTCCATTTCTCCTTTCCTCCATCTTTCTTCTGAGACAACACCCTGTGTAGCCCAGGCTGGCCTCAAACTCCACATTACATTGAATTTCTGATGCTACTGCCTCTGTGCCTTAGAAGTGCTGGGTGTCATCCGTGCCACCACACCAGGCTTAATTTGAACCAGTGTTTAAAGGAAAGGGGACTTCTGGGGCCACTAGATGGCTCAACGGGTAAAGGCGCTTGCCACTCACGCCCCATGACCTGCATCACGCAATAAATAATGTAAAAACAAAACAAAACAAAACAAAACAAAACAAAAAACAGACTTTAATTCAGATGTCTGGAAACTTGCTGATCTATTTGGGATAATTCTACTACAAATTTCTAGTTCAGCTGCAAACAGGCCATTAACAGATCAAGTGTTTTAATCAGAACAGACTGAAAGTTACACGGAGTCTCAAGAAAATTACCAGATAGTATGGACAGCATCTTTCTACAATCATTTTTATGTTGTTTACAATATACAACCATTAGAATGATAGTATTTTAGTTGCGTTACATTAAAAACTTTTTTTTGTTTACAACTCTTACTACCTTTAAAATTTTATTTTATTGGACTGGGGAGATAATTGAAGATTAAAAACCTTTGCCTGGAAAGCAAAAGGATCCCCAAATTCCATGTAAAAAATGCATGACCAATATGACGGCAGCCTGTCCTTACAGCCCTGTAAGGTGCAGCCTTGGAGACCCCAGAGCAAAGCAATAAAAAGGTAGAGCAACCCTGGGCCCCTAGAGGTACTCATACTCAAGTACCCTCTTGTACACACGCACACATACGCACGCAAAATTTTCTATTTTTTCGAGATGGGGTCTTCTGTAGCCTAGGCTTTCTTCAAACTAGGTACATAGCTGAGGATGACCTTGAACTCCTGATCCTCTAACCTCCATCCTCCTAGGATGACAGGCATTTCAGCCCAGGTCCAGTTTAAGCTAGGCCAGGGATGGATGGGAGCTCGGGACTATCTGCATGCTAGGCTAACGCTCTATCTACTGACCTCAAGCCCGGCGCCCTTATACTAGTTCATGCTGATTTCCTTTGGTCAGTGTTTCCTTCGGTCGCCCTAGCTAGCCTGGAATCCACTAGATAACCGAGGCTAGCCCTACACTCGCAGCCAATCCTCCTGCTTCACCGCCCCCGGCATCCCCAATGCCGGGACCACGGATTCTGTCATAACACTGGGTTCTTTTTATTTTAAAGTTACGCGTCGTGTTGTGGTTATATTTTAATCAGACAAGGTGGATCACGTGAGCTGAATGAGGGGGGTTGATGGTGCCATCCCACCACTAGGCGGCGCGCGCACCCGGACGAAATTCACTGCTCTTTGGAGCAATAGTGAAGGGTCTGTCCTGCGAGGGGCCCCGAAGTTCAAATGAGGTTCAAATCCTCCAGGTTCCTCAGCTTCTAAATCCCGGACCCTCACGTCCAGGTGGGATGTAGGAGGAATGCCCCGACGTAGGAGAGCATAAAGTTCCAAACTAGATTCCCGCAGTAAGGGATTGGGGCATGGCTCCGTGGTAGAGCACCTGCCTAGCACTCCCAGGACCCTGCGATGAATCTGCAGCACATACACGTGTTTTACATGCCTCTGCATTTGTGTCAAAGGTCTCTTACTTCTCTTTTCTCTCTGGCTCCATGGACCCTGGGAAGTGGTCTCGGTGGAATAATAGTGTGTCCAGAATGAAGATGGGCTTCACGACTTCCATCCATTCAGCTCTTCCTTTGAAATCCCACTAGAGGTGACAGATCCGAGTCACTCTTTCAGCGGGAAACAGAGGCAGGTACGGGGTCACGGCTGCAGACACTAACGGGCTCGTGGAGTTGGTGTGAGGCAGGAAGGAAAGAATGTGGGGCAGTTGGAGGAGCTTGGCCTTGTGCCCAGAGACGAGGGAGAGATACCACTGGAGGCACAGAGTCAACGATGGGTGATTTCCCATTGACCCTCCGGGTCCACCAAGGGTGGGTGCCAATCCCACATACCTACCTACTCACAGAAAGGTAGACCAGGAGAGCCCTGAAGGAGATGACTTGACAGGGTCCTTCACAGATGGCTGAGATATCCACAAGACACGGAAGTAGAAAAGGGTTTAGGAGAGCTTACCCAGCATATGGAAAATTCTGGGTCTGATTCCCAACGCTGCATAAATCAGGCAAGGTGTGAAGGAAGGCAGATCAGAAGTCATTTTCAGGGATATGGCAAATTTGATTGAGGCCAGCCTGGGCTATTTGAGAGCATGTTTTCCAGACAGAAGAAAATAAAACATAATAGGAAAAATAGAAGAGCCATATGGGGAAGCTCTCAGGAGGTTGAGGCTGGGGGATAACCATGAGTTTGAGTCCAGTCTTGGCTATAGAATGAGGTCAGCCTGGGCTACAGGACAATATCCAACCTCCCCCAAAGAGGTAGGGAGGATGTCTCAGCCAGTAAAGTGCTTGCTGTGTAAATGAGAGGACCTGAATTCAATTAAAAACAAAACAAAGCAAAACAACCCTGGTGGGGTGACATTTGCTCACAATCCCAGGGTTGGAAAGCAGAGGTAACAGGAGTCCTAGGGCTTGCTGGCCTGCCAGTCTAGCCTACTTGATGAGTTCCAAGCTAGTGAGACCCGTCTCAGAAAATGTCATGGACAGCACCTGAGGAATGACAGCAGAGGTTGCCCCTCGGTGCCAGTTAGACATAGGTGTCAGTGTGACAACTTCAGGCACTTCTGTGAAGAATTAGTCCTTTTTTTTTTTTAAAGTTTTTTTTTAATTTATTATTATTATTTATTCAACTGTGCACATGTGCGTGTGTATGTGTGCATGCGTCTCTGTGTGTGTGTGTGTCTCTGTATGTGTAGAACCACGGACGAATTCGCGAACCACCATGGACGCCTCCACCTCCTTCTGCCCCGGGATTCACAGGCTCCGCCCTACCAGGACCAGAAGCGCAGGCCAGCCCCGCTTCCGCCTGGCGTCTATACGTGGGATCTGGGATCCGAACTCAGGACCCTCCGCCTGCAAGGCAGAGGCTTAACCCCTGAGCCACCTCTCCAGCCCAAGAATTAGTCCTTAAGGCAAGCCCTGAGCAAGCCTGTGGAAATTGATTGATGTGGGAAGACCCAGCCCATGGCAGAGGGGACCATTTCATGGGCAGGTGGATAAGATGGAGGGAGTGTGTTCAGTGGTTTGGCATTCTGCGGTAGACTCAGACTGGCATCTGAGGTTTACTTCTCCCGGCAATCCCTGTGAATATGATGTGCCCTTGGCTCCTGGTGTTTGTGCCCACACTCTTGCCAAATCGATGAAGTATATCTGAAAATGCAAGTAATAGTAAGTCCCTTCTTCACTGAAGTTGTTTGGTTGTATATTTATCAGCAACATGAAAAACTGGAGCTCCTCCCCCAAGTGTTCTCCCCTCTCTCCCCCCATGTTCCTGTGTCCCTCTCTTCAGATCTCTCTGTGTCTCTGTCTCTGACTCCCTGTTGTTGTTTTTTTTTTTTCTTGTGTGTGTTCGTGTATGTCTGGAGGCCCAGGGTGACTTCAGGAATTATCCTGGATTGTACTACCTCCTCTTTGCTTTACTTTGAGGTTTCCCAGGTTCTGCCTTCCAGGGCCTGAAGTACAGGCCACTGCCATTTCCTCCTGGCATTTTTTTTTTAATATATCAAGCTTTTATTGGATTTTAGATCTTATTGCAAGCAGCCACATCCATGGACTGCACATAGTCCCCAAAGCATTTATCTGTTCCTTTCTCCTGGCATTTTTATGTGGAGCTAGGATCCAAACTCAGGACCTGCTGCTTTTAAGACAGAAGCTTAACTGTCGAGCCATCTCTCCAGTCTCTCCCTGTCATTTTGTCTCTCTTTGTCAATCCGTCCCCTTTCTGGTCTCTTGTCTCTGTCTCTCCTCTCTCTCTCTCTCTGTCTTTCTGTCTGTCTGCCTCTCTCACATATACACACATAATAAAAATAAAGCAGGTCCTCACATTCCCAACATTACTGTGATGCACAGTCATCACATGCAGGAAAGCCAAGGTTGGCAGGGCGCAGTCTGAGGGTCCGTGTGCTTTGTCACTTGTTTTTATGTGGTCTGAGATAACAATGGTTTTTTATGCCGTCAGTGGATTGTAAAAAGAAAACCAGAAAGAATGTGTGGTCAGGGTTTATGTGGCTCCAAAGTCTACGGTTTTTACTGCCTGACCCTAGCTGTATGCTAGAATGTTCTTTGTGGCGGGGGTGACTGTGTAAGACCCAAGGCGTCCTGCCACGCACAAGGTTTTCCTGCCAAGAGTCAAATAGTGTTTGTTGGCTTTCTGGGCCTTGAAGTCTCTGCCATAGCTTCTAACAAGATGGCCGGGGGTCGGCCAAGTGCTGGCCTGGCAAGCATGAGTTTTATCTCTAGTATCAGTGAAAATTACCAGGTGTGGTCACTTGTACTTGTGATTCCAAATGCTGCGGAGGAGGAGAAGAAGAGATGGTACCATCTCTAGGGCTGCTGGTCAGCCTAGTGTGAAGGACAGGTAGGCCTGGGGTGCCTCAGCAGAAGAGTGGATGGAGCCTGAGGAAAATACCCCAAGGCTACCTGTCCTTCACACATGCACAGACAGCAGACACAGAAACATACCCAAGCATACTGAAGACAGAAATATACAGAGAGAGACAGAAAGAGAGAAATACAAACAGATAGGCACACAGAGGGGTTGGAGAGGTGGCTCAGGGGTTAAGCCTCCGCCTTGCAGGCGGAAGGTCCTGAGTTCAGATTCCAGATCCCACGTATAGACGCCAGGCGGAAGCGGGGGCGGAAGGAGGTGGAGGTGTCCATGGTGGTTCGCGAATTCGTCCGTGGTTCTACACATACACACAGACACACACACGCACGCGCACATACACACGCATATGCACACAGTTGAATAAATAATAATAAAAAAAATTAAAAAAAAGATAGGCACACAGAAAGACAGACATAGATAGGTACACACAGACACACGTGCATTCATTTGCATAGAGACAGACAGATAGACACAAAATAACAGATACATACCACAATACATACATATATACACAGATAACTACATATACACACACCTGCACAGGGGCAGACAGACACAGAAATACAGGGACAGACACATACACACACAAAGAAATAGACAAATAGACACATATGCACACAGAAAAATACAAACAAACACACACAAAGAAAGTCAGACAGACACATATACACACATACACACACACACAGAGGGAAAAAAACACACGAAAAGACAGACAGATGTACACATAGACAGAAATAGACACTCATAAACAGAGACACATGGATAGGCAGATAGATATACACAGACATGCACACACACACACACACACATACACACACACACACACATACACATCCAAGCAACTATAGATAGTTCAGAATGACTGTGTATGGTTGTGCCTCAATGAAACTTTATTTACACCAATGTGCAGGTGTAAATGTGCAGGGGGACACAGCTGTTCCCGGGCACCATGTCCAGCTCAGAACCCTAACTAAGCCCATTGAGGATGCCGGCGAGAGGACTTGGCTGTAAGCAGCAAGTATATTTGTCTCCCTTTCAAACAGATGCCTATGGCTTCTGTTAGACCCTCCCTGGGCCTAGCTGGACCAAGAGATCAGCTGCTGTGGGCACCAGGACATTTTGGGGAAGCAGCTCTGCACACAGCTGTGAGAACATGTTGTAGCTGGTTCAGGGGGGTCAGGCACTGCTAGACAGCCCAGAGTTCGCATGGTGGAGAGGGCTGACCCCTGCAAACCATCCTCTGACTTCCACCTGTGTGCACAACTTACACGCATGTTTCTCTCTCTGGCTCTCTTATAAATAATTAAATAATATTAAATTAAATAAATAATTAAAAAATATTAAAAAAATAAAATGGATTGTTCTCTGATCTCCATGCATGCACCATGGCATGCATGTGATTCTCTCTCTCTCTCTCTCTCTCTCTCTCTCTCTCTCTCTCTCTCTGTCTCTGTCTCTTCAAATAACCATGGACGTGGCATTAGGGAAGAAAGAGATTCAGAAAAGAACCTTGTGGCTGAGCATGGTTTGGGATCCCTTAGATCTGTGATTTGGTCAGATGTATGGCAAGGGCAGTTGTGCGTTGAGGGGGTCTGAGGATAGTTTTTCCTTTCCTCAGTGAGTGGACACTAAGTTGTTGAGATCAAAGCTGGGGTAAGGGCAGAAGAACTCTCCCTAGCATGCCAGACTCCAGACCAAGGGCTCCTTTCCTGTCCCATGGCCCTTAAGTGGCTGGGATTTCTTCTCCTGTCTCAAGGGGGAGAGGAAAATGTGGGGGTCCCAGGGTGATATGTTGCTTTTTAGATCTGAGTGGCCACCTCAAGGGAGCACTCTCTTGTGGGAATACTCTCATGGAGTATGGAGAGCTGGGTTCAGGAGGGGGAAGTGTGTGTCACTCTAAACACAGGCGAGAGAGAGAGAAAGAAAGAGAGAGAGAGAGAGAGAGAGAGAGAGAGAGAGAGAGAGAGAGAGAGAAGAGGAAGAGGAGGAAGTGGGAGAAAGAACAGGAGGACAGGGAAGGGAGGCGGGCAGCTGGGGCTGAGCAGCTGAGCTCTCCTGACATCTGATCTGGTAGCTTCTGTCTCCCACAGTGTCTCCACTTCTCAGCATTGTGCAGGGGTCAGTGAATCTGACAGGGCAGAAACATTCTCTCATTCAGAGGAGGACTACACCCCAGGGACTTGCTTCCTGGTTAATCTGAACACTTTCAGTCCAGAAAAAGGGTAGGGCTGAGAAAACAATTTAAATACTTGAGATGCCAGGCGGTGGCCTGGAAGCCCGGCCTTGAGGCCCAGGGACTCAAGGTCGTCCTCCCTGCTCAGTGAGGCCGAGGCCAACCTGGGCTACAGGAGACCCTGGCTCAAAAAAGAAAAAAGCACTTGCGACTGAGGAGGTTTGATCTCACCAATCAGGGAGGGTATGGGCCTGGCAGATAGATGGTAACCATCCTGCAAATGGGACACTGACCCTCCCCCCCCACTGTGGTGTCCTACTCCTATTCCATCTACCTTAGAATCTCATTTTATAGAAAGATCTTCATTTAAACAGCCTTTTATCTTTGGTTAGGAGGTGACTGTCAATACCAATCAGGATGCAGCTAAGGGCAGTACAGGAACAGCAAAACTGAAAACAACAACAAACCATAATTCAGAACACTAAAGACTCTACATTAATCACCTGGAACCAAACCAGCCAAATCTCTCTCCATCCTAAAGCTCAGAGAACCTTGCTGAAGAGGGGGCGGCAAAATTGTAAGAGCCTAAAGATGGGGAGGACCAACGATATGCAAGATACTTCACACAAGTTAGGGCTGCAGTAGCCATAATTGGACTTTATATGACCTTCACAATGACTGACATGTCAACGACCCCCCAAAGTCTAGGGATCACAGGCAGTGGGGTTCTTAGAGGCAAGGGATTAACAGTCATGGTAGTGTGTTCCCATGCTGGCGGGGAGCCCAGGAAAGGGCTCTGGGTTAAGCAACTGAGTCCTTACACCTCACTAGGGTGGAGGATTCAGAGGGAGGCTTGGCATTCACACAAGGGGATGCCCCAGGGGGTGGAGGGAGGGCAGAGGCACTGGGAAAGGGAAGGAAGGGGGGTAAGGGAAGGGGGAGAGAGGAGAGTGGGGGGGAGGGGGTGAAGGGAGAGGAGGACCTTGGTACCTATTGAGCTTGTATGATTGGGGGAAAAAACAAAAAGAAAAAAAGAAAAAGAGATAGAGAGAGGAAGAAAATCTCTGAAATATGATGTTTCCTAAGAGCTGGGCAAGGTGAAGTCAGACATAGGCTGTGTGTATTTGTATGCATGTGTGTTCGTGTGTGTACATGAGTGTGTTCGTGTGTTTACCTAACTGATGTCAGAAGACCCAGTCCATGGCGGGTGGACCATACCCTGGGCAGGAGGGTAAGATAGAAAGAACTGGTTCAATATCTTGGCAGAGTGGCCAGCTAGAACGTGTGTCTCTCTCAGCTCTTCCTATGGATGTAGAATGGCCGGTTTCCTTGGCTCCTGATGCCGAGCCCTCTCCTGCCATGCTGATGGAATCTTGCTCCCTTAAATTTTTGAGGTCATATATTTGTCAGAGCCATAGTCATGTTCCTCCTCTGGTTAAGTGTTGTAAACGCTCTCCCTGGAGCTGAGAGTGCAGAGTCCTCCCCAGGCCATCTGAGTGAGGGATGCAGCCCCCACACCCCACCTCTCCTTGGGCCTCTTTCTCTTCTTCTTGTTCACCTTGATGGTGCCAGTCATTCAGCTGTGTATTTTTCAGGACACGCTCCCTTCAGAATGTGATCTTTGTTCCCTGAAACACAACTGTGCCCAGACCAAAGAAAACGCCTTTATTTGGGAAACAAAGGATTTCCACTGGTGTCTCTGGGGTCAGAGCAGCTCTGAAGAGCTGCCGGAAGCCTGCATCAGGGGTGTGTTTTCACAAGGCGTGGCAGCACACATCTGTCATCCCAGAACTCAGGAAGTTGAGGCAGGAGGATCACTGTGAACTCGAGGCCAGTGTGGGTGAACCTGTCACAAAAAAACTAGAGATGGAGCCAGGAGTGGGTGGGCATGGAAGGAGCAGCAAAATGGCTTGGGGGGGGCAGGTAAAGGCTCCTGTTCATCATGGAGTTCCATCCCTGGGAGCCAAAAACAATTGTAAAAGAATAAATAATTTGTGTGAGTGAGTGTGTGCGCATGCGCATGCCTGTTGAGGAACAAGGGTGATATCAGGAGTCATCCTGGATTGCTCTGCCTTTTTGTTGTTTTGCTCTGGGGTTTCCTCTGGCTCCTCCTTCTAGGCTGTAGCCATTTTCAGCCAGATTTTTTTTTTTTTTTTTTTTTGGTGGAATCTGGGGATCCAAACTCAGGTCCTTTTGCTTATGAGGCAAAAGCGTTAAACCCTGAGCCATCTCTCCCTCCTGAGGTTAATTAGTGACTGTCTTCCTCCTTGCCCCCCACACATATCTAATGAGCTCACTGGGCCGTGAGAATCCTCAGGACAGGCAGGTTATCTATGGCTCAATAATCACAGGCTTCAAGACTATGTCTGTGATAACACCCCTGGCTTTGGAAAATACTCCTTTGATTCTGCAGCCAGGGGAGGTAATGGCTTGTGCGCATGAATCCGAGGGCCGCACAGTAGGGAGGGTGCTCCCCCAGTTAGGAGCTTTGGAACAGCCCTCTCTCTTCAAGACAGGGTCTCGTAGTCCAGGCTGGTCCTAGACTCATGACCTTGAACCACAGCTCCTCCCACCTCCTCCTCCAGAGCGCAGAGATGCCAGTGTGTGCCATCAGGCCTGTTTGCAGGGACCACAGGCAAACCCCGGTCAGCCCCTCACACTCCTGCCATCCATCTGTGCACTTCTTCCCTGATCATCTCTAGCGTTTTGCCCTGACCACGTGTTCTTACTCTGTCTTGGTTTATTATTTTTTAACTGTTATTCCTTGTCTGTTTTGGTGGGTGTTTCACTGGGGGTTGTGTGTGCACATGTGAGTATACATATGTGTTGGTGGGAGATTACCTAATTGACGTGGAAAGACCCAGCTAATTGTAGGTGGGACCATTCCCTGGGCAACTAGGTAAGGTGGAGAGAGAGCTGGTTCAGTGTCCTGGCAGACTGGCATTCTGGCAAGACAGGCAGACAAGAAAGCCTGTCCCTCTTTCAGCTCTCTGTGTGGGTACAGCCTTACCCTCAGTTCCTGGTGGTGGAGTGAGCTCTTCTGTCATGCTGATGAATGTAACAAGAATCATAAGCTGGAATAAAACCCCTCATTCTCCTAAGTTATTAGCATCTGGTATTCTTTCAGTAATGGGAAACTGAAACCAATATGGCAGCATTATATTTCAACAAAAGCCCCCGATGCACTTCAGAGAGTTCTCCCCTAGCTCCACATGAAGAGAGCCAGGAGGGCAGAGCAAGAGTGGATGCCCCATGGTGTGAGGAAGAGGGGGTTTTGGTGGTTCCTTTTCTCCTGCTCCTGTTTCTTGGCTATAAGAACACGAGCTCACAGTGACAAGCAAGTACCTTGTGCTCAGTAAACAGTCATTACAGAGTTTTGTCCTTTTCAAAATCATAACGACTACTTACAACATGCCAGACCGTGGTTACTATGTGGTTAGTGCAGGTTTTTTTCCTTTGGTTCACCTCTGAGCATCTTGTTTTTCTCACCCTCAGTGAGAAGGCAGTCATTTCACATAATAACAGATCTCGGGAAAGGTATCGCTGCAAAAGACAGATCCTTTTCTAGAACATTCCACGAAGGTGGAAATGTTGCTATCTGGGTTGCCAACATGCAAACCACCAGCCAGTCTCAAGAGGCTGCGGGTCATTTGAAATAGACCTGTGAAACTGAGGAACAGAATCTTTTGACTTACATTAATTTAATATACTTAATACTTTAATCTACACAGCCTGGTGTGACTAGTAAGTAGTAGGTCCCTCACTGGATTCTAGAAATGAGGCAGAAAGTGTAAGGTGTTTCAGTTCTAGAGGCAGAAACTCTGAAAGGTATCTGAGGAACTGAAGGGGAAGCTAGGAGAGATGAGGACAGAATTAAAAAGAGGTAGCGAGATAACTCACAAGGCAAAAGAGCTTGCTGCACAGACTGACCCGGGTTTAATCTCTGAAACCCACTCTGAAGGTGAGAACTGCTCTGACTTACACACACTTATGTTATGGCCCATAGGTGCATGCATGCGCACACGCACATACACACACACACATGTACACAAACACACACACATACACACACATGCACATACACACACACACACAAACACACATACACACATATGTCATGGCCCATACACACACACTCATGTCATGGCCCATACGTACACACAGATACACACACACATATGTCATAGCACACACACACACACACACACACACACACACAGGTATACACACACAGGTATACACACACACATATGTCATGGTCCATACACACACACACACACACACACACACACACACAACAAAGAAAGGTCAGAGACTTGATGAGGACTCAGTGAGTAAGTGCTTGCCACAAAAGCGTGAGGACTTGGGTCTGAATCTTCAGAAACAATGTAAAAAATCAGGTGCAGCGGCACGTGCCTATAATGCTAGCACTGGACAGGCAGAGCCAAGTGGATCCTTGGGGTTTTATAACCAGCCAGACTAGCCGAACAGTGAGCTGCAGGGTCAGGGAGAGACCCAGTTTCAAAAAAAAGGAGGTGGAGAGAGATTGAAGGAGACACCTGAGGAAATCTTTGGTGTCCACACACACATGCACTCACATGCACACTCACCCATATGCATGCACACCCACACACATACACATTCACATACCCATATGCCCAATACATGCACCCCACACATGTGTCACACACACATTTGTGTCTCCCCCAGATGCCTGACCATACACACGTCCCCTTGCACACACACACATGCATGCTCACACTACACATAAACACTCCCATCAGATTGCCAGTGAGTTGTATAGGGCATCCTCGCAGCTCAAGTGTAGTCCACGCTTTTATCTCCACCTGAAACAGCACATTCTGGATTCTTTGTCCCTTTCCATAGGACGGTCAGGTAGCCATGCATTCTCCATAGAAGGAGCCAACCCTTGGCGGTTGTGGTGGAAAATGAGAAGGATCCTAGCAGGCCGAGGGTGCCGCCAAAGCCCTATGGCAGGGTAGGACTGGCACACAGAGCAGGCTGTCCCCAGTTGTCTCTTGCTTCCTTTTGGTATTGTCTTTGTCTTCTTCCTAACTCACTGCTCTCTCCTCACCCACAGACACCCCAATGCCTCCAGCTTTTGTAGCTGCATGCATCATTCTAGGGCCAGAGTGCCTTGACTATGGGGGAATTCCAGTTTCCAAGTTATCTCCAAAGATAACTTAGGTCTTTAAACTTGGTCTATAGACCCTGTTCCACTGAACGCTTTTCCCAAGAGATATGGAAGCTCAGGATTGCTGCTAGGCAAAATTTCATTAAATTATTCATTCATTTTTATGGTGCTGGGGATTAAACACAGAATGTCTAACATAACAGAAAAACCATGCCCCCAGCCCCTCACTGTGGCTTCTAGGCAGGTACTCTAGAACTGAACCATACCCCAGCCCTTTTTTCTACTTTCATTCTTTTATTAAAATTTTAATTTATTTATTAGAGAGAGAAGGAACACATACGTGTGCTGTGGTACACAGGCAGATTAGAGGACAACTTTCAGAAGTCAGCTCTCTCTTTCCACCAAATAGGCTTCCGAGCATCCAACTCAGGCCACTAACTTTGGGAGCAGGTTCCTCACTCGCTGAGCTATTTTCTGGGCCCCTTACATTTTTTCCTATTTGTGATACTTTGTCCCATGTAGCCTGGGCTGGCCTCGCACCCTATGGAGCCAAGGACAATCTTGACCTGCTTTCCCTCCTGCCTGCACCTCCCAAGTGCTGGGGTGACAGGACTGCCTTGTAATTTTCATCAGTCCCCCAAGCAGTAGATCTTGTGGCTGTCTCCTACAGCCCCACCTCTCTCCCAAAACCCTTGTGACCCGAGATCCTTCCTGTGAGTTTGTACTTGGCTCGGTCCGCTTCCTCCACGAGTGTGCGGCTTGAGTCTCTGTTGTTGGCCTGGTGTTTACAGTAGATTTTGAAACCTTAGCAACAAAGAAGGGAGCTGCAGGACCAAAGGGCCCAGAGTCCATGGTGCGTCTGAGGCCAGTGAGTGACAGGTGGACCTCACAAGAGGTTGGGCCTCTCCTGGAATAGCTGTGCGGTAATCGCACGGTTCCCCACCCCCACGGGATTCTTCCTTTCTTTTCTTCCTAAGAAGAAGGCAGTCTTAGGACCCGACGTTTGGCCACACTTGTCAAAATCTGAACTGCCTACACTCCTTAGACCCAGCAGTATTCCTTCTTGGTGTCTTGGGAAGCAGGAAGAGGGGTGTTCACCATACTGCCTTTTATAAAGGGCAAAAAATGAGGAAAAGACACTCCCTCTTCTACCAAAGGGAGAGGTGTGAGAAGAACTAGAGACATGGGCTGTGGAATACTATACAGGTGTGAGGCAGATGAGGGTGTACTTAAATGTACGAAGAGGAAACGTTATCTTAAGATCTGCTGGAAAAAAGGGAAAGCAAGGACCCAGGGGGTTAATAAGCCTTTGCCTTGCAAGCAAAAGGACCTGAGTTTGGATCTCATATCTGATGTTAAAATTCTGGGTGGTATGGTGGCAGCCTGTAATTCTGGTCCTGGAAGGCAGAGCCGGAAACCCCAAAACAAAGCAATATGGAGGTAGAGCAGTCCAGGATGATGCCCCATGTCACCCTTGGGACTCCACAGGCACACAATGTTTTCTTTACACACACCCCCCCCATACATGCACGAACATGATCACATTCACAGAGACAAAAGAAGGAAGGGTGAATCAGAGCCGCTGAGTCCAGCATCATCCTGTTTCCCTGAACATGTCCTCGAGAATGTCTGTTATTTATCTGCCTGCGTGTACAGGTTCTAGCATGGCTTTTGCTAGAGACAGTAAGATGGCCAGTCATTCTTTCTTCTGAGCTCTTGCTTCACCCTCAGAGAAATAAGCGAGGGGCTGACAAGATAGCTCAGCACAAACCTGGTGACCGGAGTTCTATCCTTGACACCTACATGGTAGAAGAAGAACTGACATCTGAAAGCTGTCCTCTGACTTCCCCCTGTGTCACAGCATGCATGAGATCTGTCTTCTGTCTGTCTGTCTGTCTGCTTTTCTGTCTGTCCTTCCCTATCTCTCTTCTCTCTGGCCTCTCCTCTGTTCTCGCCTCTCTGCCTCCTCTTTCCATATGCCTCCATCTCCTCTCTCTCCCTCTGTTCTTTCTCTCTCTCCTCTGTCTTCTCTCTGTCTCTCCTCTCTGTTTCCCCATCTTGTGTTCATGCATGTGTGTGTGTACACATTCACATGTGTGTGCTTACACACGGAGGCCAGAGGTCAATATCCTATGTCTTCTTTACCCGTCTCTGCCTTATTTCTCGAGACAATGTCTCTTGCTAAACCTGGAGATCACTGATTTGGCTACATTAGCCAGCTGGTGGGTCCCAGGGACCCTCCTGTCTCTACCTCCCCAGAGCTGGGATTATAAACGTGCTCCACCACACCTAGCTTTATAAGGACCCTGACACCAAAGCAGAAAAACCTTTAGGGTGGCTCATCCTTGTGCAAGCCTGTATTTTCTGATGACTTTGAATCCCATAGGTATTACAATCTTTTTCATCTTCTAATCTGCACATAGAACCATCTTATTCTATGGTGCAAACTGTTCTGTTGAAAGGTAGATACACAGTAAGGATGAGAAAAGGCTTAACAAGACATATTTATGGAGAATTCTTTTTTTTTTTTTCAAGGCCGCATGTTTCTTTGGCCATCCTCCCTTTCCCATCCCAGGCCCCTCTAAGGCACTGTTTAATGCGTAGGAATAAGCATTTTTCTGGCTTGTCATTTCTGGCCCCTCACCCCTGCCTTCCATGAAAGTTCTGTTATCCCACCAAAGCTTCCGCCTTCCAGTTCAAGCAGAAACTGTGTGATTCCGAACTGAGAATAGAAATGACAGAAGCTACAGGTTTTCTCCTCAGACTTCACTCATCCTTTTCCACCTTGATTTCGATGAATGAGTTCAAGTCCAGACAACAGATCTTGTGAGACTGGTCAAAAGATGGAGAGATAGGTCTGTTCTCATTGCCTCCCTCTTCGTCCTCTTCTTGGAAATTGGGATTATAAAGTTCGGGGGGAAGGAGCTGTGCTTCGGCAGAAGGCAATCTGTCTGAGGGAGGCCCGTACACTCGATTGGCTTTGGTGCCATGCTTAGAGTTAGCATCCAAGTGGTAGCAAAGCTCTGTGAGGCGCTGGGCCCGGAAACGGGGTGGACGGGCTACCCAGACACCTGGCTCATTGAGACTGTCCTCCTCATCTGACATCAGCTCTTCCGTCACATCCTTCCACAGGCGCTGGTCCTCGAGTCCGAAATGCCGCATGATACTGGACCGGTTGGCAAAAAGCCGGTATCTGCGACTTCGAAGCTTCTTCTCCTCCTTTTCCTTCAGGCCTTTAAAAGGATTCAGGGAGTTGCAGTACTCACGCCTCTTAGTAAGGAAGTAGGCCACACAGGCTCCTGGGGGAAGGGAGACAGCAAGAAGAGGGCTCCTGCAAGCAGTGGTCCAGCCCTCACAGGGTCTATGGTCCGGAGGTTAGAACCACTGTTTAGACAGGACGGACTTTCTGGCACACTCATGGGCATCGCCCCAGTCCTCTTTGAGTCAGCACCTTTTGCCCATCTGGATCTCCAATGGGGATCTCCCTAATATCTCCCACTGCAAAAAGACAACTCCCACTACTTGTGGGCATTAAACTCTCACATCAAATCTACTCCAGGGCTATTCTGCAGAGCGATTCCAGGTACTTCTTTAGCAGAAGCTTTCACAATACTTCAGCTGTAAGTATAAACAGCAGAAGCGAGTGAGCAAAGCAGAAAGACAGCCACAGTATTTAGGGGCAGAGGGCAGGCCCTGCGTGAACACAGTGGATGGCAGGACTCTGACCTCCTCCCTTCCCATCTTCATTTCAAACTGAGTATGGGAGTGCAAGCATCTGGAATAATCCTATGAATAAGTTCTAAGGAAGAAGGACAGGGGAAAAAATTTTAAGTGCATAAGCACTATATTCTTCCCTTCCTTCCTTCCTTCCTTTTTTCCTTCCTTCCTTCCTTCTTCCCTCCCTCCCTCCCTCCCTCCCTGTCTCTCTCCCTCCCTCCCTCCCTCCCTCCCTCCTTCCTCCCTCCCTCCCTCCCTCCCTTCCTTTCTCCTTCCCTTATGGAGAATTCTTAATGAACTGAAACACATTAAAAAAAAAAAAACTTCAAGTTTGAGTTAAAAAGCACAAGCAGCAGAGCTTCTTTGCCGCTCATAGATTCCATGCCTGGATTCCATGAGTTATTTTCTGGCTCTCTTATTCCTCACAGAATCCATGTCCATGAGTTCTGATCTTTCTGTCCCCTAATAAACTCTGCCTTAATCCTAAAAAAAAAAAAAAAAAAAAAAAAAGCATAAGCAGCAGTTTTAAAGCAAGATTTGACAAAATTTCTCTTAGACATCATATTAGTCTAAGTGTTAGGGTGGTTCTGCTTTGTTTCCTTGAGATGAAGTCTCACAGAGTAGCCAGGTTGGCCTGGAAGTTTACTACTTAGACCAGGTTGGCCTTGAACTCTCAGCAGGTGACCTTCCTGCCTCTGCCTCCCAAGGGCTTGGGATTGCACCACTTTTAGCTTTTTGTTTTTAGAAGTTCTCACTTTTATTTCCACAATGGTTCTGCTGGCTAACAGTCCTGACAGCAGTGTGGAAGGGTTCTCTCTTCTCCATGTCCACTCCAGATCTGATGTCATTTTGTTTTCATGTGGCCCACCCTGATTGCTCCAACTGTCTTTCATTTATGAGAAGACAAAGATTCATGTAGCCCAGGCTGGCCTCAGGCCGTTTGGAAAGCAGAGGATGACCTTGAATGCCTGCCAGTTCTGGCTCCGCCTCCTAGGTCCTGGAATGTCATTGTGTGACACTTTTCCTGAGGAGATGCCACACAATCGTCTATCTCACACAGATAGGAATTCAACCACAGGTCAAACTAACAATGACTCCAAGGTCCAAGTTGACGAACCCACAGTTTATTGGAATTATTTGCAGGACTAGGGGTAAGGGTTACTGACGGGAGCAGGGATGACTCAAAGGCAGCTACACCCCAGAAAGCCTGCCCCTTCTGCAGCCAGGGTGAGACTCTTAG
This sequence comes from Typhlomys cinereus, assembly GCA_023101885.1. Lineage (NCBI taxonomy): Eukaryota > Metazoa > Chordata > Mammalia > Rodentia > Platacanthomyidae > Typhlomys > Typhlomys cinereus. Next base: position 180,885 of record JALPQD010000800.1, on the reverse strand, counting down.
AAACTGCACCCCTGGAGTTCTCTGTTGCAGGACTTGTTTCTAGGAGAGTCTCCTCTAGACTGAGGAGGCCCTTCCTCTGTAGCTTGTTAGGTTCCTGAGTCTGAGAAAAAGCTGTATACTTGCTGAGTCTTCCTCCAGTTTGGGATGTTTCAAATTACTACATCATGTCCTCCTTAGGTTAGAATGGGGCAAAATCTAAGATAGCATTGAGCTATGCTCAGAGTAATAAGGCCTCATAACAGGTGTACTCCACCATGCCTGGCTTATGAAGTGCTGGAGATGGACTGCAGCGCTAGGCGAGTGCTCTACCTGCCTGGTGCATGCTAAGCAAGCTCTCTATCCACAGAGCCCCAGTTCATAACTTTTCTTTTTTTTTTTTTATAACTTTTCTTAAACTTTATTTATTTATTCACTCATTTACTGTGTCTGTGTGTATGTGTGTATCAGAGGGCACTATGTGTTCCTGTAGAGGAAGGATGACTTCAGGAATCAACCTGGATTGTTTCTACCTCCTTTTTTGCTTTGCTCTGCGATTTCCCAGGCTCCACCCACTAGGGCCAGAAGTGCAGGTCTCCACGATTTCCACTTGGAGTTTTTTTACATGGGACCTGGGATCAGAACTCAGGACCTTCTTTTTCAAGGCAGAGCCTTAATCCCTGAGCCATCTCTCCAGCCCCATAACTTTTATTTCTGTGAATCACTTTAACTGTGACTGCCTTCCTCCCACATCTGTCTGTTGCTCAGCCTCTTCAGATCAGGGCCATGCGTAGGGCTGCCCAGCCTCAGGAAGCCCCCTTCTTCTTCTATGACCATGCCCCTCCAGCCATCCCACCCTCACTTCCTCCAGACTCCCTTTGTTCTACAGTTCCAGGGAGCGGACCAGTCTCTGACAGCCCTTGAAGACCATCCATCCCTCGAATGGCAGGGATGTCTCCATCCCCAAAAGTATGGGTTTGGATCTTACCTGGAGGATGTGTGCCTCCTTCTGGGTCTTATTCTCTCTCTCTCTCTAGGGAAGTAAGCTGACTTGGATCAAATCCTGACTCAGTTGTTTTCAAGATGGATGAGCTCAGTCAGTCAAGCTTTCCTATCTGCACCTGCCAAAATGGGCACGAAATTGGGGACTCTCCAAGGTGCTACCAAAGAAGTGGTGAGATTTATGCACGTTGAGAGCTCAAAACTGGGACTGTGCTCAATAAACATCAGCAAGAACTAAAGCTTGCTAAGCTGGACATGGTGGCTTACACCTGTTATTCCAGCACTTGGGAGGCAGAGGCAGGAGGATCAGAAATTCAAGACCATGCTTGGCTACATAGCCATTTCATTTTTCCTTTAGTCTTAACAGAAGGGATGATACTCCTAGGCAACCAGGCAGCTTGAGACCCTCTGTTAGAATAATGGCATCACTGGTTGCTGGGTCGATTGAGCTGGGAGGGAGTTGATAAAATCACTTGTTACCAGGCAGATTATGACTGGGCTACAATGCTAGCTGAAATCCATGTTTAGGTTGATGTCTCTGGCAAATCAAGCACAGCGTTTTCACATGTCTAAATCTCAGCTTGAGATCCACCCAGTGGGGTGACTCCTTATGGGAGCACAGGGAGGCCCCAGTGACTGAATACAAAGCAAAAAGATCAGGACACAGCACTGTGCGGGCAGCAGCAGCTGAGGGAGTGCTCCCCTGCCATCTGCAGGGAGGCTGCAGCAGGAAGATCTGCTCTTGTTCAAGGTCTGACTGGCTACAGCATTACTGGAAGGAGGAACAAAGTGACAAAGGCCCTTAAGGCAGGCCTATGCTGGATGTTTAAGGCTCTAAAGAGCAATAAGGTCTGAGTGGCTGGAACAGAATCAAGGAGGTAAAGGTGTGGGATTAGAAACCAAGAAGGCCACATCCTGAAGATCCTGTGACCACCAGAGCACTTTGGTTTGTTTGTTTGTTTGTTTATTCATTCATTCATTCATTCATTCATTCATTCATTTTTGTTGTTTTTGCCGTGCTGGGACTTGAACTCAGGGCTTCATGCATTCTAGGCAAGCAGTCTACCCCATGAACTGTATTCTCCAGTCATTATTTATGTGACACAATGCCTTGTTTATGCGGGGCTGGAGACCGAACTCAGGGCTTGGTGCAGACTAGGCAAGCGCTACACCCACTGAGCTGCATTCGTCGCCCTAAGAGGAGGATCTAGCCAGCATCGGAAGATTGTCAAGTTCACGCGAAATCATCCGGCATGCCCTGGGACACGTTTTGCACAGCTCTGGACATTCGTTAAGCACTCAATAAATGATCATTCTGATGGATGATATCGCCCTCCACCTGGGACAGGGCCTGATTCTTGGTCTGCGTTCCACAAAAGCGAATTCTCCCTAGTGCCTGCCCGCCCGCCGACTCCCAAGGGACCCAGGCATTCCGGTCTCCCGCCTCCCCCTACGTCGGCGCACAAAGGCCCCCATTCAAGCGGGTGGTACAAAGCGGCCCATTCATCGCGGCGCTCCGACCTGAGACCGCGGGCCGCTCCCCGCATCTCCCTATTGGCCCCTCCCGCCGCCCATCAGGCTCGGGCCCCGCCCACGCCCGCACGCTCCGGCCAGGTTCTTTTCCCACGGCTGGCACGCTTCGCCAACTTATGATTGGCCAGGCGCACCGACCCTTCCTTTTGATTGGTTAAGTCTGTACCCCCCAAGGAGCGAGGGCTGTGGCCGGTCGCAGAGAGCGCTGATTGGTCTGTGCTGTGCTCGCGGGGGCGGGGCTGTCCTAGGGAGGCCCCGCCCCTCTTTCTCCCCAGGCCGAGGCCTCTGGACCGCCCTGGACTGGGGTGAGTGTCTGGGACCCTGAGCACTCTGCTCTCGGGGGTGACTGGGCAGGATCTAGCCAGGGACACCGGAGCTCCCGGGGCCGCCATCCCGACAGCGGTGCGACGAGGGTGCCCGCCGGGGCTGTAAGGGACTGGGACGGGGGGTGAGGGGGGAGGTGGAGGGTCGCGAGTTCCCGGTGCGCACAGCCAGGAATCCCACAGCTTGCTAGACCCACTGGGGTCCGCATCGTAGTGTCCCCGGGCCGTTGCTGCAGAAAGGGAAACTGAGGCTGTGCTTGGTAAGTTTTCTGTTGGAACACCTGAGTCATGGCTTCTGGTCCCCGCCCCCGGATGACCGCAGCGGTGATGAGGGTAAAAGCTGCAGTCCAGTTTGAGTCATAGAAAGTGTTGCAGGGAGCAGAAGAAGCATATTGTAAGTGAGTGGTTTGCTTTGTTTTGAGGCACCTCGGACTCTGTAACCTAGACTGGCCTGGAACTTCCTCTGTAAGGGTGGACAAATAAGGTGTCTGCTTCCAAATGTGCAAAATTGAGTTCGATCCCCCAACACCCACGTGGTGGAAGGACAGAACTGACTCCGAAAGTTGTCCAAAGACCTCCACTCATGTGCCAAGGCGTGCGCGTGCCTCCTCTTCAAATAAAATAAAATAATAAAAGAACTCACTGTGTAGCCCATGCTGGTAGAACTCACCATGGTGCCCAGGGCTAGCGTCAAACTCATCCTCTTTCCTCAGCCTCCTAAGTACTGGGGTTTCAGGCCTTTGCCCCCGCTCTTCTGGAAAGGCATCTGGGACACTTTTACTTATAACTCACATAGTTTCCCGTTGCGCAGAAGACCAGCATAGCGTGTCTTTGGTATCCTCTTCCAAGGCTGGAGAAACTAAGGCTCAGGGACTTCCTTGTGATGTGGTTAACTACAAGCGGGGACCCACAAAGCTAGGGTGGGACTCAAACCTTGGTTGCACGCATCCTACTGCGTCCTTAGACGTGCACTTCTGCAGCCGATGCCGCCCACCTAGCAACAGGCTGGGTCCCAGCCGCTGCAGCGTCTCGCCCTGCCCGCTGCCCAACCTGGCAGGTGCTGGTGACGTAAGCTCCTGGCCCCGCCTCACTGACGCGTGAGACCCCGCCCCGCGCTGGACCGCGGAGCCGCCGCACCTGCGAGTCCGGAGAGGATCCGACAAGGCAGCCTTCCCCCATCTCCGATCCTCCTGGCGCCCAGGTAGCCCGGGTACACGGGGTAGAGGACGACCTCGGGACACAGACCCCAGAGAAAGGGCATAGGGCTCAAACCCCCGGATCTCGGGGGGAGCCGGGGCCCATGAAGCTCTGGTGGGAGGAGAACACTTCTGGGTCTGAGAGAGGAGGCTGGGGGTGTGGACCTCTGGGTCTGAGGGAGGCGGCTGGGGCCTGGACCCCTGGGTCTGAGGAAGAAGGTTGGGGCCTGGACCTCTGGGTCTGAGGGAGGAAGCCTGGAATCACTGGGTATAGGAAGGAGGCTGGGGGTCAGGTCTTCTGGATCTAAGGGAGGAAGACTGGACTCAGGACCCCTGGGTCTGATGGAGGAGGACTAAGGTTTGGCTCTCTGGGTCTGAGGGAAGAGTCTGGAGTCTGGATCACCAGGTCTGAGGCAAGAGGCTGGGTCTGGGTTCCTGTGTTTGAGGGAGAAGTACTGGAATCCCTGCGTCTGAGAGGGGAGGACTGGGATGGAAGGTTGGGCCAAGGCTGGTGTCTCACCCATGCTCTGAGGTCAAAAGCTAGATGCTACCCCACCTCTGCCCCAGGGCGGGTCCCGGCTGCTTCCCTTTTCCACACAGCGCCACCTGCTCCACCCTGCAGGTGCCCTCATCTGTCGGGGTGTTGGTAATGATACCTGGCACTGCTGCCAGAGGGAAGGGGTGTGGCCAAGGCTCAGCCATGTGGAGCCAGGCTCCAGTGCCCACCCATCCGGGCTGGGTCATTCCCTGAACTCCACACTCTCACCTCTAATGGAGTTTCAGTGAGGTATTGGGCTCCATCTAGGGTTCCAACTCAGCCCCTCCTGGCTGTGGAGGAGTTATGGGGTTGCCAGGTTGCAAAACCTTCCAAACTCTTCCTGGTCAAAGGCCACCGGGTTGGAGAGGAAGCAGGTGGGTGGGGTGGGGTAAAGTCCCCAAGATGGAGCCTGGCCCTCGGTGTATCTTTGCCATACTAGTGACCCTGGTGATCCTTGGCCTTTTGGGGCTCCAAGGTGGAGAAGCCCCAACCTTTTTTTTTTTTGCAGAGGTCCTGTGTTTCAGGGCCACAGAGCATCAGGAGTTGAATACAGATAGTGGGGTAGGGGTAGTGAAAAAGGAGTTCAAGAGAAGGGGTCCCCAATGCGGAAGCTCTTTCCTTGTGGAAAACAAGCTGTGTGGACCAGATATAGAAAGCCCTTAGGAAAGCCAAGTGTTTAGATGGATGCCCCCAGGTGTGTGGAGTGAGGGTGTACTCATATTGATGTGTTCTCTGGCTGGGCTGGGGGTGTGGAGGGGGAGGAGTGCAGCCATGAGCAGCAAGGCTGCCTCCTCCAGAGAGCTGGAAACTGTGGGACCAAGTTGAGAGGGCAGCTCCTGAGGTGAGGAGCGGTGCACCATCCTGATGTATCCCCCAATTCTTCAGTCAGTCTGGACTGGGTCAGCCCTCCCAGACCCCCTCCAGATGGTCCAGCTGAGTCATCCATCCACAGGGCCCAACGCCTGTCAGGGAGGAGCCTGTTGTTCAAAGGGCCTCTTTGAAAAGCCCACTGAATGTGAGTGAATGAATGGAGCAGGAAAGAGGTAGTCAGAGACCTGGATGACAAAACTCCCCTCCCGTCCTTCCACCACCAGCAAGATAGTGACCTTTGATCCCTCTTAACACCCCTGTTTTCCACTTCTCCTGATTACTCTCTCCAGCTCTTTCCCAGTGCTAAAGACAAGACAGGCACTTTCCTGCCCCAGGGCCTTTGCCCTAATTGACTAGAACCCATCTCTTCTCCCAGATCTCAGTGGCTTATGCCCTTCTTCTTGAACTCAGATCTTCATGGAAAAATTCTACAACAGGGCGGGTGAGATGGCTCAGGGATTAAAACCTTTGCCTCAAAAGCAAAAGTTCAGACCTCCAGATCCCACAGAAAAAGGTCAAGCAGATATAGCAAGAAAGAGTCTGTACTTCTGGTCTTTGGAGGGAGCCTGGGAAACCTCAGAGCAAAGCAATAAGGAGATAGAACAATCAAGGATGATTTCTGATGTCACCCTTGGGCCTCCACAAGCACACACATTTAAGTGCCCTTTTCTACGCACATGGCATATATACGCATATGTGCGTGGGCACACACACACACACACACACACACACACACACACACAAATACACTAAAAATGTTCCATATCAAAGAATCCTTCTCTGCTCACCCCAATTAAAATATCAGCATTAACCCCAACAACCCCCTCTTGCTTTAGGTCTGCTACTGACATTCATACCACTTACATATCCTTAACAATTTATCTTTTTATTTGTCTGCTGGGGTCAGGACAGAGCTGTCCAAAATAAACAGAATGCAAACCAAGTGTGGATTTGATTTTTTCCCCTAGTAACCACATTAAAAACAAAAGAATTAACTGGGTTGTGCAGGCAGATGGGATAGGGTCTCCTCCTGATGTGGGAGGATTGAAAGGTTAGGTAATTGAAGGAAACCCTATTGGGGAGGCTGTTAGGTGTGGAGTGCTTGTCTAGCGTGTGGTACTGAAGTACTTCGACAAAGGTGGGAGGCAGGAAAGCAAGGGTGAGGGAGGAGCCCAATTGACTTGTCCACCTTCTCCCTGCAGACCATGGCCACAGTGACCTTGTCGGTGCCTGGGCGGAAGGTGGCCCCCAAGCCGGGTCCAGTGCCCGAGGCGGCCCAACCGTTCCTGTTTGCACCCCGCACGCCCAGCATGGGCGGCCCCGGCGGCCCGCAGGTGGAGTGGACCGCGAGGCGCATGGTGTGGGTGCCCTCTGAGCTGCATGGATTCGAGGCGGCGGTGCTTCGGGATGAAGGCGAAGAGGAGGCCGAGGTGGAGCTGGCAGAGAGCGGGCGTCGGATACGGCTGCCCCGGGACCAGGTCCAGCGCATGAACCCGCCCAAGTTCAGCAAGGCCGAGGATATGGCGGAGCTGACCTGCCTCAATGAGGCCTCGGTGCTGCACAACCTACGAGAGCGCTACTACTCTGGCCTCATCTATGTGAGTGGGGTGCAGCTGGGGGCGGGGGAAGTATGCTTGGGAAGCTGTCGCTGTCGGGGCTTGGACTTCAGTAACCAATAGAAGAGGTCTAGAGTCTTCTCCATCGGGGCCCTCCAACTCTTATTAAGTTACAATGTTTCTTTCCTGGCTGGAGTTGAATGGTAGGCAGGTGCTCTCCCGCTGAGCCACATCTCCAGCCCATCGCTTTGGATCCTAGGCAGGTGCTATGTTGTCAGCCTCTCACTAAGATCAGGGTCTTTCTACCTAGGTTGGCCTTGAACTCATAATCCTGCTGCCTCCAGAGTATGGAATGACAGGCTTGTACTGCCCTGCGCCATCCAAATCATAGATTCCTGGGCATGGGGAGCTGGCTCCAGCCTGCCTGGGATGTCCTGTGCCATCTTTGTAAGAACAGTGACTGAGAACAAATGGATGGCAAGACTACATGCTCGAGTTGATTTATTTAATGTCCTCTGGGCAAGGTAGACCTGTCATTAACCCTATTTCACTAATAGGCATCCAAGGTACAGAGAAATGCAATAAAACTAACAGGTAGCCAGGCGTGGAAGAGACTGAAAGAGCTTCCCTGCTAGGACAACCAGTCTGCTGTCTCAGAAAACAAGACCAACAAAAGCCCCAGTGTGGTGGGATTGATGATACTGAGGTTGATTTCAGTGGGCTGTCCAGATCCGTGGTCCTCTGGTGATGTCTGCACAGAATACAGGTGGAGTAGGGCAGCAGCAATTCTGTCTCCTGGCTTCCTGTCAGAACTATCTAGGGAAGTGTTTTAAGAATACCAGTGTCAGGCTGGAGAGGTGGCTCAGGGGTTAAGCCTCTGCCTTGCAGGCAGAAGGTCCTGAGTTCAGATCCTAGACTCCACATATAGACGCTGAGTGGAAGCGGGGGCAGCCTGCATTTCTTGTCCTGGTAGGGTTGAGCCTGTGAATCCTGGGGCAGAGTAAACAAGAATAAGGTGGAGGCAGTCCATGGTGGCAGTCCACACACATACATACACACACATACACACACACACACACACACACACGCACACACACACACACAATGGAATAAAAACAAAAAATAAAAAATAAAGAATACCAGTGTCTTGCCTCATGCCACTGACGTCTGGCTCTGGACTAGGGGTGACATAGTATAGTTTTTTTTTTTTTTTTTTTTAATATGCTTCCAGGGTGTGTCTCCTGGGCAGCCCAGGTGTGATTAACTCCATTTAAGAGAGAGTAAACAGGATTAGAGAGATCCACAAAGAATTCGGACAGCGGGGCTGAAACACAGAAAATTGGCTGGTAAATATTTGTTGAGCACTTACGATGTCCTGCGTGCTGTTCTGAGCACCTGTGGGTATCGGTGGGGGCGACTCAACTGAGGACTGTTGATGTCACCTGATGTACCAGAATGTTCTGGAACCTTCCGGAATGTTAAGTGACATGACCCAGGCCTGATGCCAGCATCACTTTCCCAGCAGGGCTCAGGACTGAACTGTCCCCCCATATACAAGAGGCCGTGAGTGGGGATTGGTCCCTCGGCCATCCCTCAGTGGGCCAACACAAGCTCATGATGGCTGTTTTGAGGTCCACACTATGTATTCTGCAAGCCATTTATGTTTCTCCTGGGTCCTCAACTACTGGAGTGGGAAGCTGTGTCCCTTATCACACAGGGACAGTGACATCCAGGGAGACTGCTCACTCCAGCCAGAAAGTGTTAGCACCTTGCTAATGCCTGTGTTTGTTGACTGACTAACTGGTATTAGGGAGAGCCATGGAAGGTGAAATGCCCAGGGCTACAGAGAAGTGGTTTTCTACTGCCCAGAACCTGTTTGGCTTTGAATTGTCAATGGCTGGGGTCATTTCACTGGGACTTGAGAGGCAGAGGACACAAAATGATTGTATAAGGAGCTCCGTGACATACAGGAAGATGTCATTGATAGAGGCCCATGGGGAACAGGGTTAATAGTGACCTGTACCTGCAATGCTAGACATTGAACCCAGAGCCTTGTGCATGCCAAACAGGCACTCAACCACTGAGCCATACCTTTAAGCCCTCGCTGTGGATTCTAGGCAGATGTTCTACTGAGCCCAGCCCCCCAGTCCCTTACTAGTGGATTCTTTTTTAATTTTTTTTTTTATTTATTCAGTTGTGCGTGTGTGCGTATGTATGTGTGCGTGCGCGTGTGTCTGTGTGTGTGTAGAACCACGGACGAATTCAGGAACCACCATGGACACCTCCACTTCCTCCGCCCCGGGATTCACAGGCTCCGCCCTACCAGGACCAGAAGCGCAGGCCGCCCCCGCTTCCGCCTGGCATCTATACATGGGATCTGGGATCCGAACTCGGGACCTTCCGTCTGCAAGGCAGAGGCTTAACCCCTGAGCCACCTCTCCAGCCCACTAGTGGATTCTTAGTCAGGGGCTCTACCCCTGAGTCACTCTTCCAGTCCCTCACCATGGTTTCTAGACAGGTGTTCTATCACATCCCCAGCCTATCACTGTGGATTCTAGGCAGGTGCTCCTCCACTGAGCCACGCCCCCAGCCCTCTCTGTATTTCATTTTCAGTCAGGGCGTCACTAAGTTGTGTAGACTGGTTGGTCTCAAACTCACAACCTTCTGCTTCAGTGTCCAGAATAGCAGGGACCACCGGCCCGGTTGATACTGAGCCCTTCGGTGGAACTTCCTGCAGTGTCACACAGAGGCAGGCACACACACATGTAAACACACACACACACACACACACACACACACACACACACACACACACATCTGCCTCTGGCTGCAGACCCAGAACAACGTGGCTTTGCAGGCTAATCCAGCTTTGCCTTTCAGGCAAGCGGTAACGTGAGCTTCCAGCCTCCTGTTTGGAGAGGGAGGTGTGCCAGGCGGGCATGTATTCATGCTCTCTGTTCCCAAGGCCTCCTGGCTGTCTCCTGGAGGGAGAAAATCAGACAGGGAAAGGTCCGGAGCTGACATGGGGTCAAGTCTGTCCCCAGAGCCCCCAACACTGGGTAGTCCTTCCAGACCCTCCCAGTCCTGTGCCCCAACCTCTATATCAGCCCTTCCCTTCTTTCCCTGGACTAGTTGGCCAGCTCCAGTTACAGCCTGGGTGTCGTCTTGGGAACCAGGTGTGGCTGGCCCGAGGGGCTGGCATGGGGAGTGGGCTCCTGGGCCAGCGGTGAGTGGGGGCCAGGCGCCAGCCGCCATGAGATACCCTCCCAGGGAATGTGGTCCAGCCGCCCCGCCCTGAGAGCCATGGGGTGCCCAGCGGGCGGCAGCAAGGGAGACAGACACCTGGCAGACCGGTTGCCCGGCTTGAGGCCGGCCGCCCTGCCCCCTCCTTCATGTGCCTTCTCCTTTCCCTTGTGGGAGAGGCGACACTGGGAGCTGGGCAGCCACACCCTCAGAAATCAGGTGGGATCACAGAGGAGGTTCCCACTGACCAACGGGCCACCCAGCCTGTGCTCGACTCCTTAACCCGGTGTGTCTCTTAGCAGCTACTCACTGGTTAGCCTGGTTTAGATAATGACTAGTTCTCCAGCTCTGTCTCTGAATGGCGAGTGCTTCCCGGCTATCCACGGCCCCCTTGTGAGTTCACTAGAGTCTCACCATGTAGCCTAAGCTAGCCAGGGGTGCTCAGTCATCTTCCTACCCCAGCCTCCCGAGCCCAGATATCAGAGGCCTGGGCCGTCTCATCTAGCTCCTATGTGAATTCTTTTTAAAATTTGTTTATATTATAATGTATTTTGAAAGAACTCTCACATCACCCAGGCTATCTCCCAAGGGCTGGGATGACAGGTGTGAGCCTACTTTGTGAGCTGCTGAGGATGGCACCCAGGAACACTGCCCACCCGGCCATATCCTTAGCCCCGCACCCTTGTGGGGTTTTGTTTTGTTTTGTTTTGTTTTGTTTGTGTGTGTGTGTGTGTGCCTGTGGAGCCCCAGGGGTGACTTCAGGAATCATCTTGGATTGCTCCATCTCCTTATTTCTTTGCTTTGGGGTTTCCCAGACTCTGCTTTCCATGGCTGAAATTAAGGCTGCCATCAATCTGCCTGGCATTTTTACAAGGGATCTGGGAATCCAAACTCAGATAATTCTGCTTGCAAGGCAAAGGCTTCAAACCTGAGCCATCTTCCCTGCCCTCTTTTTTGTTTTTGTTTTTGGGTTTTTTTGTTTTTTGTTTTTGTTTTAATTTTTTTATTATTTATTCAATTGTGCATGTATGTGTAACCACATGTGTATGTATGTGTGTGTGTGTGTGTAGAACCACGGACGAATTCAGGAACCACCATGGACGCCTCCACCTCCTCCTTGTTTACTCTGCCCTGGGATTCACAGGCTCCGCCCTACCAGGACAAGAAACGCAGGCTGCCCCCGCTTCCACTCGGCGTCTATACGTGAAGTCTAGCATTCGAACTCAGGACCTTCTGCCTGCAAGGCAGAGGCTTAACCCCTGAGCCACCTCTCCAGCCCTTGTTTTTGTTTTTGAGACAGTCTTTCCTGTAGCCCAGACTGGCCCAGAGCTCACTGCAGTCCCTCCGCCTCAGCCTCCCGAGCGCCAGGATAACAGTGTGTGCCACCTCACTAGGCTGCTTCTGTCCACCTTGAGTCTAGAGTGTTCCATGGAGAGCCACACATGGTCTTTTTGTGTGTCTGTCCCGAAACCACAGACAGGGCTGAGACTCCTCACAAAGTCCATGTTCCCTTCTGGGATGGACCTTCACCCACGCTGGGAAGAGTCTTAACTGCTATTGGCCTTAACGTGCTCTTGAGAAACATCCCAGCTCTGGGGAGGCAAGAGGCAGGGGGATTGCCGTAAGTTCCAGACCAGTCTGAGTTCTGTGTCGAGACCCTGTTGAAATAAATGAACGAACAAACAACTAAAATAACAGAATCCAAACCTACACAATCACAGGATAGATGCACTGTGGTTCCTTGGACAGTGCCCAGCTGAACGCCATAGCCACTTGCTGGCGAGCACCTGAGATGCTCTTCTGTCTTTCTTGCTGCAGACCTACTCTGGCCTCTTCTGTGTGGTCATCAACCCATATAAGCAGCTGCCCATCTACACAGAGGCCATCGTGGAGATGTACCGAGGCAAAAAGCGCCATGAGGTGCCGCCCCACGTGTATGCGGTAACAGAGGGCGCCTATCGCAGTATGCTTCAGGGTGAGTGGGCAGCCAGCTGGGGGTTGGGCGTCAAAGACACAGCTGTTCAAGGGAGACTAGGTGGGGTGCTGGGAATGGCTAGGAGCCAGGGTCAGGGTGGGATTGTCCAGTTGAAATACTGGAAGGTTTCTTGGGGAGCTGGAGAGAGCACACTGGGGACAGGTGTTTTACTGCATGGGCTGCTTTTTCATTTTGGGTGTGTGTAGGGTGTGTGGGTGTGGTGTGTCCATGTGTAGAAGAGGGCACTGTGTGTGCTTGTGGAAGTCCAAGGATGACTTTGGGAATCATCCTCAATTGCTCTACCTCCTTTTGCTTTGATCTAAGATTTCCTGGGCTCTGCCTTCCAGGTCTGGAAGTTCAGGCTATTGCCATTTCTGCCCGGTCATTTTTTTGGTGTGATCTGGGCTTTGAACTCAGGTCCTTCTGCTGTTGAGACAGAGCCTTAACCCCTGAACCATCTCTGCAACTCATATCCTGCTTTTTAAAATCTGTGTGCACCTTCTCTAGGCAGCAGGGTTTGGAAGGCAATTGGTGCAAGACTCGTGATCGTTCCCCTTAAAGACAGCAGAGACCTCAGGAGACTGAAATGCCCATGTGCTAGTGATGTTCCAGGGCATCAGTCATGTGAGGGCGAGGGCTTCTGCAGTTGATCTTTTCCTGTTTGTCTTCATAATGACAGTTAACTACTGTTGTATCTGTAGTCTAATCAGTACTGGTGAGGGACTTCCTGTCTGGGGATCAGCCCCTGTGAGGATTCATCCTTTCTGGAGATTTCTCTTCTGCTCTGTGTCATTCTCAGGAGCTTAAAGCCTGACCTTCCCATTCTGAGGTGTTGCCCACTTTTATTATTATTTTTTTATTATTTATTATTTATTCAATTGTGCATGTATGTGTGTGTGTGTATGTATGTGTGTGTGTGTGTGTGTGTGTGTGTGCGTAGAACCACAGATGAATTCGGGAACCACCATGGACGCCTCCACCTCCTCCTTGTTTATTCTGTTGGGGGATTCACAGGCTCCACCCTACCAGGACCAGAAACGCAGGCCGTCCCCGCTTCCGCCTGGCGTCTATACGTGGGGTCTAGGTTTCGAACTCAGGACCTTCCACCTGCAAGGCAGAGGCTTAACCCCTGAGCCATCTCTTCAGCCCCTTATTATTATTTTTGTATGTGGGGATTGCATGTGTGCTTGCATGTGGATGTGCAGATGTATGTACATGAATGCACTTGCGTGTGTGTGCCTCTGGAGGCCCAAGGGTGATATCTGGAATCATCCTGGATTGTTCTACCTCCTTATTGCTTTGCTCTGGGATTTCCAAGGTCAAAGTGCAGGCTGGTTCCATTTCTGCTTGTTGTTTTTACATGGATCCAAACTCAGGTCTTTCTGCTTTCGAAGCAGTCTTAACCCCTGAGCCATCTCTCCAGTGCTCCCCACCAGCCCAATACTCCTGGTCTTGTAAAAGGGTTTCATGGCCCCGACTGTGATCTACTTTGGTGACAGTTCCTCAGAGCTTGGGAAGCGAACATCTGACACACCCAGGGCTTGCCAGTCCATCCAGCTCCTCATGTCACAGTCTCAGCTGTGTACCCATAGCTGGGCTTTATCTTTTAACCTTGTAGCAACTCTGTACCCAAAGCTGCTTTACTGTCTCTCGTTTCCAGATTTTGGGGAAACTGAGGCACATGGCAATGCAGTTGCTGCAAGGGAGGGAAGGGGACACAGTGGGGACTAGGTGCTGAGGAGGTATTCAAACCCAATGCCCTGACTGCCACCACCTCCCATTGGGTCCTGTCAAGTGTGTTTTATTTTGAGACAAGATCTCATGTAGCCCAGGCTAGCTTGGATTTCACTATGAAGCTGATGATGACCTGGAACTCCCATGCTGGGATTACAGGCATGAGACCTGGTGGATGAGGCGCTGAGAATGGAGCCCTTGGCTCTGCCTACTGAGCGCATCCCAGCCACCTAGCCAACATGTCTCAAACTTTACTTTTGGACTCTGATGGCACCTGGTGGGTGCCCCATCTCTCACTTGGGTTGACACAGAGGAACTCAAGAGATTGCTAGGGTCACAGCAGAGAGGAGTCTGGTCCTGAAAGTGGTTTATAGCTTGGGGTGGTCAACGTGGATGGTGGGATGGTGCTGCACAGGGAGACATCTCATATCACAACTGAAACTTGGAGTGGAGGACCTCACTTTCAGATCATTGCATCTCTGATGCCCAGCATGAGGCAGTGCACAGGGATTCAAATTGGAATTGACAGAGGACTTGTACAGTTAGGGTTTGTTGTTGCTGTTTTGAAGTTGAGGAAATGAAGGCTCAGAGGGAGATGGCTGCTTTCCTAAAATCACACAACAAACTTTAGTTGGGGTGGAAAGCTCAAATCAGGAGAGTTGTAAATCAGCCACTTTCTTATGGGGGGCTAGAGACCCTCTAGGTGACATGGCTCCCTCTGTTCCTATAGATCGAGAGGATCAATCCATTCTCTGCACGTGAGTCACCCTGAGGGTTTGGGAGGCCTTGGGAGGCAGGGGGTCCTTTGGGGCATGGCTCTTACAATGGGTAGGGAATGATGGGAGGGATTTTGAACAAATGGGCAGAGTCCCACTAAGCTGATTCCACATGAATGAATAAAGTCCTAGTGGGGGTGTGTGGCTTTGACTAAATGTTTTGGGCATTGCTGAATATTAATGTAGATGACTGGGACCAACAGTGGGCGTGGCTGTTCATATGTAGGTGGGCAGGGGCTGCCTGGCCTCCCTGCCCACCCATCTCTCTGTGTGCCCCCCCAACAGCGGGGAGTCTGGAGCTGGCAAAACAGAGAACACCAAGAAGGTCATCCAGTACCTGGCCCACGTGGCATCGTCTCCCAAGGGCAGGAAGGAGCCCGGTGTCCCCGTAAGCACCCGGCCTTCCGTCACCAGCAATACCCCTGTCTTGGGTCCTACTTCCCATCTATGATTGGAGCAGGCCTTCTCCATGCTGCCTGAGCACTTACTGTGTGCCAGCCAGCCGTGGTGCCAGGAGAAGGCACCGCAGAGACCTCAGGGCTGGGTTGGTATGGCACTAGGCACCTAGTAAGTGCTTTGTTTTAGGTCACCCCAGGGTCTGGGTTTGGAGATTATAAGAGTTGTTCCTGCTTATTGGACTCTTTTCCCCTGTGGAGTCACCTCACATGACAGTTGGGGTTGGTGTGTGCCCCTATGGTGTGTGCCGTGGTAGAGTGTGCCAAGGTAGTCGTGAGGAGCCCCAGGCATGGGTAGGTGAGTCCTGGGGATACCCAGGAGGGACAGTAGAATTCAAAAGCAATCAAGGGATCTGCACAGTGACTGCACTCTGCTTGCCTGTGGCTGGGGCGCTGTCCCAGGTTGCCTGTTCACTCTTGTGTCTGTCCACGTTCCATGTGCCGTGTCCTGGTCCATGTCTCGTGTCCTGTGACGTCCTCAGGCCTCCGTGAGCACCATGTGTTATGTGAGTAGCAAGCACACCCATGTGTCTCTCCACCCACGGTCACCAAGACCACCCACCTGCAGGCATCTGGGAATTCTGTTGCTGTTGACAGTCCTACTATGTGGATACCTGGGCCACCCTACTATCTGGTGCAGCCCAATATGTGGACAAACAGGATCCCCCATTGCAGCACCTACAATGCACAAGCAGAAGTCCTACTATGTGCACACATTCGGTTTTCTGCCCGCTGTTCATGGCAGTCCTACTGTGTGTGCGTGCCTTGGCCCCATGTTTAGTGCAGTTCTTTGTGTTCACACAGCCTCCTCCCCCTCACCGTTAGTGGCAGCCCTACTGTGTGCACATGTGCTGACTCCACGTGGCTGTTTAGTGCAGCCCTACTATGTGCACACAACTCTGATTCCTGCTGCCATTCAGAACAGCCTTACTGTATGCATGTGTGCTGGCTCCCATTGCTGCTGAGCACAGAACTGCTATACTGGAGAGGCCTGGGCCTGCACCTCCACCCACGTGCAACAGCCCACACACTCAAGCTGCTACAAGCACTTATGCTGGAGAACACTTGTGTGCACCAAGTCACTGGTTCTGAACACTGTCTTTGGTTTTGTGTTTTTGTTCTGTAGTCTAAGCTGGCCTGGAACTCACTCTGTAGCCCAGACTGGCCTTGAATGTGCACCGATTCTTCTCTCTCACCCTCCTGGGATTGAGGGCATGCACCACCATGCCCAGTGACACATTGTTTTCTATATTTTTTCTTTTAACACCCTTCCACCTCCCATCCCCGCTCCTGCCATGTTAGGCTGAGAGAACAGAGTGTAGGCTGCCATTGGTGGAGCTTGGCTCTGACCCAGAGGGAGCTGCAAGATCAGATAAAGCTCCCTTGTGCGGAGCGACCTGATTAGAAGGCACTGCATTTGCTGACCACCTACTGTGCGCAGCCTGAAGTAGTCACACCATTCCTTAACTCATAGCTCAGTGAGACCCACATGAGTGGTGGCACCACAACATGCATGGTGTCGACTGTTCCTGCAGGTGGCCTCTGCCATGTGGCTTCCGGCCAGCCTGCACCACTGTAGGCCACTGTAGAGGGCACCGGATCCACAGTGTGTTTTCCCACTTCTGTTTGCTTCTTGTTAACGGGATTTGTGCGGGTCCAGGGCTTTTTACTTGTGTCTGTTTGGTCCCTCCTACTGGTCTTGGGCATGGTTCCCCTCGTGGTAGATGGACAGGCAGGGGCCAGGATAAGAAATATCCCCAACCCCTCCCCAGGCTCAGTCACCTCTGCACTTCCCCCTGACCTCCTCTTGCCCACAGGGAGAGCTGGAGCGGCAGCTTCTCCAGGCCAACCCCATCCTGGAGGCCTTCGGCAATGCCAAGACCGTGAAGAACGACAATTCTTCCCGATTCGTGAGTGTGGGACCGTGTCATGGGAGTTGGGGTACCAGGGATGGCAGGGGTGAGGAGAGTGGACGTCTGGGGGAGGACTCCTGGGCCAGAGGGAGGAGGGCAGTGGAGGACTCCTGTGTGTGAGGGATGAGGAATGGGAAGGACCTCTAGTTCTGAGGGCGGAGAGATGGGGAGGACCCTTGGATCTGAGGGTTGGGGAAGGCCTCCTATGTCTAAGAAGGAGGGCTGGGCTGTCAGTTCTTAAGTCTGAGGCAGGAGTCCTCCACTCTGAGCTCCTGATGTAGGACATCAAGAACTGGACCTTGGCTTTCCTCACCATTGGTGTGGGGTTCAGTAGAGGTTCAAAAAAAAAGTCAGAGGTACTGGTCCTGGAGAGGATGGACCGTGGGTACTTGGGGGCAGTGGGGATGGAGGGGGTTCAGGAGAGGGTAGTACCTCTTAGGTCTCAGTTGCTGAAGTTTCCCCAAACTAAATCCTGTCCACCTCCATGTTCCCTCCAGGGCAAATTCATTCGTATCAACTTCGACGTTGCTGGCTACATAGTGGGCGCCAACATCGAGACCTGTATCCTCTGAGGAGCCCTCAAGAGGCCTGGAGGGCAGCTAGGGATGGAGGCCCCCTGAACCCCAACACAGGAAGCAGGCTTGCAGCTGGAGTCAAGTGCTGCCTTTCTTAGGCTAGGGCAGCCTCATGACCCTGTACTGGGCAAGGACCCTGTGTCCGCATGCCTGCAGCAGGGCCAGGATTCTGGACACAGGAGCATGGAGCAGACAAGAGGGGCAGGCCCAGGGAAGCCAGGTGTAAGCTTCTAGAATATTCTGTCAGTGGAGTCACTTAGGATATGCTCAATTTGCCCAGCCAGGAGGTGCAACAACACGGTGGTTGTCCTTGCCCCAAGGAAACTGAGCAGAACCTTACAGCCCGGGGTGGTATGGGGGCTTGAGTGATCATGCTCCTTACTAGGTCCCATATCCCTCGCTCCTGGGAGGATGCAATAAGCCATATAAAGTGGGACTCAGTGGGGAGACTCATCATCTCAGCTCCCTCGCTCTCTCTCTCCTGGGTCCTGGGCTCACAGGTGTGCAGCACCCCACCTGGTGTATGTGGTTCTGGAGGCAGAGCCAAGGCCTCCTGTTTGCTGGGCAGGTATTTTCTAGCTGAGTCGTGGCTCCACAGGTAGCCTGCCTTCCCTCGCAGTAGCTTGTGAGGGGTGTGACTTTAGGTATTTATGAGACAGTGTCTCATGCAGCCCATACTGGCCCCAAACTCTCCATAATTTTGAACTCTGGTCCTCCAGCCTTCCCAGTGCTGGGATGACAGACGTGCATCCCCATATCTCAGCATCCCAGCTGCCCCAACCCCCTTTTAATTTTTAAATAGCATATTTGTTTATTTGAGAAAGGGAGAGACAGAGATTACACATAAATACCATGGTGCATGGGAGGAGGTCAAGGACAACTTTTGGAATTTGGTTCTTCCCTTTCACATGTGGGCTTCTGGGGATCAATCCCAGATCACCAGGCTTGCAAGCGGGCACCTTACCCACTGAGCCATCTTGCCGGGCCCTCCTTTTTTATTTTTTAATTTTTGATACTTTCATACATAGCTGCAATTTTCTTACATATTTTTCTCTCTTACTGTCAATTCCCCTTTTTTATTTTTTGAGACAAGGTCTCATGCTGTAGGCCAGGCTAGCATGGAATCCACATGTCACCCCAGCTACCCTGAAACTCATGGCAGCCCTGCCCCGCATCCCTGGGGCTTCTTGGCTCCTTGACTTGCCTCCCCCAACCAGATCTGCTGGAGAAGTCTCGTGCCATCCGCCAGGCAAAGGACGAGTGTAGCTTCCATATCTTCTATCAGCTGCTAGGGGGCGCTGGGGAACAGCTCAAAGGTCAGCCTGGGCCCCCTGGTGTGGTGGGGGGTTGGGGACATCTCTCCTGGCTTCTGCTGTCCATCTTGTGATGGCTCCAGACGCTCCTGTATCCCACAGACCCACTGTGCTGTGTGCTGCCCCTTTCTTCTGCCAGGGGCCTCCTTTCTTACGGGAACAAAACCTCCCGAGGTAACCTGGAGCTGCCGGCAATCCTCCCGCCTCAGCCTTCTGAGTGCTAGGACAGATGGCAGACGTTCACGCCCATGCCAGGCTCTGTCCTGGCTGCTTCTGCCTATAGCTTATACCTCCTTCCAGCTCCTCTGTTGCTCGACCCCTGAACATCCAGGGACCCTCTCCGTGGATTCCGTGACTTGGGTCCCTGGCTGCCGTCCTATGCCATTCCATAGGCCCATCTGTGCAGCCACCAGACTCCAGACTATGAAAGGAGCCAGGAGGAGCGGCCACCTCCATCTGGCTCTTCTCATCGTCCTAGAGGACTGGCAAAGCACCCTGTGATGTCATCTGCAGTGCTGATGTTGTCCCGTGACCTTACCGTGGTGTTGACCTCACCCGTGATGCAGGCCCCCAGCGTATCCTGGTCACTGGGACACCCCCGAGTCCCAGGACTCCTGACGTTCACCCTCTGCTTCCCACAGCGGATCTCCTCCTGGAGCCCTGTTCCCAGTACCGCTTCCTAACCAACGGGCCGTCCTCCACCCCGGGCCAGGAGCGGGAGCTGTTCCAGGAGACGCTGGAGTCGCTGCGAGTGCTCGGCTTCCTGCCCGAGGAGATTACGGGTGAGCACGAGGCCCTTAGTACCCCGGCTTAGGTGTTCCAGCATTTATCTTTTTATTTGCATTTGCTTATGTGCGGGAGGTGGGTGCATCCGGGTTATGGCACAATCCGTGGGAGTTGAGTCTCTTTCTACTATGGGAGACTGAACTCAGGTTGTCGGGCTTGGCCATCAGTGCCTTTCAGGCATTATTCAGGCATTATTTTTTACTTTAGGTTGCGTGTGTGTGTGTGTGTGTGTACTCAGATGTGCACGCATATATATGTTGTGTGTATGTGAAGGACAGGACAACTTCAGGTATTATCTACTTTGCTTTTGTCCATTTGGTATTTTTTGCATGCATATTGTGCATGTGTATATGTTTTGTGTGTTTGTCTCTATGTATATATTTTGCATGTGGGTGGGTGTGTACATGTGTGTACAGGTGTGTGTACAAGAGAGCATTTGAGTGTGTGTGCCTGTGAAGGTCTAGAGGTGACTTCACGAATCATCCTGGATTGCACTACCTCCTTATTGCTTTGCTCGAGGGTTTCCCAGGCTCCACCTTCCCAGGCCAGAATTGCAGGCCACCTCTATATCCACTTGGCATTTTTACTTGAAATCTGGTGATCTGAACTCTGATCCTTTTGCTTGTGAGGCAAAGGCTTAACCACTGAGGCATCTCCCCAACCCCCATCTTGTTTTTGAGACAGGGTCTCTCACTGGCCTAGAACTTTACAAATAAGTTAGACTGACTGGCCTTTGAGCCCCAGTGATTCTTCTGTCTCCACTTCCACAGGGCCAGGACTATAAGTGTGGGGCACCTCTTTATTTAATTTTATTTATGTATTTGAGAGAGGGAGGAGCACACATATGTGTACAATGATGCATGAGTGGAAATCAGTCAACAACTTTCAGAAGTCAGTTCTCATCTTCCACCATGTGGACTTCAGGGATCGAACTCAGGTCTCCAGGTTTGCAAGCAGGTGCCTTAACTACCAAACTATCTCACCTTCCGAACTTGCAGTTTTATTAAAAGTTTAATACAGGCTGAAGCAGGAGGGTTAGGTGAAAAACAGGCTCTCAGAAAAAGGTAAGACACCCTAAGAGTAAGGACTTCTCAAAGAAGAGTCACAAACTGAGTAGGACCAGAGTGTGGGCGTGGGCTCCTCAAGGGTGGCATAGCCCTTGTTCTGTCCTGGTCAATAAAGACCATCTCCTCACTCGTCTGCTAAGAAACCTTTTCAGTCCCTTGATCAGTGAGATGTAGGGCCGCTCCCTGGCTCAGGATGCTGGGAAGGAATTATCTTCTCATAAGATAACTCCGAAGCCACCAGGCTTGAAGGGGTTTAGTATCCCACCCCACCCCACCCCCAGCCATCTAGATTTCCCAACCTTAATTGTGCAATGCTCCAGTCCACCTGCCTGCTCTGCCTGGCAACCAGCAAATAAATTCACAACTTGTCAGTAGCCAAGGTAGACCGTCGCCTCTCAGTGGCCCGAATGACCCTCTGTGCTGACCTGGCACGGGGTGAAGCCTTGTGCTGTCAAGTTTTGCGTTTTGTAAATTAACTTTTTAGAGTTTGAATTAGTCCCAATCTTCATGTGCTCAAAAGTTTAATATAGAGTTTCGCGTTTGAGAAACAAAGGCATAATATGGTCTCGATCTCTACAGGCCTCCACCCTCATACCTAGAATTATTCAGTTTAGTTCATTAATGTGTTGGGTTCTGGGGACTGAACCCAGGGGTAGGTGCTCTCCCACTGGGTCCCCCCCCAACCCTCACTGTAGTTTCTATGCAGGTGCTGTGCTTCTGAACCATGCTCCCAGCCCCTCACTATGGATTCTAGGCTGGTGCTCTAATGCTGAGCACACCTTCAGACCAGTCACTGGGGATTTTAGACAGGTGCTGTGCAAACCTCCATGGTATAGAAGCAACGTCCTTACCATCCACGAGGTGGTACCAGTTCCAAGCTCTGAACCTGACTTTCCACCCAACCCCCCATCCTGCAGGGATGTTTTATGATTTTGTAGAGGGTTTGGGTTCTGTGGCAGTTTGTATAGTTCACACACAGGGAGCACAGCCCGTGGCCTATGCACAGAAGAGAGAGAACTCCAGGAAATATGCCCACAATTCTCCTAGGGTCAGGAGGAGGCAGAGCTGTGCTGGAGCCCACAGCCAGCCCTGAACTGCTGTCTCCCAAGGGCCTACCGGGACGGGCCTGGGGCCCGTGGAGACAAGAGCCCCTATGAATCTGTCTCCTGGTTTATGTCTGTACCTGCCAGCCAGCAGTGCTATGGATGTTGCAGTGGGGGGGGGGTCAAGCAGTTGGCAGGACACAGGTAGCTCAGTGGTCTGTGTCATGAGTGGAACTCTTAAACTCACAGCAATTCTCCTGCCTCAGCTTCCTGAATCCCAGGTTGTAGGCGTGAGCTACACAGCCAGCGGATTCCACTTTCATTTTTTCTCTCTGTCTCCCTCCCCGCCTCTGTCTCTCTCTATCTCTGCCTCACGTAGCCCAGGCTAGCTTCCCACTCGCTGTGTAGCTAAGGATGACTTTGAACAATCCTGATCCTCCTACCTCCGAATTCTCCAGGATGCAGAATGTCAAGTGAGCATTGCATCATGCAGTGCTGGGAATGGAGCCCAGCGCTTAGTGCATGCTGGGCAAGTGCTCTTCCCCACTGAGTCGCAGCCCCCGCTCTGTCTCATGATCCTGTGCCTCAGTGGTCCTATCTGAGAAATGGGACTATGGTCATTCACAGACTTTGGTAATGACCTCGTCTGTGTTCCAGGAAGGAGATACACAGTGGCCTAAGCGCACAGTGTTTGGAGACAAAGCAATGGAAGAATTCCAGACCATGCAATTAGAGGACCGGGGTTCAAGTCCTCCCTCTGCCTCACACTCAGCTGCCTGCTCCTGAGCAACGATGTCCCCCTGGCTGGACCTCTGTCTTCCCATCTGTGAAACGGAGGTGGTCTGTGAGCCCTGATCATGGTGATGTCCTCTGAGAATGTGTCCTGGAACCAGTGTGGCTGGACATTTAAGTTAGGAACTGTATTTAGTTTTATTTAAGTTCGTGCAGCCGATAACTGCCTTATTGGACAGGTGGCTCTAGTGAGCCACAGCTGTGGCCACATCACAGAGAAGGACAGTGAGGGTCTGAGGCCCGTTTATCCTTCCTGAAGACCTGACTGGCACACCCAGGTGGCTGAGTCCAGGTCACCCAGTCCTGCCCGGCCCTAGCAACTACCCAGCGACACTCTGTCCTGCAAGCAGTCACCTCCGCGTCCATCCTGAGAGGCCCTCACAGGGCGCTGAGGCTGCCAGACTCAGGCCTTTGCTTGTCTCGTCCCACAGCCAGAGTGTCTCTGCTGGGAGAGGCCACTCAGCTTTCCAGCCCTCAGCTCTGCAAACACTTCAGCTCTGGGTGGGGCAGGAGACTGCACCAGAGTGTCCCTTGCCACTCAGGAACCTCTTGGCATTCCTGAAACTCCCCCCACTCCTCGGGCTCTTATTCTAAGAGGGCAGAACTGGAGCCTCCTGGAAGCCCAGCTCCTCCCTTGCCCCAGCTGGGGAAACTGAGCCCCATGTAGGCCTCATTCTTGGCACACCTGTGTATGCGCATGTGTGTGTGTGAGAGGGCACTTGCGTGTGTGTGCTCATGAAGGCCCGAGGGTGACATCTGGAATCATTCTGGATTGTTCTACTTCCTTATTCCTTTGCTCTGGGGTTTCCTAAGCTCTGTCTTCCAGGGCCCGAATCATAGATTGCCGCTATAGAGAGAAAAGGGAAGAAACTTTCAGACACTCAGTCTCAGAAGGACAAGGAGGAAGCCATATTTGGCCTTAAGGTGGGAGAGCATTATTAGAGCAGAGGAAATTCATAGAGTCAGAGAGAGACAGGGAGACAGCCACCCTGACCACGACCCCATAGCAGGACAGTGCCTACCCACCATTTTCACATGGGATCTGAGGATCCCACCTTAGGTCCTTTTGCTTGAGAGGCAAAGACTTTAACCTTTGAGGCATCTCCCCAATCCCAGTTTATCTCTTCTCTCCCCTTCCTCCACCCTCATCGTCCTCCTTGGAGGACCACTCCTTAGTTTATGGGTCCCTCTGCTTTTCATCTATCTTGGCCTTGGGCCAAGGCCCTTGGGCCTTCATGGGCACACACACTCAAGTGCCCTCTTACACACACACATGTCTTTACAGAGTCCTCCTGATCTCAGGACTGTGGCTTTGAACGTTCTTCTAGGGACAGTGAAGGGGGACACCTCCCCTCCCTGTCTCTACCCATACCTCATCCCCAGCACCTGTGACTCAGCTTTTGGTCTGATTTTTTTCCTGATGCTGGATGACATCTCCCACCCTTGGGCTTAGTATGAATGGAAGGAGACAGTGCCCCCTGCCTGCCCCGGCCTGACTGTGAGGCCCTCTGCTATGGCCTGGTTCACTGTGGGGGCCACTCTTCCATGGGGCTTCACTATCATCATTCCTTGAGCTGATAGCATGGGTTTGCTTTGTTTGGCTGTGTTTATTTATGGAAGGGGAGGGCAAGAATGCACACATGCATGCCAGGGTGCATGTGGAGGTCAGAGGTCAAGAATGCACACATGCATGCCAGGGTGCATGTGGAGGTCAGAGGTCAAGAATGCACACATGCATGCCAGGGTGTATGTGGAGGTCAGAGGTCAAGAATGCACACATGCATGCCAGGGTGCATGTGGAGGTCAGAGGTCAAGAATGCACACATGCATGCCAGGGTGCATGTGGAGGTCAGAGGACAACTTTCTACCATATGGGTTTAGAGGATCAAACTCAGATCACCAGTCTTGGTGGCAAACACCTTTGCCTGATGAGCCCTTGCCAACCCTGATTTTTAAAATTGTTTTTATTCAAAATGTGATTATCAGAATGGTATTGTAGCTTATCTCATGTTGCTGATAAATCCATGACAAATAGCTTAGAGGAACAAGATGGTTTTATTTTTTATGATCCCAGCCATAGTTCTTAGTCCAGCTTGGCAGGAGCTCATATCAATACCAGGAGGAAACTCTTCACACCATATCCAGGGATTGCTGAGAGAGGGGCAAACCTCACTTGCCAGACAGAGAGTCTGTCCAAGTATGCTGAGGAATGTCCAAATCTCCAAGCCAGTCGCTCCATCTTTCCCTTTTCCTAGGAAGTGGTCCCACCCAATGTGGGCTGAGTCTTCTCATATCAGTTTCCTGCAGGCTTGCTCAGGATTTGCCTCAACTACTAATTCTTCATAGATGTGTCTAGAGCTCAGCCTTCAATTGCCACATTGACACCTATATATCTAACTAGCACAGATGGTTTCCTCTTATCTTGGGTCAGGGTGTGGTTTTTTTTTTTTTTTTTTTTCTTTAAATGTGTGTGTCTGTCTATGCGTGTGAGCGCGTTCCTGGAAGGACCACAGCCTTGCGTGCTGGCCCTCACCTCCCACCTTGCATGCAACAGAGTTTCTGGTTCAGATCACCACCCACACATTTCCTTCAGTCTCCCCATCCCTGCCTTCCACCTTGGCTTGGAACACTGGGATTATAAACACCTCTGTCTTTGCATGGGCTCAGGGATCTGAACCCCAGTCCGTACACTTGCAGACAGGTACCTGCCTCACCTGTGGGCTTTATTTGAAGCCCTCTGGGGGAGCGCACTCCTGCACACTGTGCTATTATACCCGCCGACCAGCAGAGGGGATTGTTGGACCAGCGTGGTGAGGAGTGAGGGGTGTGTGTGTGTGTTGGGGGGGGGTTCTCTGGCTCTCTGCAGAGATGGATGGAACTTGATGGAACTTGTGCTCCATTCGTGGTGACTTCACAGACTGTCCCTTGGTCAGCACTTCTCTCTGTGCTATGACAGATGGATGGTTCCACTCCTTGCATTTTTCACTCAGCATTTTATTAGGGACACGTTCACATCTACAGGTGAGGTTGTCTAGATTGTAATAAGATAGTGTCACTTACAGACATCCTGGGACACATGCAAAACTGTCCTGAGGCACCTGTGGGCTGCGGGATGGAACCTCCATCTGTGGACTGCTCATCAATATCCACACGTCATTGTGCGTGCAATCCAGAGGGGGAACTCTATTGCAGTTTGCCTGCATGTTGCTGACATGTTCACAACCAAACACCTCGGGGAGCAAGGGGGGTTTATTCTTTCTTACGATTCTAGGTTACGATTCTTAGTCCAGTTTAGCAGGAGAGCTCGTACAGACACTAGGAGCCAAGAGAACTGACTGTATCCACAGGGATTGCTGGGAGAGGGGCAAACCCCACTTGCCAGACTGTAAAACTGTGCAAGTATGCTGAAAAATACCAACATACTGAGCCGGTTCCCTCCATCTTATCCACCTGCCCAGGCAATGGTCCCATCCACCGTGGGCTGGGTCTTCCTTCATCGGTCCATCAGACAGTGTCCTGCAGCTTACTCAGGCTTGCCTCAGCGGCTAATTCTTTATAGGTGTGTCCAGAGTTCATCCATTAATTGACAGGTTGGCACCTATATACCTAACTACCATGAATGCCATCCATCTGCTTTGAGAGACAGCATCTCACTGGCCTGGACCTTACCACCAATTAGGCTGGATAGGTCAGCTGGGAACCCTGGGGATATTTTGTCTGGAGTTCATTTTGTGTGTGTGCACGTGTGTGTGTGTGTGTGTGTGGTGCATGTCCTTGTGTAGAAACCCAAGGTCACTGGCAGGTGCTTCCTCAATTGCTCAATGTTTATTTTTTTTGATGGGGGATATTTGAAATGTCCATGTATGTGAATATGATGTGTGTGTGGGCACATGCACCACACACCACACACGCAGAGGCCAAAGAACAACTTCAAAGAATCAGTTCTCTCCTTCCACTTTTATGCAGGTACAGGGAATCAAACTCATGTCTCTAGACGTGTGCAACAAACTCTACCTGCTTGAGCTGTCTTGCTAGTCTTTCACTGTGTTATGAGACAAGCTCTGGCATAGTGAGCGTAATTCCCCTCGGGTGAGGTGTTTAGACACATATCAGAATTTCCAGCCAGGTATGACCCCTCCTCTGTCCCCACAGCCATGCTGCGAATGGTGTCTGCCGTCCTCCAGTTTGGCAACATTGTCCTGAAGAGAGAGAGGAATACAGATCAAGCCACCATGCCAGACAATACAGGTAACTCCCTTTATTTCCAACCCTGCCTTGCTGTGCCCCCAGCTCCTGCCTGCCGCCCCTTGCAGAGTCCTTGCCCTAAGCCCAGTGGCCAGTCTTTCGTCACTGGGTTCTTTGGTTATGGTGGGTTGTTGGCAGGGTTTTGCAGCCAATACCTCAACAAAACTTTGCATAATTCCTGGCCTTGTGTGTGTGTGTGTGTGTGTGTGTGTGTGTGTGTGTGTGTGTGTGTGTGTGTTTCACCAACAGCTTTAGTCTATAGGCTTTCGTTTGTTTGAGATAGTCTCAAATAGTTCAGGCTGGGCCCAAACTCTCTGTACCTGAGAATGACTATGAACTTCTGATTCTACTGCCTCCACCTCCCAAGGGTTGGGATTAGGGGTGTGCACCACCAGGCACTGCTAATGTCCCTCCTGCTCCTCTTTTTCCTCCTCCCCCTCCACATACTCCTTCATCTCCTCCTCTTCCTCTTTCTCCTTCTTCTCTTCCCCCTCCTCCTCCTCCTTTTTTTTTTTCTCCTCCTCCTCCTTTCTTTTTTCTTCTTTGAGTTTCTGAGCAGGGTGTCACTCTGTGGCTCCGGCTAGTCTGCAGTTCACCAGGCTGACCAGGACTGGCCTTAATCTCGTGCCTCAGCATCCTGAGTGCAGGGATGACTGGCCTGAGGGGCTGTGTCTAGTTTATGCTGGGGATGGAACCAAGGGCTGTGTGCATGCCAGGCAAGCGCTCCTTCAACTGAGCCCCAGCCAACTTCTTTCCCTGTGTGTGTGTACTTGTATGCATGCGGATGCACATGTGAGTACATATGCATATGGAGGCCCAAGGGTGATATCCAAATCATCCTCCATTGCTTTTCCTTCTCACTATTGTGAGCTTGGGTCTAATTCACCCAGAGCAATCGTTAGGGCTAGTCTGGCTAGCTAGCTTGCTCTGGGGCTCCCTACCTTCCCCCTTTGAGGGGTAAGCATTTTAACCACTGAACCATCTCCCCCATCCTCTTTTGGCTTTATATACCCAAAGAAGAGAGCACGCATACTATGCGCACAGTTAGAGGTCAAAGGACAACCTTTGGACGTCAGTTCTCTCCTCCCACTATGTGGGCTTTTGGGAATTGAACTCAAGTCACCAAGTTTTTGAGCAGGCACCTTACCCACTGAGCCATCTCACCAACCTCTATCCCCCAAGTTTTTGAATTGAAGTGTGCACTGCTTATCACCTTAAGTGTATGTGAGGTAGACTTATATTTAAGGAACAAAGAACAAAGTATGGTGGTGAACATTGATGTGGGAGGTCAGCCTGGGGTAGAATGAGATTCTGCTCAAGAAAATTAATTGATAAATAAAAGGCAAAAAATTAATTTGTTTACTTAATTAACTTTCTCCATAGAGTCTGGGGATACACATCCTGGTTCTTTATCTTGTGCGGCAAGTGTTTGATCGACCAGTCGCCTCCCCAGTCTGGATGGAAAATTCTAACACACTCCACATGGCTGTTCAGAGCCATTTCTCAATATAATCTTTTCCTTTCTCGGCTAAAAATCTACAAATACATATAGAGAAAAATTCAAAAGCTTCCCCCCCCCTTTTTTGAGACAGGATCTCATATAGTCCAGACTTGGTTTGTAAGGGAGGATGACCTTGAGTTCCTAATCCTCCTGGCTCCTCCACAGACGGCACCACCACGCCTGCGGACAAAGCCTTAATCTAGAACCGTGTTTCTGTGTTACCGAAGGACTTTCTTTCCCTGCTCTGCTTCCCGACCTCTGGGCTTTTGTCTGGTTTTGTGAAATGGTGTTCGCTCCCTCCACAGTGATATTTGATGTTTGCTTTCTCGGCTACTGCCAGAGTGCCGCGCGAGGAGGGCATCCTTTAAGAATGGTGATACTTCTATCGGGAAAGCCCAGGTCCATCACCACGCTGACTAAATCTCACCCCCTCTCTCCTTAGCCGCGCAGAAACTCTGCCGCCTCCTGGGGCTGGGGGTGACCGACTTCTCCCGCGCCCTCCTCACACCCCGCATCAAAGTCGGGCGGGATTACGTTCAGAAAGCACAGACCAAGGAGCAGGTAGGAGGAAAGATGAGGCACAGGACCGTGGGTCTTAAGCAGCCTAACCTACCTCTGCCACTCAGCCTCTGGCGTGTGCCTAGAATGGTCAACAGGTGTGGAGGTGCGCACCCCCGCCCTGTCCGCACCCCATGACCCTCGGGAATGTCTCACTCGTGCGCCCCAACCTACAGGCTGACTTCGCGCTGGAGGCTCTGGCCAAAGCCACCTATGAGCGCCTCTTCCGCTGGCTCGTCCTGCGGCTTAACCGTGCTCTGGACCGCAGCCCGCGCCAGGGCGCCTCGTTCCTGGGGATCCTTGACATCGCCGGCTTTGAGATCTTCCAGGTGCACGCGGGCTGGGAGCTGGTGCGGGGCCTGGCTGCACGCCCCCATGTGCCTCTCTAGTCCCCCCCCCCACCGTCTGCCGGGCCACACCTGACTCATCCCTCTCTACCCTGCAGCTGAACTCCTTTGAGCAGCTGTGCATCAACTACACCAACGAGAAGCTGCAGCAGCTCTTCAACCACACCATGTTCGTGCTGGAGCAGGAGGAGTACCAGCGTGAGGGCATCCCCTGGACCTTCCTGGACTTCGGCCTAGACCTACAGCCCTGCATCGACCTCATCGAGCGCCCGGTGAGCTGAACACCGAGAACTGCTGCGCCGATGCCCCGCCCACCATGCCCTGGGCGGCTCTCAGTCCCGCCCACCACCTAGCCAGTTTCCCCTTGGTCCCACCTGCCATCTAGATGCTCCGCACTCGGCCCAGACCAGCCTGTGCTTAACCCTGCCCACCACCTGGATGGTCAATCTCACTCACTTCCTAGACCTGCCTCTGTCCAGGACTCCTGCTCCGTCTCCCCTTCCTGCCACCCCCCACTAAGCCTATCACCGTCTAGACTTTTCCCCACAGCTGTGTCCACCCCCCCCATGGATCTGTTGGCTCAGCACCACTCTCCTCCCTCACCTACACTCATGGATCTGCCCACCACTGACACTCACCCTCTTCTGCCCTGCCCACTGGATGGGCCAACCCTCATTCAGCCCTGCTGACCCCTTGAACTCACCCTCGCCCTCCTGTCAACTGCCTGTCAACTCTGGCTAGAAACTTGCCTAGATCTGTCCTGCCCATCTCTAGACACACCTGCTACCTCGACCCACACCCAACCTAAAGCTCAGACCCACCTGCCACCTGGCCCTGTCCCACGGAATGTGCAGACACAGGCCTTCCTCTCTACTTAACCCAACTTGGATACAATCGGCTGCAAACTGCCCATGCCAAGCCCCAAGTAGTGCCCTAACTGGCTGGGTCCTGCCCACCACTGTAGCTCCGTCCAGCCCTACCCACTCATATAAATGAGCCTCCTCCTCTGGCTGCCACAAGAGCCTCATCCCATTCTCCATCCCTGCCCACTGTGGACCAGTGGAGACTCTGTAGACCTAGCCCTTGCATTTGCCTTAACCTAACTTTTCCCCCTTTTAACTGTTTGTGTAAGATTGTGTGTGTGCATGTGTGTACACAAGTGCATTTGAGTGTGTGTCTATGGAGGCCCAAGGGTAACATTAAGAATCATCTTCCATCGCTCTCCCCCCTTACTGTTGTGAGCCTAGGTCCCTAGTTAAACCCAGAACAGTCATTAGGGCTAGTCTGGCTAGTCAGCTTGTTCTGGGGATTCCCCAGGCTCCGCCTTTCAGGGCTGGGATGACAGGATGCTGCCCTGTATTTTTACATGGTATCTGGAGATCTAAACTCAGGTCCCTTTGTTTTGGAGGCGAGGGCTTTGACCTCCCCAGACCCCCTTTCTGTACTGAGGAGGAACCCAGGGTTGGTCTCCTTCCAAGCAAGAGCTTTGCTGCTTAGACACGTCTCCAGCTTTAGGAACCTGTGTCCAGCTACTGGGGCCCTGACTGCTCTGTCTCTCCTGTCCCCGGTCAGGCCAATCCCCCCGGGCTCCTGGCCCTGTTGGATGAAGAGTGCTGGTTCCCGAAGGCTACAGACAAGTCATTTGTGGAGAAAGTAGCCCAGGAGCAGGGAGGTCACCCCAAGTTCCAGCGCCCCAGACAGCTGCGGGACCAGGCAGACTTCAGCGTTCTACACTATGCAGGCAAGGTAGGACTGGGGTGCATTGGGTGAGAACTAGGCAGTGACTGGACTGTCCAGTCAGCCCAGGTGTTGGACAAGGAAGACCAGAGTGGGAGGTGCAGATGCAGTTCAAGGTGTGGACACCAGGTGGTGCCAGTGGTCCAGCCCATGGTGCGTGTCAGCATCAGGAGACTGACTTCTGGGAGAGCTGGGGACCAAGACACCCCCTTCCCCCCATCACACCCTCCTCTGCCTGACCATTCAGGTCGACTACAAAGCCAATGAGTGGCTGATGAAGAACATGGACCCGTTAAATGACAGTGTGGCTTCCTTGCTTCACCAGAGCACAGATCGGCTCACGGCTGAGATCTGGAAAGATGGTGAGGATGACCTTTTTCCAGGCTGTCCCTCCCCCTCTTCCAATCCTGCCCCCACTCCCCCAGTGTGACCCTGATCTCTACTTAAACCCAAAGTAGATGGTTGTACAAACAGCACTTTCCAGTTAGGGAAGGGAAGATGGGCAAGTGGATGGATGGCTGGATAGGTGAGTGTGTAGACAGGTAGATGAGTGTGTGGGTGTGTGGATGGGTAGACTGATGGATGGATGGGGGATGGATGGATAAATTGGTGGATTGATAGACAGGCGAATGGATGAATGGTTGGGTGGCTGGGTGAATAGACGGATGGATGGATGGGTGGATGAGTGGGCGGATAGATGGATGGGTAGATGGATAAATGAATGGATGGACAGATGGGTGAATGGATAGGTGGGTGTATAGATGGTAGATGGATGGGTGACCGGCTGGGTTGGTGGGTAAGAGGTGTATGGATGGATGGACAAATGGATGGATGGATGGATGGACGAATGGATGGATGGATGGATGGACGAATGGATGGATGGATGGATGGATGATGGATGGATGGATGGATGGATGGATGGACGGACGAATGGATGGATGGATGGATGGATGGACAGCTAAGTGGAAGAGTGGGTGAGTGACTGGATGGGAGGGTGGGTAAATGGGTGGGTGACTGAGCTGGTATCATAGTGAGCATCCCTAGAAGAAACAAGGCCAGTGTGCCCACAGTCCCTGTACTGTGAGGCACAGGTTGTAGTGATAGTGGCTCATGCAGTCAGACCAGAAAACTATTAACCTTCCCTTAGTCTCTGCAGGGTCCCGGGACCCTATGGCTGTTCAAGACCTAAGGAAAACACCATGATGACTGCACATAGCATCCACACATGTTTCGTACACTTTCTCTTTTCCCTTTTGCCCATGTACTCTTTTTGCCTCAAAAAGTGACATTTATTCTAAGAGAGGAAAACAAAAGTTGACATGTCCATCACTTGCTCCTTCCTTCTCCCACACCAATCTGTCATCATCTCTAGATGACATGGAAATCGTTGCTGCATCAGTATGAAAGGAAAAGTCTACTGTGTCCACAGCAGAAATGTTTTCTAGTTTTTCTATTAGCAGTTGGTAGATTTAGAGATTTACAACCCGGATATATAATGATCTATCACACACTACTCACACCTGCCATCCCCATACTCGGAGGCAGAGGCAGGAGAATCACTACAAGTTCCTGACAAACCTGGTCTACTTAGCAAGTCCCAGGTCAGCCAAGGGGACCAAAAGAGGGAACTGGAGAGATGGCTCAGTGGGTGAGTGATTGCTACACAAGCATGACCTGATTTCAGATCCCGGCACCCACATACTAGTCAGGCTTGGTGCCTGATATTCTAACACTGGTGCAGTACAGAGAGTATAGACAGGTGGATCCCAAGGACTGGGTGTCCAGACAGTACAGCCTGAGCAGCAAGTTCTGGATTCAGTAAGAGACTCCATCTCAAAACATAAGGTGGAGGAATGGTAGAGAAAGGCATCTGATGTCAACCTCATGAATGTACATCCATGCACACACATGCATGGACACATGCACACATGAACATGTGTTGTAAGCACACATACGCATGCAACATGACACACATTCACACATGGACATACATGCACACATGCCCAGGCACATGCATGAACACATGTGCACATGAATGTATATTCATACATAAGCATATTCATCCATGGACACATGAACACATGCATATGCACATTTAGCGACACACATGCACACATGCTGCTTGCACAACTCACACATACACACACAAACACATGTTCATGTGCACACTCACGCACATATATACAATGCACACACGTACATGCACCCATCCCCAAACTCTGGATGTGCTCAATAAGGGAGAATTTTCTAGTCTTGTTTGAGGCTGTACGTTCAAACCCCAGCACTGAACAAACAATTCCAATAAAAGAGGTGCATGAGGTGTGTGGACACGTGGTCACCTCCTCACAGTGCTTGTGGCTGCGTGGGCCTGCACTCCCTAAAGTGATAAAGACATTTGTCTAGAAGAATTCAAGTCCATAGCAAAGTAGTAGATGACTGTGACCTTCTGGAAGGTCATCAGAGGGAGGCCTCGGCTCTCAGTGTCCTGGGGTCAGAAGGAGAGGTACCAGCCAGGTGTGCTGACCAAGATCTGGAGTCCCCTGCTTGGAGCCACAGAGAAAGGGTGGAGAAGGGACACAGGGAAAGGGTGGAATTTGGGCCATTGCCCAACTGTCTGCCTTCATCCTAGCATCCTGGGGAGAAGAGCGTCTCTGCCTCTAGGGACAGCCAACCAACACACAGTGGAGCATCCTGCTAGTTCCCAAGCTTCCTAGTACTCACAGCTAAGCTGGGGGAGATGGCTCAGGATAAAATTCTTTGTCTCACAAGTGGAAGGACCTGAGTTTGGATCCCCAGATCCCATGTAAAAATTCCAAGAGGGTATGACACTAGCCTGTACTTTCCTCCCTGGAAGATGGAGCCTGAGAAAAACCCCAGAGCAAACCAATGAAGAGACAGAGCCATCCAGGATGGTTCCCAATGTCACTCTTGGGCCTCCACAGGAACACATATTTAAGTGTCCTCTAACACACATACAAATACACACATGTACACGTGTGCAAAAAATTAATAGATGCAGCCTCTAAAGGATGTAGATGAACTTACATTACATCCATACAAAGGATGTCAGTGGCCTCAAAGGTCACCAGGTTCCTGCTGCTCATTCTGTGCTGACCACCACCCTCTCTTTCTCCCTGTCACTTTCTCTCCCTCCTCTCCCCACACATCTCCCCACCATCTCTCTCCATCTCTTGCATCTCCTTCCATCACCCCCCGCCCTTCATCTGTCCCCTCTCCTAGAACCTGGGGGCCTCCAGCAGTTCTCTTTCCTGGGCTCCTTCCCACCGTCGCCCCCCGGATCTGCAGGGAGGCCTGACTCTGCCACTTCTCCAGCGGGGGCTGGGTGTCTCTGTGCACCCACGGGTGAGGCCTGTCGGACACGGTGGGCGAGCAGTGGGTGGGAACGACTGTCCCTCCAGGAGGTCTGTCCTCTTCCTCCCCCTTCCTCTTAGGCCCTTGTCCTTCCTACAGTCCTCTAACTAATCCACGGTGTATAAAACACAAGTGTGTGTTATCTTGTGTGAAGTCCTCTTCCGCAGAATCCACTAAACAACCTCATGAGGCAGATGTTCCTACTGTCATCTCCCAGTATGCAAATAAGAAAACAAGCACAGAGACTTTTTATATATATAACTTGCTTCAGGTCACACAGCCAGTCAGTGATAGAACAAGGATTTAAACCCAGACTCTCCTGTGCTCTGTAAATGTAATCAAAACAACTGTCATCCTGACACCCAGGAAGCTGAGGCAGGAGGATGGCCATGAGTTCAAGGCCAGTCTGGGCTATGAACACAGCAGAAGACTGGGTTGACTCCCCTCTCTTCTGCACCTGTTTTTCCCCCCACAGTGGAGGGGATTGTGGGGCTCGAGCAGGTGAGCAGCCTTGGAGACGGACCCCCCGGTGGCCGCCCACGCCGTGGAATGTTCCGGACCGTGGGTCAGCTCTACAAGGAATCTCTGAGCCGCCTCATGGCAACGCTCAGCAATACCAACCCTAGTTTTGTCCGTTGTATCGTCCCCAACCATGAGAAGAGGGTGAGTTGGGCAGCCCAGGGGAGAGGTTGGTACCTGGCAGATGGAGGAATGTCCCAGCCCAGGCCTGGCTGTTGGAAAAAATCGATCCACTCATATGGTTTAAATTTACTGAGCACCTACTATGTGGCGGGGATAAGGGTACAGCAGCAGAGCACATGGCTGCTCATGTCCCTGGGAGCCACAGTTTCATAGGAGCTTCTTGGCAGCCAGGGCAAAAAGGGAAATCTAACAAATCACACATTTGACTAACTAGCCACTCTAAAAGAGTGAATTGGTAGCAGTGGTCAAGATCACGTACGATTTGATCTGGTCAGGGAAGACAAGGAAGGCTCCCTGGAGGAGGGGATGGCGGCCGATCTCCAAAGCATAGGTCAGGTGACAGGTCAGAACATGCACAGTGGAAGGCATGAGGGTAACTGGCCAGCCTGGGCCATGGGGTGAATTCCAAGGCAGCCGGGATAACTTAGTGAGGCTTAGTCTTAAAAGGTTAAAAAGAGGGGGGGGGCGTGGCCCAGGGGCAGAGTGCCCCCTGGCTGTGATGGCTGCTGACGCTGCCCAACGTCCATCCTGCAGTCTGGCAAGCTGGAGCCCAGGCTGGTACTGGACCAGCTGCGCTGCAATGGCGTCCTCGAGGGCATCCGCATCTGCCGCCAGGGCTTCCCCAACCGCATCCTCTTCCAGGAGTTCCGGCAGCGGTAAGTCTCGGCGTCAGTGGAGGGAAACTGAAAGGGGGGGGTTGCGGATTCAGAGCTGGGTACTTACACACTACTGAGTGTCAGGACCCCCTCTGTGGGGGCAAGAGGGCTATGGCCCACTCAGAAAAAAAAAATCACAGAGCATGCAAAGAGCCTGGGGCACTTCGCTGCTGTTTGGGGACAGTGCTCCCCAAACCAGGAACTGAAGATCACTTAAGCATGTGGTCTTCTTCTGGCCATAAGGGTGATGCTGAGTGCTGAGGAGACAGCTCAGTTGGTAACATGGGTGCCCCACGAGTGCCAGGGCCCGAGATTGATTTCCCCACAACCTTAGGTATAAAAAGAAGCGCTGCAATGTGTAACTGCCATCCGACACAGGGAAGCCAGACAGAGGGTCTGGGGTCAGCCCACCTGGCCTGTCGGTAGGCTTCAGGTTCAATGAGGGATCCCGTCTCAACATACAAGGTGGGAGCTGGGAAGCCTTTGCCTTGGAAGCAAAAGGACCTGAGTTCTGATCCCATATGCCATGTAAAAATGCCAGGCAGATAGGGTGGTGGCCTGTAATTCTGGCCCTGGAAGGCAGAGACTGGGAAACCCCAGAGCAAAGCAGTAAGGAGGTAGAGCAATCCAGGATGACTCCCCGTGTCACCCTTGAGCCTCCACTGGCACACAGAGTGCCCTCTTGTAACCCATGAGGATGAGGAATTCAAGGTCATCTTTGGCTACATGGGGAGCCTGCGGTCAGCCTGAGCTATACAAGACCCTCATTTCAACAATAACAAAAACCCAACAAGATTTTTTAAAAAGTTGCAGTAACTTACAAGGCTGAGGCAGGGGGATTGAGACAGTGAGGACCTATGTCCAAAAAAATTTTTTAAAGTCAATTTATCATTGGAGGTGTGTGGCATGCCTGTGTTTCTGGCAAGTCTTGTCAGTCAGGCGTGTGTCAGACGTGTCCTTCTCCCTCTTCTCCAATACTCTCCCCAATTGCCGCAGGTACGAGATCCTCACTCCCAACGCCATCCCCAAAGGTTTCATGGACGGCAAGCAGGCGTGCGAGAAGATGGTGCGTGTGGGAGGTGGGACCCCGGGTGTTCCCAGGAGGCGCCATCGCCGGGTCTGACCCTCCTTCCTCACTGTCTGCTCCCCTTCGCCCCTCACAGATCCAAGCCTTGGAGCTGGACCCCAACCTGTACCGGGTGGGGCAGAGTAAGATCTTCTTCAGGGCAGG
Source organism: Typhlomys cinereus (assembly GCA_023101885.1). NCBI lineage: Eukaryota > Metazoa > Chordata > Mammalia > Rodentia > Platacanthomyidae > Typhlomys > Typhlomys cinereus. The sequence continues at coordinate 143,870 of JALPQD010000800.1, read as the reverse complement.
GGTCCTGGCGCAGCTGGAGGAGGAGCGGGACCTGAAGGTCACCGACATCATCGTGTCCTTCCAGGCCGCTGCCAGGGGCTACCTGGCTCGCAGGTGGGGGCGCCTGCCTGTGTCCCAGGCTTTCTTGGGGGAGGGGGGTTCAGAGCAGCTGGCCTCTCTGCCCCAAGCCACCAGGTGGCAGACATTGGCTGTGCCTGAATTTGGCAGGAGTTGGGTGTTAGCTGGGCTGAGCATAGGCAAGGTTGCTAAGGATGCCAACTGGAGGTGGTGGCAGTGCAGGCCTAAGACCCTGCCACAGCCAGCCTCTCCCCAGCTCACACAGGGCGTACCTCAGGAGGCAAGAAGGAATGACCGGGTCTCCTTCCCCTCTTGGAACATGAATCTGAGAGCAAAACAAAATGAAGGGTGCCCCATTCCCGGCTGAAGGTCTGCCACCTTTGCAGTAGCACTGGGGACCCACAGAGAGCTGTGAGCCTAGGGCGCTAGGGTCAGCATGGTGGGTTGCACTATAGGAAAAGATTGGATGGGGACAGAGAGAGAGTGAGGCGCAGCAGGTCTAGAAGCTGTGGAGGAGCCCTGGCCAGGGTGGGGAACGTGCCTCAGTGGGCAGAGTGCTTGCCTGGCATGCACAGAGCCCAGGGCTCCGTGCCCAGCACTGCACGAACCAGACATGGTGGCACATGCCTGTCATCCCAACACCTGGATCAGGAGTTCAAGGTCATTCTCCGCTATGTTGCAAGTTTGAGGCCAGCCTGGGCTGCTGGAGACCCTGCTGCCTACACACAGCAGGTGTCTGATGCCAGTTGCCGAGGGGGCGGCCCACACTCAGCTGTGTCCCCTTGCCGCCACCTTAGGGCCTTCCAGCGGAGGCAGCAGCAGCAGAGCGCCCTCAGGGTGATGCAGAGGAACTGTGCCGCCTACCTCAAGCTCAGGAACTGGCAGTGGTGGCGACTGTTCATCAAGGTGAGCAGCTGCCCTCCCGGAGGGCAGACCACTACTCTCCTGCAGGGCCTTGGTGGTCTACACCCGTAAAATGGGGCAGCTAGCCCAACCTCTTTTATGCAGGATCCTTCAAATGTCACGTGACAGAGAGTCTTATTTAAGATAACGGAGAGTTGGGCTAGACAGATGGCTCAGAGGTTAAGTCTCTGCCTCACAAGCAAAGGGACCTGAGTTCCAACCCAGATCCCACCTAAAAATGGCAGATGTAACAGTAACTCTAGCCCTAGAAGGTGGAGCCTAGGAATTCCTGGAGCAAGCTGGCTAGACAAACTAGCCCTAATGGCTGCTGTGGGTTACTGACCAGAAGATGGAAGACAGATGGAAGATGATTCCTGAGGTCACACTTGGGCCTCCACAGGCACACACACTCAAGTGCACTTGTGTACATACACTCACACATGTGTTCACTCACATGCAAACACACATATGAAAGGAAAAAAAAAAAAAACCATAGAGGGTGGCTTCGTTCGGTCTGCCATGCCGGTGCAAGGAGGCCAAGGTAGAAGACCCCAGACCTTGCTGGGCAGTGGCTGGGCTGCTGGACCACTGAGGCCCCGGGTGGTCCATATAAACTGCCAAGGTGGCCATGCAGCACTAGGTCAGTGGAGGGCTGACGGTCGGAGTTCCAGGCCAGCCTCCAGCAGGCAGAAGAAGGGCTCCCTGGTCGGCCGCCCACTAGCCAGTGTCGCCGCAGGTGAAGCCCCTGCTGCAAGTGACGCGTCAAGATGAGGTGCTGCAGGCGCGCGTCCAGGAGCTGCAGAAGGTGCAAGAGCTGCAGCAGCAGAGCGCGCGGGAAGTTGGGGAGCTTCAGAACCGCGTGGCAGAGGTGATGGGCAGAGCCTGATGTGAGGGGTGACACCGCGGCTAGAGGGACAGGACTTCACGTGAGGAGCAGGACCTAGCTGTAAGGGACGGGGCCTATATGTAAGGGGCTGGAAGGGCGAGACCTGTAAGGACTGAAGTAAGGGCCACAGGGGAAGGACCTAGGCGGGATCTAATGTGAAGGGCGGGACCAGAGCTTGAGAGGCGGGGCCTGCAAGTGGGGCTGGATCAGGGCTGGAGAAGCAGAGTTTGGGCGGACCCTGGATTGCGAGGGGCGTGGCCGGGACTGGAGGGGCATGACAGGGGTGACGATTTGTGGGCGTGCCAGAGTGCAAGGGACGGTGCCTGACCTGCAATTGGGGGGGAGGGGCGGTCAGCGTTCCGGATGCGGCCCCAGGACAGGACTGGTGCAGGTGGGCTGTGGAGGTAAGGGAGGTGATACGTCGCAAACTTTTGCCTCTGTGATAGGGATTATGGGATCACCCCGAGATGGGGGGAGCCTGATTCAGGCTGCTCCCTAACCCAGCCCCACTGTCCCCAGTTGGAGGAGGAGCGCTCGCGCCTGGCTGAGCAGCTGCGGGCCGAGGCCGAGCTGTGCTCTGAGGCCGAAGAGACGCGCGTGCGGCTGGCTGCCCGCAAGCAGGAGCTGGAGCTGGTGGTAACTGAGTTGGAGGCGCGCGTGGGCGAGGAGGAGGAGTGCAGCCGTCAGTTGCAGGGCGAAAAGAAGCGTCTGCAGCAGCATATCCAGGTGGGGCAACTCTTGGCTCTAATTTAACAAAGCAAAAAGTATAGAGATTTCATACAAGTAATGGGAGGCTCTAAAGTGGGCAGCTTCAGGTACAGCTAGATTCAGGTGTTGAAGAATTGCGTCTGTCTCCTGGTTCTGTGGGCCTCTGCCTTGAGTCACCCATAGACATCCCACTGTCTCGTGGCTGCTCTCCAAGGTCCAGGGTGTAAGAGGAAACATGCAAGGGACCTTTGCACAGGGGAGGGGGATTGTCACCCATTTTCAGTACTTAGTATGAACAGACACTCAATAAGTGCTTGTCACGGCATGTGAGTGGGCCAGGAAGGCCTTTCTAGATCCTGTCTTGCATTTCCCCCGATGTGGATACGTGTAAACTCCAGCTCTGAAAACATCTTCCCCCACCTCGCCTGGCAGGAGCTGGAGACCCACCTGGAGGCAGAAGAGGGTGCCCGGCAGAAGCTGCAGCTGGAGAAGGTGACCACGGAGGCCAAGATGAAGAAGTACGAGGAGGACCTGCTGCTGCTGGAGGACCAGAACTCCAAGCTGAGCAAGGTGGAGGAAGGGGCCTGGCGCTGAGGGGGCGGGGCATAGGTGATGGATGGGCAGAGGGTAGCTGGCCATGGGGAAGGGGCACAGGCAGATACGGTAGGGTACTCCTACTGGGAAGTGGGACACTGGCGCTGGGTAGGGGGCGCTGGCAATGGGATGATGGCAGTGAGGGGGGTGTGGATGAGTGGGTTTGCTGTTGATGTGCTGAGGGATGCTGACCAGTGGGACCCCAAGGCAGCCTTAGCCTAGGGTAAGCACAGGCAGAGGGAGTGACGCTCAGAGTGTGAGAAGGTAGCCCAGCCATCAGGAGTCGTGAGTGACTGAGTGATGTCAAGTGTCACACTCACCTGGGTACATCGGTGAATCCTTGGTTTCCAGCTTTACAGATTCAACCAGATATAGGTGGAAATCGTTTATTTATTTTGTATGTGTGTGTATAGGTCTGAGAACAATTTCGTGGAGTTGGTTCTCTCCTGCCACCTTTACTTGAATTCTGAGGATTGAACTTAGATCTCAGACTTGTGTGCAAGCCCTTTTACCTACCAGACCATATCACTGGATCTGTCTTTTTTTGTTGTTTTTAAGTAGCAAGTACAGAGCTAGGTATGGTAACTCATGCCTGTCGTCCCAGCACATAGGAGGCTGAGGCAGGAGGATTGACAGGGTTCAAGGCCACCCTGGGCTACACGAAACTCTAAGAGACAAAAATTAAAATGAAGTGCCCAGAAGATTGTGTAAGCTCCATGCAAACTCCATTCTGTCTGGGATGAAGGAGTGAACTGTCTGTGGGATTTGGATCTGTAGAATCCATACTTAAGCAATTTTGGTCCATAAAGTAACTCCAAGGGACAGTGGGCTGCAGCAACTACTTTGGGGGGTCAGAGTTCAGTCTCTTGATCCTCCCAAGGATGCACCTCCTGATGCCTTGGAAGCATAAGTCCTTAGGCCTGCTGACTTAACATCAGGTTTTGAATAGCCACATTTCATTCTAGAAAATTCTATAGGATCTGAAACTCACTTTGTGGCTCGGGACTGGTGTGGAATACCTTTATCTGTTGAGTCATCTCGTCCCCCCCTTATTTAATTAATTCATCTATTATGAGAGATGGAAGAGAAAGAAAGGGAAACGTGCATGGGTGGAGGTCAGAAGACAACTTTCAGAAGTCAGTTCTCTCCTTCCACCGCGTGGGCTTCTGGGGATCAAACTCAGGTCCCCAGGTTTTTGAGCAGGCACCTTGGTTCCCGAGCTACCTTGGGGGCCCTAATTCCCCTTTTTCAGTTCTGGGAATGGAACATGCTGGGATCCCCAGTCCTGTGACCCTGTGTAGGGTGACAGTGGAAGGGTTGGAACTAATGCCACTCAGGTATGGCAGCTTGGTGGACAGGTGGATCACTAGACCCCAGGCGGGCGAGGACTGGGACAGGAAGGTGGGAAGGGTCATGTATCCTGAGCCCCTTCTGTTTCTAGGAGCGACGTCTGCTGGAGGAGCGCCTGGCCGAGTTCTCATCGCAGGCAGCGGAAGAGGAAGAGAAGGTGAAGAGTCTCAGCAAACTGCGTTTCAAATACGAGGCAACAATTGCAGACATGGAGGGTGAGCAAGGGGTGGGGAGTGGGGGTGGGGATGTTCGCAGCAGTCAGAGGGAGGAGACCAGGCATGGGGACAATCAGAGGGAGAAGGCCATGCACGGGAAGGAGGCTGTGAATATGGAGATTCAAAGGAGGTCATGCACACATAGCCTGAGGGGAGGAGGCAATGCACAGGGGCAGTCTGAGGAAGGAGATTGTGCACACAGTCAGAGAGAAGGGCCTGTGCACGTGGGCAGTCAGAGGGAGGAGGCATTGCACAGGGACAGTCTAAGGGAGGAGCAATGTACAGGGGCAGTCTGAGGGAGGAGGCAGTTGTTTGTGGCCAAGGCCTCTCTGGCCACCGTCCACGGAGCACTCCCATCCATGCTGCAGAGCGACTGCGGAAGGAGGAGAAAGGCCGGCAGGAGCTGGAAAAGCTGAAGCGCAGGCTGGACGGGGAGAGCTCGGAGCTGCAGGAGCAGATGGCGGAGCAGCAGCAGCGGGCGGAGGAGCTGCGCGCCCAGCTGGGCCGCAAGGAGGACGAGCTGCAGGCGGCATTGGCCAGGTGCGCGAGGACCATGCAGCCAGGAACATTCCAGAAACAGGGCAGGAGGAGCCTTGAGGTCCAAGACCCAGACAACCCACTCCTACCTGGCATGCTGGGGGCCATAATTGGGGTCCTAGCACCCACACTCGTTGAGCTCCTACAAACATGACTCTTGACATACCTGTTTATTTTCCACTCTGCACTTCAGGCTAAGATGCCTTAGATTGGGGCGGTGGCTCGGGCCACCCCAGTACTCAGGAGGCTGGAAACAGGAAGATGATCATGAGTTCCAGTCCAATCTGAGCAACTTGTGGAGACTTTGTCTAGAAAGCACCAACTAACAAAAGACCAAAAACAAGGCTGGGGTGGTGGTTAGGAGTCGAGCCTTTACGAAAGGACCGAAGTTCAGATTTTCAGATTTGAAAAATGCTGGGTGAGTGTAGGTAGTGGTGACCTGTCATTCCGGCCCTGGAAGGTAGAGCCTGGGAGTCCCCAAAGCAAGCTGGTGAGCCAAACTAACCCTAACGGTGTGCGCTGGGTTGAATCAGAGACTTCCACACAGTAAGATGGAAGAGTGATGGAGGAAAGTTCCCAGTGTCACCTTTGGATCTCCAAAGGCACACACATTAACTGCAGTCGTGTACACACACCAACCCCCATGCACACACACACACACACACACACACACACACACACGAAAGAAAGTACAAAAAGCCCACAGCCATTTACAAAAACACTGGTTTGTGTTAGGAACTGAGTGACCACCAAGGTTTTGGGGACGGAGTCACATGATCAGCAACACAGCAGGATTCCAACCCACACAGCCTCCAGATCCTTCTGTCACCTGCTGGTACCAACGTCTCTGGGTTCTCATTTTCCTCCCAGGGCAGAGGAGGAGGGTGGGGCCCGTGCCCAGCTGCTCAAGTCCCTGCGGGAGGCACAGGCTGGCCTGGCTGAGGCCCAGGAGGATCTGGAGGCTGAGCGTGTGGCCAGAGCCAAGGCGGAGAAGCAGCGGCGTGACCTGGGCGAGGAGCTGGAGGCGCTGCGCGGGGAGCTGGAGGACACGCTGGACTCCACCAACGCACAGCAGGAGTTGCGGTGAGGCCCCCCTCCCTGCCCCCATGGCCACGGGCAAGAAGAAGGTCAGAAAGAAATCCCTGAGATGGGCCTTTTGGACAGGGTTTTGAATGCCAACTGTGAGTTCACCGTTAAGTCACACTGTCCTGTGTTACTGCTCAGGTTACTCAGGAAGTGTGTTAGCTACCTTTGTCCACATCAGTTAACACACTGGAGATCACCCCTGCCAGACCTCGCATGCTGACCTCACATGCTGACCTCGCAGGTGTGCCCAGGGGTAGTTATCATCAAAACAGCTCCACCTGCTGGGGACACCACATTCAAACACACAGTCCCCATGTGCTCTCCCAAGTTCCACCATGCCTGAAATCCTGCTCCCCCAAAAAGGTCCAAGCGGGAGCAGGAGGTGACTGAGCTGAAGAAGGCGCTAGAGGAGGAGGCTCGGGCTCACGAGGTGGCCGTGCAGGAGCTGAAGCAGAGACACGGTCACGCCCTGGGAGAACTGTCTGAGCAGCTGGAACAGGCCCGGAGGGTGAGTTAGGCAAAGGGAATTGGTTGAGTTGGGGGGAGGGTGGCTATTAGTGGGAAAGGTCTGATTCTCTCAAAGTAAAACCAAGAGGGGGGGTGCAGGATAAATTCACCAGATAAGAAGTGCATTCTAGGCTTGGAGACAGCATGTGCAAAGGCCCCAAGGCAGGCGAGAGGCCTGCTGAGGGGTATCACCCCAGACCTGCTGACTGGCTCACCTCGAGGCTCCAACAGGGCAAAGGTGTATGGGAGAAAACTCGGCTGGCCCTGGAGGCCGAGGTGTCTGAGCTTCGAGCGGAGCTGAGCAGCCTACAGACAGCTCGGCAGGAAGGCGAGCAGAAGAGGCGGCGCCTGGAGATGCAGCTGCAGGAGGTGCAGGGCCGAGCAGGCGATGGGGAGCGGGCACGTGCAGAGGCCACAGAGAAGCTGCAACGCACCCAGGTAAGCAAGGCGCTCAGGGCTGAGTGGATGGGAACAAACACCTGCTCCACGGCAGGCCAGACTGGACACCCTGGTATCCAGCTCCACCCTGTCTAATGGAGCGAGTCTGTGGTGTTAGCGCAACAGCCTGGGGACCAACTCCCCGAGCTGTATCTCTGGAGTGGCCTGAGCATCAGGCTCCCTTCTAAGTTTCTTTGAATTTCTGGAGCCTCAGCCCCACTCCCCCTCCAGAAGAGAATGTTGCAAATCAGAGAGAGGAAGGAGCTACACAGTGGCTGACAGCTGAGTTCTGGCTGTGACCCCCGTGAGATGCCTGCCTGCTCTGAGCAGTTCTGCCTGAGGCACAGTCACTCTGGTGCCTCTCCAAGCTGTTCTAATATAATCATGGGTCAGTTACTGGTATTTGGGGTAACAATTCCTTTTCTTTCTTTCTTTCTTTCTTTCTTTCTTTCTTTCTTTCTTTCTTTCTTTCTTTCTTTCTTTCTTTTTCTTTCTTTTTCTTTCTTTTTCTTTCTTTCTTTTTCTCTTTCCTTTCTTTTCTTTCTTTCCTTTTTTCTTTCTTTCTTTTTCTTTCTTTCTTTCTCTCTTTCTTTTCTTTCTTTCCTCCCTCCCTCCCTTCCTTTCTCTCTCTCTTTCTTTCTCTCTCTCTTGTGTACCAGAAGACACTTGAGTATGTGTGCCTGCAGAGGCCCAAGGGTGACATCAGGAATCATCCTGGATTGCTCTACCTCCTTGTTGCTTTGCTCTGTGGTTTCCAGGCTCTGCTTTCCAGGGCCAAAATTACAAGCTATCACTATTTCCACCAGGCATTTTTATGTGGGCTCTGGGAATCAAATTCAAGTCCTTATGAGAATTTGATATTTCAAGTTCTAGGACTTGGGTATTTTATATCTAATTGTTATCCCTAAGTCATTTTTATAGTTCTTCAGAATTTGTTTTACTATGAGTTACATATTACTCTTCATAAATGTAATAAATAATGTGCTTTAAAGGAAAAAAAACTCAGGTCCTTCTGCTTGTGAGGCAAAGATTTTAACCCCTGAGCTCTCTCTCCAGACCCTGGATTTTAATTTTTGAGACAGAGTCCACATGGCCAGCCTAAAACTGCATAGCCCAGGCTGATCTAGAACTCAGGACAATCCTCCTGCCTCACCCTTCCAAGTGCTGGAGTCTCCTAAGCCTAGGTGTCTCTGTGACATGCTCTTCCCAGCTCTGCCACTGCTGATTTCTGTGTGGAGGTGGGGAGGGGTGTGCTGTGCTCACTGGTTTGATCCCCAGAGTCTAAACTCATAGTGAGGGGAGGGGAGCTGACTGCGTCTGCCAGGTGGACGCCACCGTGTCCCCCATCCGTAGGTGGAACTCGAGAGCGCGTCTGCGGCGCTGAGTGAGGCGGAATCCAAGGCCATCAGGCTGGGAAAGGAGCTCAGCAGTGCAGAGTCCCAGCTGCGTGACACCCAGGTGATACCCGCGCTCCCGCTCCTTGCTGGCTGCAGCCCCCAACCTGTTGGTCAGCCCACTTGACCCCTCTACTGTCCCCTTCACCCACAGGAGCTGCTCCAGGAGGAGACCCGGGCAAAGCTGGCCCTGGGGTCCCGTGTGCGTGCTATGGAGGCAGAGGCCTCCGGGCTCCGGGAGCAGATGGAGGAGGAGGCCGCTGCTCGGGAGCGGGCCAACCGGGAGTTGCAGAGTGCCCAGGCCCAGGTGGGCAGTGAGCACCCTGTCATCAGCACAACTCCCCATATCCTGGGTTCAGCTGGCCTTGCTCAGGGATGGATGGTCCAGTGCCCATCCACACCAGACCTAAGGACCATCCCCCATCCCCTCAGGATATCCCCACTACCACCCCTGTCCATGTGTACATGTGTATAGGGGTGTGTGTGTCTGTATTCTGTCTATACAAGAGGTCCCTTGAGTATGTGTGCCTAGGGTGGCCCAAGGGTGGCATGAGGAATCATCCTGGATTACTCTATCTCATTGCTTTGCTCTGGGGTTTCCCAGGCTCCACCGGCCAGGGCAAGGATTACAGGCCATCAGCAGCATATTTACATGGGATCTGGGATCTGAACTCCGGTCCTTATGCTTGTGAGGCAGAGGCTTAACCCCTGAGCCATCTCCCAAGCCCCCCCCCATATTGCTGGCCCTGCCTCTCCATCCCAGTTCCTGATGCCTCCCTCTCCACAGCCCTGGGAACTCCATCTGCTGCAGAGCCACCTGGCTTCTGCTCAGAGCCTGACAAAGCATATATGTCTTGGAAACCTTCTCTCCTCCAGACTTCGAGTCATCCCCCTGTGGTTGGCAGCTTCCCCTGACCCACCCTCCTCTCTACTCCTCCTCAGCTCTGGTCCCTGGGCTGCTGCTTTCCCACTTATTGAGCTCCCCACCAGACTATGAGTCCAAGTGGATAACTCTGGGCCGCAGCACAGCCCATCATAGACCCTGATGTGTGGCAGACCTATTGAATGAATGGAGGGGTCATGGTGGTAGCCTCTCACTCCCAGGCTCCTGTGCATGTATCGAAACCCAGCTCCAACCCCCTCCCTCCATTACGACTCTTGAATGTTCTAATACCTTACAGGGGAGCCTCATACCCCCATGCTCCTCCCACCTTTGCTTCAGTGCTGCAGACTGAGGGCTCCACTCTATGTTTACACCTCGGCCTCCACTCGGGACATGGGGGTCCAGACCACAGCCCCTCACAGCTGTGATATCACCCCTTCCTCCCCCACAGCTCTTGGAATGGCGACGGCGTCAGGAAGAAGAGGCCGGGGCCCTGGAGGCCGGGGAGGAGGCTCGGCGCCGGGCAGCCCGAGAGGCTGAGGCATTGACCCAGCGTCTGGCAGAAAAGACAGAGGCTGTGGAGCGGCTGGAACGAGGCCGGCGCCGGCTGCAGCAGGAGCTGGACGATGCCACCATGGACCTCGAGCAGCAGCGGCAGCTCGTGAGCACGCTAGAGAAAAAGCAGCGCAAGTTCGACCAGGTGGGTGCCTCAGTTCACCCAGCTGGGAGATCAGCAAGATCGTTCACTTATCCCTGTCGTGTAGGGTGCTCATACTGGTCGTGGGACCCTCTGGGTACCTTGGGCAAATCCTTTTCCCTGTCTAGACTTCATCCAGAAAACAGAAATCCCATGGAAAGAAACACAGCCACTCAGGGCTTTTCCTTTTCAGCCCTCTGTCACTGTAGCAAATGTCCTGAGGCAGTCGGTGTAGAAAGCAAAAAGGTTATTTTGGCTCAGGATTATGGAAATTGCATTCTCCAGTCATTGGGTGCAGACACGCTTGAGTCTGAACAAGCGGTAGATGAAAGCTCCTGGTTCCTGGTCAAGAGAGAGGGTCAGGAAGGACAGACAGACAGATCAGAAGTCACTCACAGTCACTAAAGCCCACTAGTTTTGGCTGGTCCCCCAGGACTGGATGGATGAATGGAATCCATTGACAGAGGCCAAGTCTCACAGCCAGGTCACTTCCTGTGCTGGTCACCAGTGTCACTGTGACTGCCAGCTGAGTGGAGATGACTTCAGGGAGGAAAAGTTACTCTGGCTCTGGGAGTCAGAGGGACCTCTCTGTAGGTGCTTGCATTGGCCCAGTAGAATCAGGAAGCAGGGGCAAAGCAGGAGCCAGGGACCAGTGGCACCTTCAAAGATGTCCCCTAGTGACCTTCTTCCAGTTGGCTGTACTTCCAGAGGTTCCACAGCTCTCCAAAGTAGCGCCACTACCTGAGGGCCGAGGGTTCAAGCCATGACCCTGTGGGGGGTGTTTCAGATTCAGACCCTGACAGTTTCCAGGTGCCCCTGAGTACTACAATGTGGGGGACCAAGCATTGTGGGTTGACCACGAGGCCTGCCCCTTAGAGGTCCACTCCTGTCTCTGTCTCTGTGTCTCTGTCTCTCTCTCTGTCTCTTGATTCTGTTCCTGTCTCTCTGTCTCCATCTCTGCCTCTCGTCTCTCTGCTGTCTCTCTTTATCTCTATCCCTGTCTCTCTGTCTCTATCTCCATCTCTCTCCTCCTGCTCCTCCCTGGGCCTCTCCCCTGTGCTAACCATCTTGCTCTTCATCTCCTTGCAGCTCCTGGCAGAAGAGAAGGCTGCAGTGCTGCGGGCAGTGGAGGAGCGGGAGCGGGTGGAGGCCGAGGGCCGGGAGCGGGAGGCCCGGACTCTATCTCTGACTCGGGCCCTGGAGGAAGAGCAGGAGGCGCGTGAGGAACTAGAGCGACAGAACCGGGCTCTGCGGGCTGAGCTAGAGGCCCTCCTCAGCAGCAAGGACGACGTAGGCAAGAGCGTAAGTGGGACTGGCACTTGTGGCAGCACATGCCCCCCCCCCAGGATGTCTGTATGCATGGAGTGGAGAGTCCCCCCAAGACACAGAGCCTCACACACATACCCAGGCGTGTACCGCAAGGCCTGGCTGACTGGAATCTATCTCTCTCTCTCTCTCACACACACACACACACACACACACACACACAAAAATAAATAAATAAATATTTTTCTGTTCTCAGGAAGATGTGGGACTCCCACCTTGAGAGAATTGATAAATACCTAACACACAACTAGTCCAGGGAGCTCTGCTGGGGGCCTCACCTCCACACTCCACCCATGCTCACCCTCCTCTCCCCAGGTGCATGAACTGGAGCGAGCCCGCAGGGTGGCAGAGCAGGCAGCTAGCGATCTGCGCACTCAGGTGACAGAGTTGGAGGACGAGCTGACCGCCGCTGAGGACGCCAAGTTGCGCCTGGAGGTGACGGTGCAGGCCCTCAAGTCCCAGCACGAGCGTGACCTGCAGGGCCGGGACGAGGCTGGTGAGGAGCGCAGGCGGCAGCTGGCTAAGCAGGTACCAGAGTCGCTGGAGGGCAGTGGGGGCCTCCATCTGCCTCCTGGTGTCTACCAGAGAGCCACTTTCCTGCTTTCCAACCTCAGTCTACTGCAGGTGGGGAACCCACTCCATCTCAGTCAGCTATCCACCTTTCCAAGCCCGTGCCCCCACCCAGGAAACCTTATGGCTTCTCATGGGGGAGGCTCCTCCTCCTCCTCCTCCTCTTCTTCCTTCTCTTCCTCCTTCTGTTCCTCCTCTTCCTCTTCCTTCTCTTCTTCCTCTTCTTCTTCCTCCTCCTCCTCTTCCTTCTCCTTTTCATTTCCTCCTCCATCTCTTCCACATTCTTCATCTTCTTCTTCTCCTCCTCCACCTTCTCTCCCTCCTTCACATCATCCTGCTCCTCCCTCTCCTCCCCATAGAACCCCCCCCCATCTGCCTCAGTAATACTTGGGTGTCCCTACCTAACCTTTTCCCAGAAAGTTAAAAATAAACTTCTGTTTACCCTAGATAGACAAGTGATAGGTGATAGGTGATAGATGGTAGATAGATAACAGATGGTACATAAATATTTTGTAGACTGATAGATGATATAGATGATAAGTAAATAGACAATTGGTGATCAACATATAATAGATGATTGGTAGGTATGGATAATAGAAGATTGATGGATGATACATAGATCATTGACAAATGATAGATGACTGATAGGTATTAGATATGATACCTAGATGATAGATAGATTGATAAATAGATGATAGATAAATGGATAGATGGATGGATGGATGGATAGATAGATAGATAGATAGATAGATAGATAGATAGATAGATAGATAGATAGGGCACCCACCTGGGAAAGAAGTCCTTCCAAGTCAGCTGGCGATCAGCTTCTCCTGCGGTCGTGCATAGGAGGTAGCCCCATCCCTGGTTCTCTGGGCCCCCTGCAGGAGGTTCTGAGGCAGAGGTGTTGGTAGGTCTGGGGAATTTTGTGAGTTCTCTTGAGTTTTCAGAGCCCCCCTCAAGGAGACAGGGGTTGAATTCAGAGGACAGGGCAGACTCTGGCCCCACTGACCTGGCTTCCCCACAGCTGCGGGACGCGGAGGTGGAGCGTGATGAGGAGCGGAAGCAGAGGGCGATGGCCGTGACCGCGCGCAAGAAGTTGGAGGCTGAGCTGGAAGAGCTGAAGGCACAGACTGCGGCGGCCGGCCAGGGCCGGGAGGACGCCGTGAAGCAGCTGCGCAAAATGCAGGTGAGCGGCAAGTGGGGAACACCCAGGAGGACTCCTGGGAGGATGACTTGAAGGTGGCGACTGAGTCAGCTGGTATCTCTACCACCGAGCCACGCCCCAGTCCCTCGATGTGGGTTCTAGGCAAGCGCTGTACCGCGGAGCCACATCCCAGCCCCATGCTATAAACTTTAAAGCTCGGACCCTGGGGTGTTTCTCAGTCCTTGTGGGTTGAGAACGGAGACACGGAGCCCCCATGGTGGAGGAAAGCCTCTAGTTCCTCTCTGCCCACACCACGCAGTGGCCACGGAGCCGCGGGTGATCGTGAAGGCCCTGGGCAAGGGCCTGGGCTCGACCAACGCAGCCCTGGGTGTTGCCGTGCTCTGTGACTCGGTGTCTCTCCCCCTCCCCACCCCGCTGCATTTATGGGACTGAGGGAGCTGGTGTGTGTGTACCCTATGGGGTCTGGCCCAGGGCCTCAGCTCTGCCATCCTCACGGAGTGGACCTCACATGCAGTCACTGTCTCCTGCTGCTAGAGAAGGGTATGGCGGCCGGAGGACGCACAGCCTGCAGGCTCCGCGGTGCCTGGCCCCTCCATGTGCCCCCTGAGCCAGGCCGTGCTAACCGCCGCTTGGGTCTCCACAGACGCAGATGAAGGAGCTGTGGCGGGAGGTGGAGGAGACCCGCAGCTCTCGGGAGGAGATCTTCACCCTGAACCGGGAGAGTGAGAAGCGCCTGAAGGCACTGGAAGAGGAGGTGCTACGGCTGCAGGAGGTGAGCCGATGGACCCGGCAAGGAGACCCTGGAAGAAGGGCCCAGGATGGGCGTGGCCAACGGAGGCCTTGGAGGGTCCAGTGTGGGCGGGGCCTACCAGAAACCCTAGGGCAGGGGCGTGGTCAAGGGGATTCTGCTGCGGCCAGGTGGGCGGGGCCTAACAGGTCCTGGGAGGGGCTTTGGATGGGGGCGCGGCTACAGGTACTTAAGCCAATTTGGGAGGCTGTCCTGGTCATGGGAGGATTCAGGACAGGAGCTGGTCAGGGGCAGCTCTAAGGGGTGGACAGTGGAAGTAAGGACTGGAGTCTGGGAGGATAGAAGGGAAGGATGAGGCAAAGCAAGGTTCAAAAGATGGGGTGGTGGGTGACCCGGTGGGGACAGACCTTGAGTTCAGGAGATGGGGGGTACCCAGAGGCATACATAAGCGCCATGTCCGGTTGTCCACTTCTGCCCGTGTTCTTTCTCAGGAGCTGGCGGCCTCAGACCGCGCCCGGCGTCAGGCCCAGCAAGATAGAGACGAGATGGCCGATGAGGTGGCCAGCGGCAACCTCAGCAAGTGAGTGTCCCCCTCGGTGGGGGCAGGCAGTCGCCCTTGCCAGGCCTGTCCACGGAGAGCTTATTCTACTTCTCCCCGAAGGGCTGCCGTCCTGGAGGAGAAGCGCCAACTGGAGGGTCGCCTGGGGAAGATGGAGGAGGAGCTGGAGGAAGAGCAGAGCAACTCGGAGCTGCTCAATGACCGCTACCGCAAGCTTCTCTTGCAGGTAGGCCCACCCACCCCACTGCCAGGTTAGCCAGCATCCCCAACCTTCAGCACCCTTACTTCACAAACAGCAAAGGGTGCGTTTGCCTTGGGCTTTGAAGGTTGAAGAGAAGTTTGTAAGACAGAAGACATGGTTCTCTTGTATCTCTGAGGCAGCTCCAGCTGGATCTGAATCTGAACTGAGGTGGGAATCATATCCAGGTCCCTTGGATGAGGGGTGCTTCTTGTGAGAACCAAAAGAAAGGCACTCAGGAAAGAGGAACAGCAAGGGAGCTTGGCAGGAGTTAGTTGCCTGCTTGAAAACCTGAGGACCTGTGTTCAATCCCTGGAAGCCCACATGGTGGAAGGAGAGAACTGACTTCTGAAAATTGTCCTCTGACTTCCTATTGTGTGCCACGGCATACTTCCCTCCCCCTCTCTCTCTCTCTCTCTCACACACACACACACACAAATACCTTAAAAAAAAAAAAAAAAAGAAAGAAAGGCTGCCAGATGTGGGTGTCCATACCTGTCAACCCAGTATTGGGGAGGCTGAAGCAAGAGGATTGCCAGGTGTGTGTGTGAGAGAGAGAGAGAAAGAGAGGGAGGGAAGTATGCCGTGGCACACAATAGGAAGTCAGAGGACAATTTTCAGAAGTCAGTTCTCTCCTTCCACCATGTGGGCTTCCAGGGATTGAACACAGGTCCCCAGGTTTTCAAGCAGGCTCCCCAGAGTTACACAGCAAATGGATGCACAAACAAAAATAGAGAACACTCCAAAAGAAAAGACAGAAACAGGGGTGAGGTTCATTACTAGAGTGTTTGCCCAGCATGCATGAAGCCCTGGGTTCCACCCCAGTGCTTGGCAGGCTGAGAGCAGAGGATCAGAGGTTCAAGGTCAGTGGCTAGAGGCCAGCCTGGGTTACATGAGAGCCTGTGTGAAAAATAAACAATAAAATATAAGGGGTGGGGAGATGGCTCAGTGCTTAAAACCCTTGCCTCAAAAGCAAAAGGATCTGAGTTCAGATCCTTAAAGGCCATGTGAAAATGTCAGGTGGAGTGTCCACCCACCTGTAATTCCAACACTGCAAGACTGAGTTGTGGGAACTGCTATGGGAATCCCTTGAGCAAGCTGGCTAGCCAGAGACTGGCCCTAAGGGCTGCTCTGGGTTTAATTAGAGACCCAGGCTCGCAACAGTACCGTGGAAGAGAGATGGAGGATGATTCCCGTTACACCCTTAGGCCTCCACAGGTACACACAACTCAAGTGCATTTGTGCACACACACACACACACACACACACACACATCCATGTGTGCCCACCCATATGCAAACATGCATGTACCCTATACATACATACATGAAAAAGGAAAAAAAAAAGAATTTTAAAGTGTTTTCTTTTTTAAATACTACCATTTGTTGAATATCTTCTGGATGTAGTACGTTGCTAAGAGCTTGGTGCATGCCCTGCCTGGCAACCCTCTTCCTTCCTTCTGAGGATCCTTAGTCACTACACCTGTCTCCCTGCCTGCTGCAGGTGGAATCCCTCACCACGGAACTGTCTGCTGAACGCAGCTTCTCAGCCAAGGCGGAGAGTGGACGACAGCAACTGGAGCGGCAGATTCAGGAGCTCCGGGGACGCCTGGGCGAGGAAGATGCCGGGGTGCGTGCCCGTCAGAAGATGGTGATAGCTGCCCTGGAGTCCAAGTTGGCCCAGGCAGAGGAGCAGCTGGAGCAGGAAAGCAGGTGAGAGCGGGGAGGGGGGTGCATAGAATGTTAGCTGTGACTGTGTAATGAAACACCCAAAACTTAGCAGCTTTCAGGCCACAAGCCTGTTATTGTTATGAGTTGATGCCTGGCTGTCTGGGGCTCTTCCCTTCTCTGTCTGATAATCAGAAGGTCCAGCACGTGGAAAACCTGGCTCAGGATAGGTGACCAGGTGAGCTTGGCTGAGCTCCATATGACGTCTCAGCATCCAGCGGGCTAGTCCGGGATTGATCATGTAGCAGAGTCATGAACCCAAGGTTGAAGGGCAGGGTTAATGGTAGTGTATTTAAAAAAAAATAGAAAAAAGGGAGAGAGGAAGAGAAAGAGAGAGAGAGAAAGAGAGAGAGAGAGAGAGACTGCATGGATGCCTTTGAGAAGTCATTTCTCCCCTTCCTCCATGTGAACTTCCAGGAATTGAACTCAGGTTCCCAGGTTTGTGAGCAGGCGCCAATTGCAGTTACTTTTCTCACTGTGAGACAGCACTCAACTTAGGGGAGAAAGGGAGATATATTTAGCTTATGGCTCCGAGAGGATCTAGTCCGTTATGGTGGAAATCACAGCATAAGGTACATGGCTGGAGGCAGAAACAGGAGGCTTGTTCAAGTCACCACAGCCATTAGGAGGCACAAAAAAAAAAAAAAAAAAAAAGCAAACTGAGAGGGAGCAGGGCCAGTCACCAAACCTCAGGGCCTGTGATGCGCCTGTCTCTACCAAGTCTCCACCTCCTAAAGGAGCCACAGCCTTCCCAGACATTAACGCCAGCTAAGGATCCAAATGTGTGAGCCTGTGGGGGACAGCTCACATTTAGATCGTGACAGCACCTTACCCAATGAGCTGCCTCGCCTGCTGTCCATGGCTCCTTGAAGCTGAGACATGGGGCTGGGCATCTGTCATCCTGTCTTCAGCAGAGAAGGTCATGAGGGAAAAATCACAGCCTCCTCATGGGAGCCACTGTTGCCATGTTGCCAAGGGCATGGATCCAGCAGGAGGTTAGAAATGGAATAAGTCTTCCCATAATCCTTTGTGAAGAGAAATTTCCTGTTCCTTCCATAGTAAGCATTGGAAGCAAGCAGTCAGAAAGCTGCTAGAGCTCCAGGTTGACAAATGTGCATTTCTCCTGTTAGTGCAAGTTGGCTGCAACTGCAGTGAGAACCATGTCCACATGTAATGGAGGCCTGAGTTTCCATGTCAAGAAATCCTCACAACAGCCTTGTGCTAGTAAAATCACCAGAATATTCATGGCTGAGCCTCATGCACGTGACTCTCCCAGTAAGACAGGTGGTCTCTCTGCTCAGAACTGCACTGCAACCACAGTAATTACGATACTCACAGATCCTTAACTTGACAGGCTATGTAGTGATGTCAGATCCCCATCCTTGTGAGAGGGTATCCTTACCAAGTGCAAGAAAACAGACAGAGGTGGGCTACCAGTGAAAGATGCCCACTTTGAGCTGACGATATGGCTCAGATATGGCCCCAGAGCCTGTGTAAAAATTCCAGGTGGAAATGGTGAAAGATGGAGCCTGAGAAACCCCAGAGTAAAGCTGTAAGGAAGTAGAGCAACCCGGGATGATTCCCAATGTTGCCTTTGGGCCTCCACAAGCACAACACTCAAGTGCATCCATGTATAAATACACATACACACAAAAGAAAGAACGATTCTGGTTCACTTCAGTTCTCATCCACAGGGCTGTGTTGGTAGACAACTGAAAGGTGTAGTGGCGCTGGGGCTCCGTGCTCAGTGGACAAGTGCTGTCCTGGCATGTCTAGAGCCCTGGATTCTGTTCCCAGAGCATGCCTGACACTCTGAAGCCAAGACAGGAGAATCAGGGCTACATAAGTTCCTCTTCAAACTGCATCACAGAAATACTGTCAGGAATGTCACATTTCCAAAGCAGGCAGGACGGCCCTGCAGAAGGGAGTCTGGTGCCAGGGTCTGATTGGAAGGGGGGCGAGGAACAGCTGGGGGCAGGGTGGGCATCAGGACAGAGCACCTGCCTTTCTACCCTCCCCACAGAGAGCGCATCCTGTCAGGCAAGTTGGTGCGCAGGGCTGAGAAGCGGTTGAAGGAAGTGGTGCTCCAGGTGGAGGAGGAGCGCAGGGCGGCAGACCAGCTCCGGGACCAGGTGAGCAGGCGGATCAGTAATACACCACCAGGCCTGGCCAGAGGCCAAGGCAAGAGGACTGTTGTGAGCAACGACTAACTACACTGTGAGCTCTGGGTCAGCCTAGGCTACAGAGAGACATGCTGTCCACCATCGCATAGTCCGTAGGCGATGGTCCTCGGTGGGAATTCCGTCCCTTGGCTAGACAGTCTCCGTGGCTTTAAAAGCTCAACCATCCTCATCCCTGAGTCTCACAACACCACCCTACTTCTCAATATCAAATTCTCTTCCAGTTTCTCTCATCTGCTGCTGTAACACACTCTGACTTGGGAAACATCAGAGCGAAAAGGTTTAAGGTTCTGGAGAGGAGAGAGTCAGTTATAGCAGGGAATGTGTGGAAGCAGAGATGGGGAACAGGCAGGAGGGAAGCCCAAGCCTACCCCCAACCGCATACTTCTTCCAGTAAGGATCCACCTTCTAAAAGTTCTGTGATTTTTCCCAAACAGCGCCACCTGTTGGGACCCAAGTGCTCAGTTTCTCACATGAGCCAGTGGGGGATGTAATGAGAATCACAGCACCTCAATTGCTATTCATCATATGAGCAACTGCTCAACACGAGCTCTGTGCCAGATGTGAAGGTTCTAGAAAGTTCCAGCCCTAAGGAAAAGGATGGAGATGTGTAGTAGATAGAGATCCAAAGGCAAGGCCAGGGTCTCTGGGAGCTGAAATGAACCAAAACAAGCAGCCATAACTGAGGAAGAGGAGACAGAAAGTGAGGACAGGGGCCAGGATGAGTGCACTGGCTAGAATACTCACCTAGCATGCAGGTGAACCAAGTGTGGTGCTCCACAGTTGTCATCCCAATACTGGGGAGGTAGAGGCAGGAGAAGCAGAAGTTCAAAATCATCTTCGACTACAAGCTAGCTTCAGGGGCTGGGAAGATGCTCAGGAATTAATGTCCTTGCCTCGAAAGCAAAGGGCCCTGAGTTTGGATTCCATATCCCATGTAAAAATGCCAGGTGAGTATGGCAGATTCAGCCCTGGAAGGTGAAGCCAAGGGATTGCTCTTGCTTGTGATTCTCAGTTAGTCATTGCATGGCAGGAGAGCTCCTACCGACACCAGGAGGGAACTGACCTATCGCACAGAAGACTGAGAGGGACATAACTTTCTCACTTGCTAGTGTGCCCATATGCCAGAGCGCTGAATCAGCTCTCTCATCTTATCTGCTCAGAGAACAGTCCCACCCACTGTGGGCTGATTCTTCCCACATCAGTTAGCTAATCTATTACAGGCCTGCCTAGGAACTTGCCTTCACTCCTAGTTCTTCTCAGATGTGTCTAAAGGCTTAACCCATAGTTGTCAGGTTGACACCTGTATCTAACTAGCACACCCTGTCACTATGAGGATTCTCCAGCCCTTGCTGTATTCTGCTTGTTCTGTGACTGTGGATGAAGGTGTCCTGTCAGTTATCACGGCTGCTTTATCCCAAGATGGCCCTGCTCTTGTCAGTAGTCCACCACAGAGGCCAGCAGCAGGCCAGATGAGGCGGAGGCAGTGGGAGGTATAGGCGCTCTAAGGGGTTCGGACACTGGGAGGGGGGTGCAGACATTGTGGGAGGTTCAGGCTCTATGGAGGGTTTATGGACACCGTGAAGAGGTGCAAGTTATGAGCTTTTGTGTGCAGGTGTTGTGTGGGCACTGCGATGGGTGTGGGCACTGTGTTGGGCACACACTGTGGGGGGCAGGTGCTGTGGGAAGGTGTGGGGAATATGGGGAGTGCTTGCCCTCTATGGGGGTGAGGCTGCTATGTGGGCAATATTGGGCAGAGGTACTGTGGGGAAGTATAGGCACTATGTGGCAGTGTGGGTACTCTGGGGAGGTGCAGGTGCTGTGGGGGCATTGTGGGGGGTGTTTGTGAGTGTGGGAGTATGCGTGCTATGTGGGCTCTATGAAGAGGTGCAGGTGCTATGGGGAGTGCTTGTGGGTGCTGTGAGGGGGTGTTTGTGGGTGATGTGGGGGATGTTTGTGGGTGCTGTGGGGGTGCTTGTGGGTGCTGTGAGGGGTGTTTGTGGGTGCTGTGGGAGTGCTTGTGGGTGCTGTGGGGGAATGTTTGTGGGTGCTATGAGGGGGTGTTTGTGGGTGCTGTGGGGGTGCTTGTGGGTGCTGTGAGGGGGTGTTTGTGGGTGCTGTGGGTGCTGTGGGGGATGCTTGTGGGTGCTGTGGGGTGTGTGGATGCTGTGTGGGTTCTGTGAAGAGGTGTGGGTGCTGTTGGGGGGTTCTGATGCCCGGGGCTGCAGGCTGAGGCTGGTGGTCACGGGTGACCTGCTCCCTGTCCACCAGCTGGAGAAAGAGAACCTGCGCGTGAAGCAGCTGAAGCGGCAGCTGGAGGAGGCAGAGGAAGAGGTGTCGCGAGCGCAGGCAGGCCGCCGTCGGCTGCAGCGGGAACTAGAGGACGTCACTGAGTCGGCTGAGTCCATGAACCGTGAGGTGACGACGCTGAGGAACAGACTCCGGTATGTCAACCCACGCGTGGGCCCGCGCCAGCACAGGGGAGCGGGAGCCGAGGCTAAGACAGTAGCACACAGAGCTCTCAGTAGGGGTCAGGGGTGACAGGGCCAGAGCAGGGGGTCCCCCTGTCTGCGCCCCACTGCCGGACCCCTGTCCTCGCTGTACACCCACTGCGTGGTGTCTGCATTTCTGGGTCCCCCTTCTCCCTCCTCTCACTGGCCTCCCTTTCACTCCTCTCCTCCCAGTAATTCCCTTGGTCCACCCTCCTCCTCCCTCCTCCCACAGGCGCGGTCCGCTTACCTTCACCACT
Organism: Typhlomys cinereus; assembly: GCA_023101885.1. NCBI lineage: Eukaryota > Metazoa > Chordata > Mammalia > Rodentia > Platacanthomyidae > Typhlomys > Typhlomys cinereus. The sequence continues at coordinate 122,353 of JALPQD010000800.1, read as the reverse complement.
CGCACGGTGCGCCAGGTGTTCCGGCTGGAGGAGGGCGTGGCTTCTGACGAGGAAGAGGCCGGGGAGGTGGAGCCTGGCTCTGCACCGCCCACAGAGCCTGAGGCTGCATCTACCACCTCAACCCAGTGACCCGGTCGCCCCAGGATCAGGGTCCCTCCTCTGCCTTCCTGCTCTTTGAGATGATCCTGCCCTGTGGCACTCTCTGGCACTGATGAACCCCAACAAGACTTCCACGCCCCAAGGAGCAGGATATATGGGGGTGTAGGCAGTGTGCTCCTACACGGGCAGTAAGTGGGCGCGGCTGGCAAGGTGTCTGTTACCTCTGGACTTCTGCCAGAGGGCCGGCAGGGCGTCCCCACCCCTCCTGAGGCTCTGCCCTCCTTTCAGGTGCGTGTGTGTAGACGCACGGTGGGGTTAAGGTCCCTCATAATCCCGGCGCTGGCCGAAATAAACTCCTCTCCTGAATGGATCCTTTGCTGTGTTCTTGACCGAGTGAGGCGTGGAGCACCACAGGTTCACGTCCGTGTCACTCCTAGCTGCTCCCTCCAAGGTATTCATGAGGTGGTCCCCGTAGGTCATGAAGTGAGCACAACACTTGAGTCAACAGTGTTACACTATCAGCACCTTCCAGAATGCACAGTCACATCTCTCCAGCCTCTTTTGACTGGTATTAACAGGCTTTGAGAAGCTGAGCCACGTGCCCAAGGACAGCTGATCTTACAAATTCTGTCTTTGAGGTCAGTAATGCAGAAAGTGGGGCTTGTGATTCTGAAGTCCATCTTAGAGCCACCACGGCCCCTGGGAAGCCAGCCGCCCTCATCTAGACTTCCCTAACTCCTTCTCAGATACTTCAGTTGAGTGTTGGCACCCATGTTTGCCACCAAGGACAGGACGGGGGTGCTGCATTTGCCCCAAACAGACATCAGGGGATGTCTCTCACCCCAAAAAGTCCGACTATTTTAACACCACCCCTTTTGATTTTTTTTTTTTTTAACTTTTAGTAATCCTGGGAATCGAATCCATAGCCTCTCCAAGCTAGGCAGGTGCTCTATAGCTGAGCCACGCTCCCAGTCTCCACACTGGAGGATTCTGGGAATCCCCTCTTAATACTGTTCTGAGAAAGGGTATCAGTGAATTGCCAGGCTGGCCTGGAGCGTGCATGCCTGCCTTCCTCCTTGTTGGCGGTGAGGACAGTCCGGCTTGCGTTCCGTTTGAAACGCTCCCCAACCCCGAGCAGACCCCCTTAGCAGACACTTTTAAATGAAAAGGAAATGTTTATTCAGACGTGGAGGGACAAAGTGGGTGGGCGGGGCATGACACGTTTTCTTCGGGGAGGTGGGTGGCATGCGGCAGCTTCTGCGAGGGCGGTTCATGCACCCTGGATGGGCGTGGGGGAGGCTTGGGGGAGGAGCCTGCCGACCCCTCCCTCCCTGCCCTGCGGGTGGGCTGGGAAGACCCGCCATTAGCACCAGAGTTGGACGATTTGCAGACCTCCCCTCCCTACAAACTCCGGACACGCCCCCATCCCTGAGAGCGCCCTTGACTACGCCCCTCCCGCCGACGGGCCAGGCCCGCCCCGCCCACTTTGGGGTGAGAGGAAACTTATTGCTTGAGTATGCGTCGGGGAGGGGGGAGCCGCTGAGCTCCGGAAGGCCCCGCCCTTCCCCCCCTACCAATCATTCCTCCCCGATCGCTCCGCCCCCGGCCCCATGTCTGTGCGGTCCCTGAGCGCAGGAGGGGCGCACGACGCATGCGTTTGAGGGGGCGCGTCATGCAGCGCATGCGTGCGGTTGCAGGCACCCTGGCGGCCGTGGGGAAAAGGGAGAAGCTGACTTCAGACGTTGTCCTTCCAGCTCGCTCTCCCTCCCCGATTCCCACTTTATCTGATAAATTGGGGGATGTGGAGGGAGGGACGAAAGTCACGTCACGTAAACGTTCGTGATGATGGTGTAATTGTTTCTTTTAAAGCTTAACTAAAAAGCTCAGTAAGTGAGGCATGGTCATTTTAAGGGACTGGGACGGAAGGGAGGGATGGAGGCGGTTTAAAGTAGTAGAACCCTTTGGCAATATAGTCAGATCCCACCCCATACCCTAGTGTCTGGAGCCCCTAGCCCTTTGCCCCGTCCCACCAGTGCCCGCCCCACCCCTCAACCCAATTCACCAGTATTTAGGGTCCTGAGGGAAGGGGGGGCTCAAAACGCCCCTTGCATAGGGATCTCTGCTTCAAGAATGGTGGCCAGGGATGCCCCCACCCACTCTCGGGTGGCCGTGGGAGGATTTCCCTGAGGCTGTGTGAGCAGAGGGAGAGAGACTGCTAATGCTGCCGACCCCCCTCCAGCTCCAAAAGAGAGGGTTCGCTAAGGATTCTAGGACCAGTTTGGTCTCTGGGCTTGGGGGAGGTAGCATCCTGGAGTCAGGATGGGGTTTGAGAAAGTTTCCCACCCGTGAATGTGATGCGTGGTGGGCAGGGAAACTTGCGATCTTCGCTGAGGTGGGCGCACCTTGTCCTCGCCTCCCAGCCTCTAAGAAGCCTTTGGGACAGTTCCGGGAAGGAGGGGTGTGCCAGAGATAGGATCAGGACTTCAGCAGGTGACAGGCAAGCGCTGGTACTGTCCCGGCGAACCCCTCAGCCTCTGACTGGTGTGATGTTCAACCGCGAGGCCTGGGCTCACTGGCCAGACGCATGCATCAGTCCACTTCAATCTTCTTCGTGGACATAGCACTTGAGACATGAGTCCCACCCTCGGCAAGATTTGCTGGCCATCGAAGAAAGAGGTTTTGGGGGCAATAGTCTAGAAAGGGGTTCTGGGAGGACAGGGCTCCCTGGAGTCGCAGACAGGCTGCGCCCGTCTGGCATCTGAGTCTTCTGGGACCGAGGGGTTGGATGTTGGGGAGGTGAGACTGTCTGGGAGGCTGACTTGAGGAAAAGGGGGTGTCCGGGCAATGTTCGGGACATGGAAGAATTTGGAGCAGCATCCCAGAGGCTGGGGGTGGTGTGTGAAGAACGGGGCGGGCCTTGGAAGGGGGAATTTCTCTGCAGGACGTAAAGGTGGTCCAGGCTAGTGGGGGCGGGGCTCGTGCTTTGCAGGAGCTTGTGGATATGAGCATTATCGGGTGTCAGAGCCCCTCTGAGGAAGTCTAAGGTGCAGGTCTCATATCCTGGGGAGGGGAAGGAGGGGTGGGAAGGCTAAGTCCATGCAGCTACCAGAGCAGATCCCCGGAGGCGGGGTGGGGGTGGCATTGGCCAGCGATCAGCCTCTAGCCTGAGGGAGCAGCTGTGCATAGAGCCCCCACCTCCACCCCCCAGCCAGCCGTGTGCGGCGTGCGCGCAGTGGCGGCTTGCTAATCGGCTCTTCCCCCCACTGCAAGCTCACTGAGGTTTCTGCCTTGATTTGTTTAGAAATCAATTTGGGATGGGTGGGTCGCTCTCCTGGGGTGGTTGGTAAGCCAGGGGAGACTTTCAATGCAGTCCGACCCCCCCTTTTTAGCTCCCAGCATCCTTAGCGCACAGCCTCTGACGGCTTATTGCTGAAGAGGGAGGGATCCGGAGATGCATGCAAGGTAGAGACCGGTTGCCCCAGGATGGAATTGGCGTTAATTTGGAATTATTTACACGAGTCGATGGGAAGGTTGTCCTATGGCTCATGGAGACCTGAGAAGGCTTTTTTTTTTTTTTTTGAGGTGGGGAGGAAGTTTGGGGGGCAGGCTCCGGCCCCTCCCCCTCTATTCTGGGGCCCAAGTAGGGGGCGCAAGGGGCCCGGGGGCATTTGCTGGCGTAGTCATATCGGTTGCATATTAGTTACTTTTTTGATTTAAAAAAAATAAACAGAACCCTTTCCCCCACCCTCCCACCCCCAAGCTCCTTTGGCCTTCTTCCTGGTCACCCCCCTAGTTCCCCCACAGGGGGAGGGGAGAGCTAAAGGATGGAGGGCAGGGTTGGGGGAGCTCGGCGGGTGGCCCGGGGAGAGCCAGGAGGGGTGGCAAGGGGCGCGAGACGCAGGGACACCCCGCTCAGGCCCGCGATGCTGCTTAGGCTGCGAGATTTCTCGTAACCTGAGGGAGCGGAGCAGAGACAAGGGGCGGGGAGGGTCGGACAGAGAGACCCCAAACGGGACCAGAGACACAGAGTGAGAGACAGAGAAAGCAGACACAGAGAGTGAGACAGGAGAGAAACGGGGGAGGGGGTAGGTAAGAAATGCCGAGAGACAGACACGGTGAGAGACACAGACACGGGTGGACCAAGGAGGTGAGGCGAGAAGTGAAGAAGTCCCAATGAGTCAGCGATCACAGGGTGGGTTCAGACACGGGGAGGGGGAAGAGACAGAATTAGGAGGTGGGTGGTGCCCACCAAGTCTCCCCACCCACCCCAGTCCAACCCAGCCCTGGCGGTCTCTCCCTCCCCCTCCCTTCCCACACTGTCCCCTAGTCTGAGGCCCAAAGGCGGCGGGGCAGCGAGGTGGGATGGTGGGCAGCGGGCGTGTGGAGCGCTGGGGTGGAACGGCAGCAGCTGGTGGAGGGGACAGGGCGTGGGGGCGGGGCCTGATGCGGGGGAGCGGGAAGAGCAGGGAAGGGGTCGGCTCAGCTGGGTTTCTTTTGAGAAAACAAAACTATCCCAGGCTGGCCTCAAGATTCAGTCTATAGCTCAGGCTGTACTCTAACTCTGTAGCCCAGACTGGCCTCAATCTCACTAGGCAGCCTGGGCGTCGGTCAAGGGTTCCGGAAATAGGCGGGTGTTGGGCAGGTGTGCAAAATTCTAAAGACTGAGGAAGACCAGCGGGTGGGTGGGTGAATGGTCTCCTGGGGTTCTGTCAGCACTGGGAGGGAAGTATTGGTCTGACTGCAGGAGAAAGAGGGCTAGGGATGAACGCCCAGTGGTCTGGGGATGGACACCCAGTGGTCTGGGGATGGACGTCCAATGGTCTGGGGATGGATGCCCAGTGGCCTGGAGACACCCAGTAGCCTAGGGATGGACACCCAGTGGCCTGGGGACACCCCTCCCCCCACCATTCCCAGTTGCTAACCTGGGGGGAAGGGACAGGGGGGACCCGAGGGTCTCGCGAGGTCTCAGGCGGTGACAAGAGCTGGGGACAGAAACACAGAGAGTCACAGGGTGGGAGATGGGAGGAGGATGGGGGGACACCCCAACACAGCTTACTGTTGGGGGCACGGAGAAACGCCGGGATCTCTTCCTCCTCTTTGGTGTTTTCCGGGGGGTAGAAGGGAGGGCAGTGAAATGGCAGCCAGAGGCATCAAATATGGAAGAGCTTCGGGGTGGCTGGGGAAGGGGATCGGGAAGATCAGGGGGAGGATCCAGGGGAGGACAAGGGCCAAGGAGAAGATGTGGAAGAGGATCAAGGGGAGGGCTAAGGGGAGAGTGGGAAGGACCATGGAAAGGATGATGGGAGGACTAAAGGAAGGGTAAGGGGACCCCAAGGGGAGGATGGGAAGGATCCAGGGGATGACAGGGAGAGCATGTGGGGACAGGCTGTAGAAGGAGAGGCTTGGGGCAGAGAAGGGAAATGGGGGCCAGAAGGGACATAGGGAGACCAGAAAGGGTATGGGATGGGAAGTCTTGGGACACTGGGGCAGAGAATTCAGTCAGCCCCATCTGCTCCGGCCACTATTTGAGTTCGATGAATGGATTTTGGCATTATAGGCAAGAAAAGCAGGGCCTCACCCACCCTTACCCTTCCCACCACACGAGCATCCCCACCCCATCACCCACATCCTGTTGGGGGTCCCTTCAACCTATGGATAAGGAAGCAAGGAGTGGACACAAGCATGGGGAAGGGTGAGATGGGGGAGGGATAAGATGGACATGGTAGGTAATGAGAGGTATAGGGGGACGTGGAGGGAAGGAACAGAGGCCACACGGTACCCGTTCCTGTCTGCTCCCTGGTGGCCAAGCCCTTTCTGGATGTTTCCATCAGGCCCATATGGTGCTCCTCAGGCAAAAGCAGGGGCTCTTCATGATGTTTCTATTTCTAAGGAAGATTCCTTGGATGTTTGATGAAAAGAATGACTGATGGATCAAACACCTTCAGATGTCACAGTTAAGGCTGAGGCAGCCTCATGGTGGCGCTGAGCTTCCTCTCCAGACACCCTACACCCCATACTCCACCGTGCTACCATACCTGGTGTTTTTCACTCTATTGGGGGGCCACACTTAAGAGTTCAGGGATGTGAGACAGGGGCTCTTCCCTGGAGCCATGCCTCCAACCATTCACTGTGGATTCTAAGCAGGTGCTCTACCCCTGAGCCATGCCCCCTTGCCCTGCTTCTGTTCAGTTCCACCCACTTCAACCCCTAACCCTGGATGGTTGCCGTCCCTCTGCCCATCCCATCCTTTTCCCCCTCTCCAGTTTTACTTCATGGCCTCAGAAAGGTCTTTGCAAAGCTGAGAATGCTGATGATGGTGGGTACCCTTCGAAAACTTGTGCAAATCTAGGGTAACTCAGAAGAATGTGAATTGGTCAGAGAAGTTCTCTTCTGTCTTAAGGCCAGGCAGTGTAACAGTAATCTCTTGCTATGTAACAGATTAGCTCAAAATTTAGTGGTCAAAACAAAAACAAAATAAAAAAAATTTTTATTTTCCAGACAGTCTTGCTCTGTAGCCTAGACTAGACTTGATTTCACGATCCTTCTGCCTCAGCCTCCAGCTGCTGGACTAAAGAAGCATACCACCATTGCCAGTCCCTCTTGACCTCTGACCCTTACTATCTGCATCAAGCCCTCCTTGCCCATATCCCTGGCTCCAGCTCAGTCCCATCGTGCTCTCCCAACCCTTACCCTAGCCTCCTCCCAGCCTTCTGGTACTGCTCTGCTCTAGTCACCACTACACAGCTGCTCTGTTGTCTCATCTCCTCAGGTCCTCAGCAATGTCTACACCCCCCAGCCTGGTTCTACCCTCTTTCTCTCTCAGGGCCTTGGCACATACAAGACTCCAGATCTCACTCAAATAGAAACGTTTCTCTCAAACTCAGTGAGAATCTTGGAACACTGCAGACATTGGACATTTCCCTGGGCTGGGGAACCAGCTCAGGGGTGAAAAGCTTGCCTCCAAAGTCAAAGTTCAGATCCCCAAATCCCTCATACAGATGCCAGTTGGCTATAGCTGCCAATTGTAATTCCTACCCTGGAAGGCAGAGCCTGGGAATCCCTAGAACAAGCTGGCTAGCCAGACTAGGCCTAATTGTATGCTCTGGGCTTAATTAGAAACTCAGGCCCACAACAGTAAGGCAGAAGATGGATTGAGGATGATTCCCGATATCAACCTCCAGAGGCACTCTCATGCTTGTGCCCACCCATACCCACATACCTGATTCACACATACATGAAAATGGAAACAGAAATCTCTTCCCGTGGCCCCCACCCACCAGCCCATGGAGATTCGTGTGCTCCAACTCTCCCACCAGTCCCTCTCCGACTAGGTCTTTTTTCCACCTGGCCACCAGGGAGCTCCCAAGGAAGCAGGTTTGACTTAGGACCCAGGCCCAACCTCGTCTAAGCTTTGTTGGAGCTCTCAGGATCACAAGTAACAGCATCCCCTGGTACCCCCACTGTGCACTTGGGAATATCCAGGAGTGTGACCCCTGCTCCTTACTGGATTAAAAAGGGGGGGGTGCAGAGAGATGCAGACAGAGGGCAGGGTCAGTCGTGAGGGGGCTGGGTTAGTTCTGAGGGGTTAGTGAGGGTTTGACAAGTCGTGGGCAGAGGAGGGTCAGTGTCGGGTCAGGTGGACTGTTGGAGATGGGTGGGCGGAGTTCGGTCAGCAGGGACAGCATGTTCTCAAAGGGGTTAGTCAGGACAGGGAGTCAGGAGGGGCTCTGGTGAGGGGCTACTTACCCCGGGGGTTGGGGGTTCGTCCACTAGGGGGATATCCAGGCCGCGGCGTTGGCGTTGAGGTCGGGCAAGAAGCTTGGGGGACCTGGCTTATGCCAGTCTGGGGGGGGTAGTGGGGGAGCACCGGTGGCTGGGGTGGGGGGAAGAGGCCAGAAAGTTGGGGTGGGTGGAGGAGATGGATATGAAATACAGGTGGGGGAACTAAGGGTATAGGGTTAGGGGAGCTTAGGGCGGCAGTGTAGGGCTAAATAAGGGAAACCACTATCCCCTCCCACCATTACCTTCCCTCCCTCCCCTGGGCAGGAGAGAGAGGGAGGGTCCCCCCCCCCCGGAGCCTCTGGGGGGGTACCTCACCTTTCCGGATGGAGCCATCAGGGGAAGGGGCATAGTCGGTGACGAGGAAGCAGGCTCGGTCCCGGCTGTAGCGGCCCCGGCTTCCAGGAGTGATAGGGCTCTTGTCTTCTGGAGATATGGCGGGCTGGTCAATGGCTGGGCAATCCTCATGGGCTAGCGCAGCAGCTGCAGGATCCCCATTGGGACGGGGGTCTATGAGGCAAGGGGTCAGAGACACATAGCAGAAAGAGAATGATGGGGAAATGTCAACAGTTGGCTAGCTGGGGGAGAGGGGGAGATTGCTTAATGGTCAGGATCCTGAGAGAGTGGGGGTGGGGGCTAAGAGGTAGAAGAATCACTGGTATGGACAGTGTGGGGCATGGCCAGCAGTGGGCTGAGGGGTAGAGTTGAGTGTCAGGAATTGGCCTTGTGTGACCCCAAGGTAGAAGAGACTGGAGTTGGGGTGTTGTGTACAGGGTAGGTGGTTGGGGGGAGCAAAGTAACGAGCTCAGCATGGGAGTACACACTTATCTCCCCAGCACTAGAGAAATTGAGGGAGGAGGGTTATGAATTTGAGACCATCCTGGACGACTAAGAAAGATGGGGGTGCTGGGCACAACCAGGGCAGGTGCTGGGAGGCTGGGGAGGATTATGGGCTGGGCAGTGGCGATAAACACGGGGTGCTAGGAAGGGCAGGCGGGGAAGGGCTGGGAAGGTGACGGTGAGGGAGGGGAAGTGGGGGTCCCCTAAGCTCTGACTTGAGCTATTTTTAATGGATGTGAAACTGGGTCAGCGGCTGAGGGACTAGATGGGGGGCCAGGTGGCCCAGCTCCATTTCTTGACCTACTTAAAGCCTGGGATGGAGTGGGGGGAGGACACCTCCCGCCTCCAGGACACCCTAGTAACCACCAGCAAGACACAGGCTCTTCCAGGACCCCCAAGAGTAGGCAAATATGCCCTCTGTCTGGCCCTTTCTGTTTCAATATTAGCATCAGGTCTCCTTGTGCAGACCAGACTGGCTTTGAACTCACCATCTTCCTCCCGATTGTTGGACGGCAGCTGTGTGTCGGCCACCCGTTTGGTGAGACCCCTCTGGAGCATTCCAGGGACCCTTTTTCCTCTCTTGCCCCACGCAGGACACAGTGATCCCAGCTGCCCAACACCCTGACTGTCCTGGTGACCCAGCCTGGGCATCAGACATCGGGCTCATAGGTCTTTTCTGGCTTCCACTGGTAGGTACCAAAGTCCCCTGCTGACAACCCCTTGATTGCTATCCCTTTCATCTCCACAGATCAAATTACCCTCCCTGACCAGCTTGAGGTTAGAGACTCAGACAAATGTGATGGTCCTCTGGCCCATCTCTAGCCTTCCAGGGGGTCACATGAGACTCTAGGTCTGCCTCACTCTAGAGTCCCCTCCCCTTTCTGAGCCTCTTCCTTTTTGAGACCTCATGTAGCCTAGGCTGGTCTTTAACTCCTGACCCTCCTGCCTCCACCTCCCAAGTTATGGGGGTGCAATTCTTTTTTTCCTCCTTTTCTTTTTCCTTTTTTTGGTAGTGATGGTATAGGGTGTGTTTTGAAAAAGGAACTGCACATGTATGTAGCCCAGGCTCAGGCTGGCCTCAAAATGAATGTTGGTCCTCCTGCCTCAGTCTACCTAGTGTTCTACCTGGCATTAAAGTTATAGATGAATCACCATGCTTTGGTCCCTTCTTCCCTTTTCTCCTTCTTTCTTTCGTCCCTCATTTTTTTTTTTCCTGCCTTCTCTCCTCTTTTTTGAGACTGACTCTCAGGTAGCCCAGTCTGCCCTTGAACTCCTAATCACTTCTGGGGTCACAGATACTCCACACCCAGGTCTCTGAGCCTCCTCATCCCACCACCCATCACTGTGCCTCAACCCCTCAGATCAGCCTGATTTGATGTCCGGGACCCAGAACTTTCTTTCCCCATAATGTCCCCAGCTCATGGCTACCTCCTCTGCAGACACCTCGCCATTCCCACCTCAGTCTTTCCCATAGGAGAGCAACTGGCCCCCCTCCTGCTTCCCACATCCTCCCCAACTCCTCCCCCACGTGCCCCTCCATCCCAAACCTGGCCTCACCTGCTCTGTTGATTTCAATGACTTCTTCCTGAGCCAGTGGGCAGGGTTCTCCTGGGGCAGGCAGAGGAGGCAACCCCACGATGCCCAGTCCCCCTGCACCTCCCCTAAGAAGCCCAGGGTGTGTGTGGGGTCCCGTGTAGGCCCCGGTCACAGTCACCCCCATGGACGGTGGGGTGATGGGGGGCGGAGGGCTGATGCCACTGCTGCCCTGGTGCGGGTGGGGTGGAGGTGGGGGCGGGGGGTCGGGCTTGCAGTAGTTGGGGGATCCAGGCTGTGGGGGCCTCGGGATGTGTTTGTTTTTCTTCTTGGGCAGCTTCTGCTTGGCCATGGCCAGGGAGTAGTACATGCCAAAGTTGTTGACGATGACAGGCACAGGCATGGCAATGGTCAGCACCCCTGCCAGCGCGCACAGTGCCCCGACCAGCATGCCAGACCACGTCTTGGGATACATGTCCCCATAGCCCAGGGTCGTCATGGTGACCACAGCCCACCAGAAGCCAATAGGGATGTTCTTGAAGTAGGTGTGGTTGGAGCCCAGGATGTCGTCAGGGTCTGCGCCGATGCGCTCAGCATAGTAGATCATGGTGGCAAAGATGAGAACTCCTAGGGCCAGGAAGATAATCAGTAACAAGAACTCATTGGTACTGGCACGGAGTGTGTGGCCCAGCACACGCAAACCCACAAAGTGACGGGTCAACTTGAAGATGCGCAGGATCCGGACAAAGCGCACCACCCGAAGGAAGCCCAGCACGTCCTTGGCAGCCTTGGAGCTGAGGCCCGACAGGCCCACCTCCAGGTAGAAGGGCAGGATGGCCACGCAGTCGATGATGTTCAGGCTGCTCTTCAGGAACTCCACCTTGTCAGGGCAGAAGGTGATGCGCATGAGGAACTCAAAGGTGAACCAGACGACGCACACGCCCTCCACATAGGTCAGGAAGGGCTCAGTCTCCACCTCCACGTTGGTAATGTTCTCTGGTGGTGCACCGGGGATCGGGGAGGCCTGTGTCACCGTCTTGTTGCTGATGTGGATGAAGCCCTCGTGGGTCTCCAGGCAGAAGGTAGTGATGGAGATGAGAATGAAGAAGAGGGAGGCGAAGGCAACATACTGCAAAGCGGGCAAGAGAAAGAGGAGAGGTGACCCGCACGGTCACAGGAACCTGCACCCACATCTAGGGCCACACTCCAGAGAAACCCAATTGCCCCAACCCCAGTTCCAGAGCCCTTCTCTGCCTTCTGAACAGGGAAAGGAATAGGGGTGGGGCAGTATCTTCCCTTGAACTAGCACATTTGCTTCTCCTGCTCTTCCTTCCCCCCCTTCTGCAACCCCATCATCTCTAATTACTTCAGCTATATCTCAGGGCACCCCAGAAGGGCCCAAGGGCTCTACATTGGGACAGGAGTGGGAGGGACAAATACCCCTTCCCTAATGTCTCAGAGGCCTTAGGGCTGACATGGGAGTTGACATGAGGAAAGGGAGTTGGACAAGGAAACCTGGTGTTCTTGTACTGTGGTCCTGGGGTTCGAACTCAGGGACTTGCTAGGCAAGCCCTCCACCACTAAGCTATACCCCCAGCCCCAGCTCAGGCTGGTCTCCAACTCACGTTCTGCCTGCCTCAGCCTCGAGTAGCTGGAATGGCAGATGTGTGCCATGCAGGCCAGCCCGAACGCCTGGGTGGGAACGTGGTTTTTAAAATATGGAACTCCCCAGGTCCCACTTAAAAAAAAAAAAAAAAAGACCAACAATAAAATGTGGAACTCCAGCAAGGCCTAAGCTTTCTGGAACTGTTTTTTGTTGTTGTTTTTTAAAAAACAAAACAAAACAGGATTGTTATGGAGATTCGTTGTGTACAAAGGGTTGGCTTCCAAACACACTGCTGGTCCAGTGGCCCCCCCATAGTAAGATTTCAGCTGTTACTTAGGTCTGGCCTGTCAGTTTGTGGGGGACCAGGATGAGGGGACAGAGGCCAATCAGGAGTCATGGACCTCAGGGATAGAACAGAAGACTGGATATGTGGGGCTGTGCTCTTAGGAGGGAAGACCTTGGCCTCAAGCTGGGGAAGGTGGTTTAGGTTCAAGGGAGGGAGAAAGAAACAAGGGCCCACCTAGATTTCCTGTGATGGGTGAGCAAGGCCAGGACCCTAAAACTGAAGGGTGGGCAAGTGTCATGTCGAGGTGGGGGTCACTGTTACATGTGGTGTGGGAGCCTGAGTGAAGTCTTGAGCAGTGGACCAGGTCAAGGTATGGGAGAAGGTGGACTAGTGACAGAGTGTGGTAGGTAGGTAGAGAAGGCAGGAATGGGAGACTGAACTTTGAGCTTCAAGTGTAGCCAAAGAGGCCCCCTGGGTCTTTAGGCTGGGATGGGGAGGGGGTGGTTAGCGTGGACCCTCTCCCAGTCTGTGTTTCTCCGCAGTGGTTGGAGGCCAGAGGCCTCCGCAGAGCGCATGCCTAGTCTTCTGCCCCCTCCCCCCACTTCGGCGCGGGCTGCGGCACCCGCACCGCAGTGGGGGCGGGCTGGCCGGGCCGGGGGGCGGGGCGCACGGTGGCCAGCACCCCGGACAGCTCCCCCACCGCAGTGCGCAGCCGCAGTGGCCGGGGCGCCTCCTAAACCCCTTCCAAACTGGAGCCCAGCAAGGCAACGCGCAGCCGCAGTGCCGATTGTTTCCCTGGCGTGGAAGCCAGGAACAGAATTAACTTCTTCCCTACCAGGCTCCGGGGAAGGGGGTAGGACAACTGAAAGGCAGATGGACAAGACCCTGTAAGAAGGACATGAAAGATGGGAAGGGAGAGATGCTGGGAAGGCCTATGGCTGGCGTCCCCAAAAGCCAGTCATTCTTTCACTGTGAATCTGGAAAGTGCCTGGCACACAGCACTGATGGGAAAGACCTCCCGAACCGTTCGGGACCCCTAGCCTGACCAGCAGTCTCCGCCTCCATTCTCCACCTTGACCTCGACACCCTTCCGTGGGGTTACCGGCGGGAAGGACACCCAAGCGTGGGTGTGTATAGGGAGGGGGGATGCTCCGGGGCCTGAAGGGGCATCTAGGGCCATGTCTCTCCAGCTCCTCTATCTTTCCCCCACCCCGACACATACATACAAACATTCAACCCCAAAAGTCGCCAACTCAGCGCTTTCCGGAGACTAAACTTCACGCGGTGCCTCCGGTCCTCCTCCCTTCTCCCTCCCCCCAGCGGGACTGCGGCACTGCGGCTCTCCGCGTCCTTCTCGGCCCAGGACGCGGAGTCGCGGGGGGAGGGGTGCACCGGCTCCTCCAGGGGTTTGGGCCCCTGGGAGACTGGAAGGAGGTCCCAGATCGTTCTCTCTCCTTCTCACTTCTCTGCCAGTGCTCTCCCCTCCTTTTCTAAACTCTCCCTCCCTTTTCCTTACAAACGGTCCCTCTGGGGTCTTAAGAACAAAAAGGAAGTTCAGGCAGAGTTTTATGAAGGAACTATGGGGAGGGAGTTATGGGGCCTGGGATGTTATCAAGGCTTAGGAAGTTTCCAGGGGACTTCTGTGTGGGACACTTAGGTTTTTCGAGGAGGAAAGACTAAGGGATTGGGGGGGGGGAGGCTTCTTGAGAAAAGGAGAGAGGGAGTAGGCTGGGATGGGAGAACTGAGCCAGCAAAGAAACAGAACTGATGCTAATCAAAGAAGTTTTGGGGTTGATGAGTTAGGGAGGGGGGCGGTTCCCAGGGTTGGAGGTGAGGTAAACTTCAGGAGTAGAAGGGAAAGCCATTTGGACGACTGGGAAAGGGACTAGTGGAAGCAAGGGTGTCCCAGAGATAAGTAGAGTGGATGGTGAGAGGAATTTTGTGGGTGTTCGAGAGGAAAGGCATGATTCCAGGGCAGTGGAACTTTTCTTGAGATACAGTACTACCGGCTTGCTGAAGTCTGTGGGGGAAGTTCTTGGCAAGCGGGTAGGCAGAGAGGGTACGGGACGGGAAGGCGGAAAGAAGTTCCAGAAGACATCATAAGCCTTGGTGCTGCGGTGAGGGCATGGAGCAGGTGTCCTGAAGAGACCCGAGGGCTCAGGGATCTCCCGGGGTTCTAAGGAGGGGGTGTGCATTTTCTCCGCTTTTGGGAACAAAAGGAACAGTCAGGAGAGCCCAACTTGAAGACAAAGATCTTAGAGCTGGAACCCGTGGAGAACGGGAGAGCAACCGCATAGCGCCAAGAAAAGCTTTCGGAGTCCCGAGAGAGGGGGATATGTTGGCATGTGTGCGGGGAGAGGGGGAGTGTTTTCACAACCCTGGACACTGAGAATTGGGAAGAAATGTATTTCTACGGGCGGTGATGATGACAGATTGCAGTGTGTTGTGTGGACACTCTGAGGTTTCGGGGAGGTCTCAGAGTTGTCTGGGAAAGGTGGAGTGGGGTTGTTCTGGTGAGTCGCGGTCAGGAGGAAGTTTCCACCGGTCTAGGATGACTTGGAGCAGTGAGGTGGGGTTGGGAAGGACTAGGGGACCCTGAAGGTTGTTAAAGTGTCTTCTGAGGTCCTAGAGGATGACCCGAGATGGAGGGTGTGTTTGGATGAGTGCAAGACGGGGAGTCTAGGAAAGCCAGGAAAGGTTGGGTCCGGGTGCTCCTAAGGGAAGGCAGGGTGGAGGGGCGCGCTCACCCTTGCGGCCCGCGACGAGTAGGGGTCCTCGAAAAGCGCCCACACGCGGGGCTGCCAGCGGCGCCACCACGTGCCGCCCGCGCCGCCCGCTCCCCCAGGCGGTCCCCCGGCGCCACCGCCCGCGTCTTGGAAGCACAGGCGCTTGAGCTCGCCGCCGGCCCCGTCCAGGCCACCACCGCCCGTGCCCGCCTCGTCGTCCAGCCCCGCGTCGTGGGTGCCTCCCGCGTTGGCGGCGTTGGCGGCGCCCGAAGAGTCGGGCGCCTCGAAGGAGTCGAGCGCCTCCTCGGCGTCTCGATGCTGCCGGTAAGTCATCCAGCAGCAGGCCTCCACGTCCGTCTCGTCGATGCCCCAGAAGCCCAGCTCCTCCTCGAACAGCGGCCCGCACACGTCGGCTGGGCAGTGCAGCTTGCCGGTGCGGTAGTAGTTGAGCACGTACGCGAAGACGCCTGGGTGCCGGTCAAAGAAGAACTCGTCGGCTCCCGGGTCGTAGTCGAAGCGCGCGGCTGCCTCAGGCTCCGTCAGGCCGGCCAGCCGTGTCCCCGGCAGGGTGCGCAGCGTGGAGCGGTACGTCTCATGGCGCACGCCGCCCACGTTGATCACGATTTTGCCGCTGTCGCCACCGCCGCCGCCGTGCCGCCCCATGGCCGCCGCCGGCAGCCCGGGGCATGGCTCGGCGCGCCGGCCCCCGGGCCCGTGGGGTGCCGGGGGACCCGCCTGGGACGCGGCGGGACCAGGCTGCTCAGACTGCTGCAGCTGCGGCGGCGACGGGGACAGTGGCGGCGGCGGGGACTCGGGCGGCTGCGGTGCTGGTGCCGGCTGCTGCTTGCCAGCCCCCTGGCGCCCGCGGAAGGACGAGACGCAGACTGAGCTCAGCATTGGACGGGGGGCGGGGCAGTAGGGGCGGGGACTCGGGGGCGGGGCCCAGGGGAGAGGTAGACTTGATTGGGTGGGGGAAGGAGATGGCTGGGAGGTGCCGGGCCTAAGGGGGTGGACTCGGGCACGATTGGGGAGGAGGAAAAGACGGCACGGAGTGGGGAGGGGCTCTGCGGAAAGGCTTCGCGCTGATTGGGCTGAGAGAGTAGGTAGGGTTCAAGCAAAGAAGGTCTAACGGGGCCAGGCTGGAGGGGGCGGAGCCGTACAGAAGAGTCACTGATTGGGTTTTTCTGAAGAAGGGGCGGAGCGTCCAGTGGACCTTCCCCCAAAGATGCCTAGCTCAGCAACATAGAGAAAATGGAGACAAGGCAGCCAGGTATGAGAAAAGGGCCGGGCGTGGGAGTACGCACTTGTGACCTCACAACTATGGAGGTGAAGGCCGGAGGATCAGAAATTCAAGGGCATCCCCAGATTTATAGGGAGTTGGAGGCCAGCCTAGGCCACATATAACCCTGTTTGAAGAGGCTATAGAATTAAAAATTAAAAAAAAAGAAAATGACCAGAAGTGTCCGGTAGGGGAGAGCATGGATGAGAGAGAAATCGAGATGGAGGACCAAGGAGGTCACTCGCCTCGTTCGGGCAGACAGGCCAGGGACAGGAGAGCAAGTGCTTAGAAGAGCAGGGTCAGTGCTTAGTGCTTGGAGGAGGAAGAGCCAGAGAAGGAGGAGCAGTCCTGATTGGGGCAGGACAGTGAGGGGGCGGGAACTGGAGGTGGAGCTTATTTTGCGGATTGGGACCAAGTTGTTCTGAAAATGTGCAAGCGCGGGGGTTGCGGGGCGGGGGAGGCAGAGGAGTGGGAGAAGAGATTGAGGGTCAGTGTGAAGAATCTCGGGCCTATGAAGCCCTGGAACCTCTGCGGCCAGGGGAGAACCTGAGGAGGCTCTAGCCGAGGTCGCAAAGCTGAGGAGGGAGGTGCAGAGCCTTCGGTTCCGGAGCAGCCGGGATGCAGGCGTCCCCCCCTGCTGGAAGCTGAATGCATATGAACCTCGTTAGACAGAACTGGATATGGAGAAAGTGTCCGGCTGAATGGGAAGTGACTCAGGCAGGCGGTTGTGGTCTGTAAGGTGTAAAGGCTCTGCTAGAATTGGGGAGCTAGGACAGCGGCTAACTAGGCCAGGCTGAAGGATAGGAGTGGGAATGACACCTGTTAAGGTCGGGAATGTGCTGCGCTGCGCTGGAAGGACCGAGGGGCGTCACAGATCCTGGTGGATGGATCTAGCCAAAGGTTCCTGAGGTTTTATGGGGCTGGGAGGGAGCTTCCAACTGGCGGAAGGAGGGAAGGGAATGAAGCTCAACCCCGCGCCCTGCAGATGGTAGGGCGAGAGATTGGGAAGCGTAACTGAGGAGTGGGCCTCGAGCCGAGGCGGAGCAAGGCTGGGAGCGTCCCAGGGAGCGATGGGTGGGACTAAGCGGAGGGGGCGGGGCGAGAGGTAGAGCTAGGGGCGGGGCCAGAGCAAGACGACCCTCCTCCGAGCGGGTCGGCCCCACCCCCGAGAGGCCTTAAGCTGTGAACAAAAGTGCGCATGTACAGCGGCTGCGGCGGGGGCTGCGGCGGGAGGCGGGGGCTGCGGCGGAGGCGGGGCCTGCGGGAACGAAGGGGTGGATCAGGGGGGCTGCGGCTGTCGCCACGTGGTCACTGGCCCGCCGCCTCCCACTGCAGGTAAGGCGGCTGGTGCGTATCCCCTCCCCCAGCCCGCTCCCGTCCTGATGTCTTTTGGTGTCCTTTAAACCTTCGGTTCTGACTGTCCTTATCCCTCTGAGGCTGTGGTCCCTTTTCTGTCTCCGCCTCTCTGGATGCTGGGTTCCTGTAGCTCTTTACCTCTGGGGGGTATCATACTCTCTCTCTCCCTCTGTCAGTGTCTTCTCTTTCTCTGGGTCTCTGTCTCTGTTCCTCTTTCTTCTGGGTCCCTGTATTTATGTCTCTCCCTCTCTAGGTCTCTCCCTCTCATTCTCTCTAAGCTTCTGCTTCTGTCTTTCTCTCTTTATGGGTCTTTTTCTGGATATCTCTGACTCCCCCTCCCTCCCTCCTCCATCTCTGTCTATGTCCATCTATCTGGGTGTCCTTTCCCCCATCCTTTTCCCCCTCTTTCTCCGTCTCCCCCATCCTGGCAGGACTGGACTCTGCGTCACTACGCAGTAGGTCTGACCGCAGACCAAAGAAGAAGCTTCCTCTGTCCCAGACCCTGGCGTCCTGCCCCAATCTCTTAACTAAACCCACCAGGGCACAGAAAAGACTTGGGCACTTCCAGTCCCCTCTGTACCCCGAATTCTGGCATGCCCCAGGAAAAACAGAGACTGAATTGTGCGGGGAATGCGGGGGCGGGGGCGTAGAGTCCGGGGCCACTAAGGGATGGGGCTACTGACTGGAGCTAGAGCTGAGGTAGGGGCTAGGGAACGCCTGAAGTCACCTTACCACCTTCCTCCACCCGACTTTCTGTTTTTGAGCAAAGTGGGCTGGGATCAAATTCTCAAATCAGCTGTTTTTGTAGAGGTCAGAAGGTGGGGGAGGAGAGGCCACTGTCGGCGGCAGAGAGAGTGAAGAATCCAGGAGGGAGGGCCTTGGGAAATCCGGGTGTCAGTCACTCCAAGACCTCACCAGAGTACAAGAATTGGTGAGCCGGGGGTTGCCATACGTCCATCAAAGAGACTGGAAGGGGCTTGGGTTACGGGACCTGCAATTACGTTGATGGACCGGAGCGGGGTCAGACGATCCCTGTAGGGTGTCTGTCCACTGTTTGAAACCTTTTCCTCAGGCCTAGTCCACTCTCATCCATCCTTTCTCTAGACACCCGCCTATGATCCCCGCCTCCATTCCCAAGGTCCTACAAGTGGACACGGGGTTTTTCTTCCATGACTTCTGAGACTCCTTTTTGGTCTTTCCCAGTAGTATCCTCAGCGAAAAATCATGGCAGGAGTCTCGGTAAAGCTGAGACCACGAGGACTCGCTGTCTAGGATCGTTGGTCTCCCCAGACCCACCAAGGACCTTGTTCCTCCCAGCCCAAGCCCAAAATCCTGGAGGATCTCTCCGCTGTAATCTTTGGGTCCCCCCTCCTCCCGAGCTGGACTTCAGGCTGTCTTCCCACACCCAGGTCTTGAACCTACACCTCCTCCCCTGTACTCACCCCAAGTCGAGGCGAGGAGGGGATAGGGGGAGTCCCAGTTGACGACAGGGGAGGGGCGACCCACACCCCGCCGCTCTGGCTTGCAAAAGGCAGCTCAAGGGAGGGGGGGCTGTGACATCACCACCGGAGGAAGGGCAGCACCACTTCCCCCCAACTTAGGGGCTTCAAGCTCCGCCTTCATGGAGGAACCAAGGGTCCCGGAATCCGGGAAGAACTCAAAGGAACACGAGACCCGCAGGAAAGGTGTCCCTACTCAGAACAAAGGTTGGAAAACCCTTTCAGCCACTCCCCTTCCCGCTGCCACCTGTCGCTATCATCGCGACCTGTCGCCTCCCACGCTTGTTTTGGCTGCAGCCACCTCCGCCGGGGCGCCAACATGATACGGACTACAACTCCCGTGATACTCCGCGGTGAGCGGGCCTTGGGCTACAAGCATTGTAGGCTTCATGGGAGTTGTAGTACCGGAACCCTTCGTCTTTCTCAGTTCCAGAAGTGAGACCATTACTTCTTTCTTTCCCAAAGCATGCTCTTAAAACAAAACATTCGATGGCGATTGGACTCTTACTGGAGTGAAGGCCCTCCGCGGCCGCCCTGTGCTCATGCGCATTAACCAGGGCGTCCGCTGGAGAGCTGCGCCTGCGCGGCCCCGCCCCCTTGCCGCCCAACTGCACGAGCCCGAGCGCGGGCGAGGCCCACTCGAGCCCCGGCGTGCTGGTCCCCGCGGTCGAAGACAGCCACGTAGGACCCCAAGAACACGTCGCCGAGGATCCAGAGGGGTCCTTCAGGTTTCGGGATGTCCAAGGCCTGGAAACCAGACACGCAGAGGCCGAAATCATCGGGAAGAATCTGAAAGTGTTGAGGCACGGACGTTGAGTGTCAAGGGGCTCCGGCCCTGGCTCTTCCCCTCTCCCCTCCCACTGCCTCCAAGAGGGATGGATCAAAGGCTGTCCCCTGCTGGGCGTGGTGATGCCTGTGATACTAGCACTCTGGAGACTGAAATAGGAGCATGGTGCGTGAAACCAGCATGGGGTACACATCCATCAAGCAAAAAGGACATATTTCTGTGTCTCTTGCCAAACCCGGGAAAATCAGAGCTCCAGCATTTCCATGCTCTTAAACTTTACTATTCTTACTCTAACATCATTGAGACAGGCCCTTACCTTGATGATGTAATCCTGGGACGTGAGATTAAACCAGACTCCACCCAGGCGGAAGGAGACTGGAGGAAGCTTTGGTATCTTTAAACACTCTATGAGGTACTAGAGGAAGAAGAGGAACGATGAAGGTAGGAGATTCCTGCTTCACTCAAGTGTCTGCGGTTGCTCCCTAGTGCCATAATGTCTCTATTTGGGACCTCGTTGTGAAAAGGACTGTCTTAAATAAACCTATGTTTTTCATCTCTTTTCTCCAACCCCAAAGTCACTCAAAAGACATCTGAGCAGTATGGTTGTTTCCTTCTGCTGTCCCCCACCCTCACTGAGACCTCCAGTTGCATCTACCCCACCATATCAACGCCCCCCAGTTAACCTGTTCTCCTTCCTTTATCCCTGCATTCCATCCTGCTAAGCCTCCCACCCCACCCCGGGCCTTGGGAATTGACCTCACCTGCCCAAACAGGAAGGGAAATGCCCCAATGGCCATGTTCAGGGCCCGGATCTCCTCACTGGGTCCTGTAATGAGGGATGTGCCTGTGTCCAGGATGGCACCACAGCCTTTAGCACAGAGAGTCAGCCCCAAGCCTACTTTCACACTGGAAGGAGGGAAAAGGGCAGGGGCTGTCACTAGAGGCTGGTCCTGGGACCCCCGCACCCCCCCCAAACACCCCAGGTAGGGCCCTAGGAAATTAAGCTTCTCACCCCTCCATATGGATCTGCCAAAAGGCAGGAATGGTGACTGGTATGAAGATGAGAGGGGGGGTATAGTGAGCTGGGTCGGAGCCCCCCAGCACCAGCTCTCCTCCGTCCATCCCTCCGAGGTCCCTGCAGAGACATGGTGCTTTGATGACCCTGGGGTTCATCTTTCAGAACCAGAGATGACCAGGGATGGGACTTCTTGCCAATCCGATAATTTCTAGAATCTAGATGGGTGGTCCTAAGCATGGGCAGGTCCTAGGCATTGACTGGAAGCCAGATCATAGTGAAGGGCTGTGAGCCTGACACACCTGTCATCCCAGCTATTCCAGGGGGCTGAGGCATAAAGATCTCAAAGTCAAGGCCATCATGGGCAACTGAGTGTGACACGGTCTCCAAATGAAAGGTAATAGAGTAGGAGTGGGGAACATAGAATCCTAGCCTGGAATTCTCCAGTGAGGTGCTGGGGTGTGGCCAAGTCATAGAGTGCTTGCTTGGCATGCATTGGGTTCCCCAATACAGAAAAAAAATAGGGACTGGTGGAAATGGTGGCCACCAGCCCTAGTGGGTAGAGCCTGGGAAATCCCAGAGTGAAACAAAAAGGAGGTAGAAACAATCCAGATTGATTCCTGAAGTCACAGGAACACACAGTGCACTCTTACTCACACACACACACACACACACACACACACACAGAGGAAAGAGAGAGAATGTATGTATGGCAGCTAGATGCCAATTTGACAACTGAAGATGCCAATGTGACAATTGAAGGCTGCGCCTTCCGGCACATCTGTGAGGAATTGTTTAATCAAGGCAAATCCATCGTGTATGGGATCATTCCCTGGGTGGGTGAGTAAAATAGAGCCCCTTTAATATTTTGGCAGTTTGGTAAGATGGGAATTGGGTCCTCTCAGCAGTTACTGTGTTTGGCATATGTATCCATGGTGTGGCAGTTCCTTCAGGTTATACCTGAGGGTGATAGGAACTCTCCTGCCATGCTGACGAAGTCTAAGCTAGAATACTCCTTGTTCGCCTAAATTGTTTGGGTCCTGAATTCACTTAGCAACAAGAAGATGAAACTAACATGGGGGGAGGGGGCAGTGAGACAGCTCATTGGGTTAAAGCTGCCTGTGGGTAAACCTGGTGACCTAAGTTTGATCCCTGGTGCCCAAGTGGTGGAAGGAGAGAACTAGCTTCCAAAGGAATTGTCCTGTAACTTCTATCTGGGGACCCTAGCACAGGTACATTCTCTCTCTCTCTCTCTCTCTCTCTCTCTCTCTCTCTCTCTTTCCTCTCTCTCTCTCTCTCTCTCTCTCCTCTCTATCTCTCAGATATTTAAAAGTAGAGGCATAAGGTGCTCAGGACTGATGCAAGAAGGGGGCAGATCTTCCTGATTGGTTTGGTTGGTAGGGTGATTGAGGGGAGGGGAAGCATAGGGTTTTTCTGGCCATGACCAATCCCTGGGAAGGAGGAAGGAGACTTCGTTTTGGGTGGAGGGTGAAACAGGGAGTTATGTAACCCAAACTGGCCTCAGACTTTCTCTGTAGCTAGGATGGCCTTGAACTCCTGAGGCTCTGGCCCATGCTTCCTATGTGTGTGCTGGGGTTCCTGGCACACCACACCTGGTAATGATCCCCAACTTTCTGAGATTCTAAAAGGGAAAGGGGGTGCTTCCTAGAAGATTTTGGTGGGCCCCTGGATTGGCATGGGCTGTTTTGAAGTAGAATTTGCGCATGCTTCAGGGTGAAATGAGGGTTTCTGAGTGGAGCCTGTACTGGGTGTGACCTGGAATTTTGTTTGGTTTTGAAGTGGATGAGTTTTCTTAGCATGTCCTGAGTGGCCACTTAAGCTGTAGGGCTTCTCACACTAAGTCACAGGGCTTCTCAATGAATGTGTTGGGAAAGTCTGTCCCAAGTGGAAGTGGAAGCCTCCTGCCTGGGTTTGGGCCTTCTTGAAGGTTTCTTGGTTCTGGCACTTGGGGAAGGGATGTCCCCTCCAAGTACCTGTTGAGATAAAAAGAGAAGACAGGCTTCTCTAGCAGCCCCTGCTCCACCAGTGCGTCCAGCGGGGGCTGTACTCCTCCCACTGCCAGAGCGGGGAAACCAAGGCCCAGAATCCCATCGAAGCGGGCAAAGGCAAAAACGAGGCTAGGTTCCCACAAAGCTTCTCCAAATGTCACCTGAGCACCTGTCAGTCCCCCGATCTAGGGCAGATTGAAAGGACTTGTTACTTTAGAAAGACATCACTGTCACAGAGACATGACCATGAAAGACAAGGGAAAAATATCCCTAAAATGGCCTGCTCCCTGGCCCCATCCTCCTTGCAAGGCTTTGCTATTCATGAGAAGCTATGCCCACTTGATCACCCCATCCTTTTAAAGCCACACTCCCTTTCTAGGAGGGCCCCCCACTCGCCACCAGGAAGCTCTGCCTCTTCTTGGGAAGACTTGCTCATTTGTTTTTAAGGAGGCCCCTCCACCTCTTCTAGACTGTGACTCTGAAGGCCCCACCCCATCTGTGGAAGCCCCTTCCCTAAGCCCTTGGCCCTGCCCCATCAGCCCCCAACACTCCCTTCCCTCCTGAGCCAGGCAGTATCCAAGCAGAGCCTTCCTGGGTGGAAGGACACTCACTGACAGCAGGTCCTTGCTCAGGACTCCTGACAGTCGCCCGGTTCCATACTGAATGGCGAACTTGGTCCCGTTGGGCTGGAAGGAGCGGGAGGCCTTAGGATTGAAGCGGTGGTGGAACCCTAATTTAGAAGATCAGAGACAGGTCACAGGACGTGGTGAGAGTCTGTACCAGTGAGGACATTCGTGGGTGGTGATACCTGTCTAATTGCCCTCTGGGGCCCAAAGTTGGCAAACCTCCTCATCCCATCACCCGGTTTCTACATTTTCCCCCACAAGAGCTCACAGCAAGGGACGCTGAGGAAGTGGCATCTCGTGGATGGGACCCAGAGATTGGAAGAGCCAGTGTCGAAGACCACTGTAAAGTTTTGAGGAGGCGTCCCCAGTTCAATGTCTCCGAAATACTGGGTCTGGTGACAGAAGAGAGCACAGGGGGCTGGAGAGATGGTTCAAGGGTTGAAGCCTTTGCCTCTCAAGCAAAAGGGCCTCAGTTCAGATGTGAAGATCCCAGGCAAAATGCCAGGCTGGTGGAGACCTGCAATTCCAACCCTGGAAGGCCAAGCCTGAGAAATTCAGAGCAAGGCTAAGAGAGGTACACCATTCCAGGATGATTCCCAGTGCACCCTTAGGTCTCCACAGGCACACAGACACACACAGACACACACACACACACACACACGAGAACACAGGACAAGTGAAGAACATCCTGCAGGAGGGATCACAGGGCGGGACCTGGGGTGTGTGTGGTCAACTCACATTCATGAACTTGGACAGAGGGACAATGAAAGTGGACTTGTCACCAGAGGCCAGGCTGGGCTCTGTCTTCTGTCCCCATGCACCCGGTGGGGTCAGGATCCTGGGTCCTGGGGGGAGTCGGCGAAGAGGGACCCTAGAGAGAGAAGTCATGGACAGTGAGGGAACCACAGGACCCTGTGTGACATATGTCCCAAATGAACCGTGGCAGCACAGTATCCCCACAGCACGAGGTTGCAGCGCTCTGATCAGTAGTGCTGGACAGACAGCCCAGCAGACTTCTCTAGAACAGAGCATCCCAGACACCAGCTCCCAGGACCACCAGCATTGAGTCCCTCACAGTAAGACTTCTGGAGCGGTGGGCATCCCTACCAGATTCCAAAGGTCATTGGAGAAAAGTCAAGTTCCTGGGGCTGAGGAGCAGCTTGGCGGCCATGGCACTGGCCCCACAAGCATTGATCTGAGTTCAGATCCCCAGGACTCAAGTGAACATCAGGCAGGTATAGTGGCAGCCACCTGTCATCCCAGCACTTGGGAGGCAGAGACTGGCGTCCCTAGGCCAAGCTGGCGAGTTCTGGGTGCAACTTTCAGAAGTGGGCTCTTGAGGCTGGAGACATGATTCAGGGATTAAGACTTTGTCTCAAAAGCAGAAGAACCTGAATTTGGATCCTGGATCCCACATAAAAATACCACATAGAAATGGCAGCAGCCTCTTTCTCTTCCGGCCCCAGGAGCTTCGGGAGCCGCGGGTTACCGTGCAGACATGGCCAAGTCCAAGAACCACACCACACACAACCAATCCCGAAAATGGCACAGAAATGGCATCAAGAAACCCCGTTCACAGAGATACGAGTCTCTTAAGGGGGTGGACCCCAAGTTCCTGAGGAACATGCGCTTTGCCAAGAAGCACAACAAGAAGGGCCTGAAGAAGATGCAGGCGAACAACGCGAAGGCCGTGAGCGCCCGCGCTGAAGCCATCAAGGCCCTGGTGAAGCCCAAGGAGGCGAAGCCCAAGGTGCCCAAGGGTCCCAGCCGCAAGCTCAGCCAGCTCGCCCTCATCGCCCACCCCAAGCTTGGGAAGAGGATTCGTACCTACATGGCCAAGGGTCGCAGGCTCCAGTCAAAGGCCAAGACCCCTGCTGAGGCCAAGGCCCCAACCAAGGCGAAGACCAAGACCCCAGGCAAAGCCAAGGCTGCAGCTCCAGCCCAGGCCAAGGCCGCAGCTCCTGCGCCGACTCCAGCTCAGGCTCCCAAAGGTGCCCAGGCCCCTGCGAAGGCCGCACAGTAAAGGCCTCTGTCTGCCATTGTGGAGACAGATGGACTGGTGCGGTTCCCCCGACCTCCTTTGCAGATGGCTGGTTTTCTGTGGCGTTTGTATAAATAAACCTGAAGCAGGCTCTGTAAAAAAAAAAAAAAAAAAAAAAAAAAAAAAAAAAAAAAAAGAAATGGCAGCAGCCTACACTTCCAACTATGGAAGGTAGAGTCTGGGAATGGGAAATCCTAGAGCAAAGCAAAAAGGAGGTAACAATCCAGGATGACTGCCAAAGTCATCCTAGGGCTTCCACAGGCCCGTGTGCATGTATATACACACATGCGCACACGCGCGCACGCGCACACACACACCCTATAATGAAAATACAAAAATTAAAAAAAAAAAAAGAAGTGGGTTCTCGTCGAAAATACAAAAATTAAAAAAAAAAAAGAAGTGGGTTCTCGTCTACTACTGTGTGAGCACCAGAGACTGAAGTCAGGTTGCCAGCCTCACACCCAGCACCTTTGCCAGCTTCCCTACCTTGCCGGTCTGGCCATGTGAAGGTGTGGATGGAGGGGAGTAAAGTCTGTACTCTCCAGCCATACATGCACCCAAAGAAGTCAGTCCCAATGGATGACTCCAGCATTCTATCCTAAATTTCTGCAGGTTGAGGCAGGAGTATCACAAGTTCCAGCCCAGCCTGGGTAACTTGGTGAGATTCTGTCTGAACATTAAAAAGGAAAAAAATGGCTTCAGGGATAGGGGGTGGCATGGCCCAGCCGAATATCACTTGCCTAGAGTGCAGGTGCAGAAGGCTCTGGCTTCCATCTCCAGCAACTCAAGGGGAAAAAAAAGAAGAACACAGACTACCAAAAAATAAAGGAAGGAAAAAATAAGGAACCAGAACCCTTGGAAATACTTTCTAAGCCAACAATTTCTGTCGAGGAATCTCATTCTGGCAGTCGGCAGAAAGATGTCCTTCAGAGGAGGCGACAGGCTGGGAGAGGCTCAGGGATTAAAGCCCTTACTGCATAATTGCAGGGACCTGAATTTGGATCCTAAGATCCTACATAAAAATGCTGGGTAGTGTGGTGCCTGCCTGTCATTCCAGCTCTGGAAGGTAGAGCCTGGGAATCAGAAGAGCAAGCTGACTAGCCAGACTACTAGCCTTTTGGCTGCTCTGGGTTTAATTAGAGACCCAAACTCACAGCAAGAAAGTGGAAGGACCGGGCCTGGAGAGGTAGCTCAGGGGTTAAGCCTCTGCCTTGCAGGCGGAAGGTCCTGAGTTTGGATCCTAGACCCCATGTATAGACGCCAGGCGGAGGCGGGAGCGGCCTGCGTTTCTGGTCCTGGTAGGGCGGAGCCTGTGAATCCAGGGGCGTGGAGGCGGTCCATGGTGGTTCCCAAATTTGTCCGTGGTTCTACACATACATACACATGCGCACACATGCATACACGCACAATTAAATAAATAATAAAAAAATTTAAAAAAAGAAAGTGGAAGGACCATGGAGGATGATTCCAGTATCACTCTTGGGCCTCCACACGTGCACATGCATACATGCGAAAGTACATACATATATGCACACATCCCACACAGAGTTAGACTTGAAAATAGAAAGGAAAATAAAGAGGTGTCATCACATAGTCCTGGCCTGCTTGTTTTTTAACTAAGTGTCTGAAGGATGGTTCCAAGTCAGTGGCCAGACCTGGCTGTGTCAGGGCAGACACTACCACTCAAGGGCCAAGTCCAGGTCCAGTTTGCAAGTGAGACTTTGTGGCAGCTCTAACAGACTTCCTGACATAGTTAGATAGTTTTTATTTTGGATTTTTTTTTTTTTTTTTTTGAGGTGGTTCTGACTGTGTAGCCTAGGCTGGCCTCACACTCACAGGAGTCTTCCTGTCATAGGCCTCTCAGGTTCTGGGATTACTAGAGTATCTTATATTTATTTATTTGTAAACAGAGATCCCTGTAGCCAAGGCTGGCTTGCAACTCATCACAATCCTCTTGCCTCAGCCCCCCAAGTGTTGGCAAAGCAGCTTGTGAGTCACTATGGCTCACCAGAAAATTTAGTTATAGACAGGGGCTGTCAGGGTAGGTAAAGTGCATGTGCACACACCACACAAACACAGACATACACCACACACATGCATGCACATGCACATATACACATACACCATACATGCATACACTACTCCCCACCCCACACACATTTTTTCTTATTTATTTACTTATTTATTTATTTGTGTGTGTGTATGCATTAGAGAGCACTATGTGTCCTTGTGGAGGCCCAAAGGTGACTCCAGGAATCATCCTGGATCACTTATAACTTTTTTTTGTTTCACCTGGAATTTCCCATTCTCTGCCCTCCGGGGCCTGAAGCGCAGGCCAACGCCTTTTCAACCTGTGTTTTTTAACGTGGGACCAGGATCCAAACTCAGGACCTTCTGCTTACAAGGCAGTCTTAACCCCTAAGCCATCTCTCCAGCCCCACTACAGTTTTTTAAACTTTATTTATTCATTGTATGAGTGTGTGTGTGTGTATCAGAGGACACTGTGTGTCCCTGTGGAGGACCAAGAGTGACTTTGGGGGGATTCATCCTGGTTTACTTCTACCTCCTCCTTTTTGCACTCTGGATTTCCCAGGCCTGAAGTGCAGACCAATGTCTTTTCCACCTAGCAGTTTTTAGGTGAGACTGGAGATCTGAACTCAGGATCTTCCGTTTGCAAGACAGTCTTAACGCATGATCTATCTTTCTAGCCACACATACAATTTTTAAAAGCTAACAGAGGCTGGAGGACATGACTCAATTAATGGAGTACTTGCTATTGCTACAAAGCCCTGGGGTCTATCTCCAGCACAATATAAATAGGTGTGGTGTG
This sequence comes from Typhlomys cinereus, assembly GCA_023101885.1. Taxonomy (NCBI): domain Eukaryota; kingdom Metazoa; phylum Chordata; class Mammalia; order Rodentia; family Platacanthomyidae; genus Typhlomys; species Typhlomys cinereus. The sequence goes on along the minus strand of JALPQD010000800.1, from coordinate 94,042 downwards.
CCCACTTGTTATTGCAGCACTCAGGAAGTGGAGGCAGGAGGAAAAAATGTTCAATGTCATCCTCAGTTACATAGTGAGTTTGAGCTCAGTTGGGAATACAAGAGAACCCATCTCAAAAACAAAACAAAACAAAACAAACAGGATTCCAGTTCCCAGAGGAAGTGGAAGGGAAAACGAGAGTTGATATGATCAAGATACATCCGTAAAATCATCAAAGGATAAATAATACTATTTTTTGCATGTGTAGGTGTGAGTGTGGGTAGAGAGGGAACTGTGTGTCTGTGGAGACCCAAGAGTAACTTCTGGATTATTCTACTTCCTCATTGCTTTGCTATAGGGTTTCCCAGGCTTTGACCTCCAGGGTTCAAAGTGCAGGCTGCCACCATTTCCATCCAGTGGAACTCGGGTCCTTCTGCTTCTGAGGTAAAGGCTTAACCCCTGAGCTGCCTCTTCAGCCCAAGAGTTTTATTTTTAAGAAATCAGGTTGGACCAGGGAGATGACAGTCATTAAAGCCTTTGCCTTGATAACAAAATATCCTGAGTTTAAATCCCATGTAAAAATGTCTGGCAGGTGTGGTGGCCCACCTATAATTCTACCTCTGGAAGGCAGAGCCTGGGAATCCCAAGAGCAAGCTGCATTTAATTAGAGACCCAGACTCACAACAGTAAGGTGGGAGAGTGATAGAGAATGATTCCTGATATCACCATTGGGTTTCCATAGGCACACCCAATCAAGCACGCTAGTGTACATACACCCATCCAAATGTGCCTGCCCACATGCAAATACACACACACACACACACACACACACACACACACACACACACACACACACACGAAAGAAAAAAAAATCAGGTTAAGAAAGCCAGGGCATAATGGTTCCTGCAGTGGAACTCTGGCCCTCGCTTACACCTGTGCCTCACCCCAACACTTGAGTCAGCCTTTCAAGATGTGAAAAGGGAACACTTCCTGAAGGCCCTTCAAGTGGGAGAGTAGGGAGGACTCAGAAGAGGGGGATGGGAATCCAGGGACAATCCCCCAGACTGGACTCTTTGAAGCAGTGATGAATCTGGGTGTGTCCCATTTCAGTGTCACAGATCTGGGTCTCTACAAAATGCAGGGAGACACAGGGTTTGAGATCCCCCAAAACCAGATCATCAGAGCTCAGAACAAGGACCCTACCCTCTCTTGATACCAGAAATACATTCTGATTGGTGATGGGAGCTCCAGTCCTGGGTCTCAGCACCAAGAACACTTATGCTGTTAGGGACTGAGTCACACTACAGTGTTCTCATGTCCATCCCCCCTTCTGTGACACCCACACAGGGAAGAAAGAAAAAAAAATGATGGGGCTGTAAATCAGTGAGTAGAGGGTTTCCCTGTCATGTCCCAGGTCCTGGGTTGTACCCCCAGCTCTGTAGAAACTGGGCGTGTTGGAAAGAAAGAGAAAAAGAAAAAGAAAAAGAAGGAAAAAAGAAAAAAGGAAGGAAAGAAGAGAGAGGAAGAAGAAGAAGAAAGGAAGGAAGGAAGGAAAGGAGGATCATCCCAGCACTCTGGAGGTAGAACAAGAGGATCAGAAATTCAGAGTCATCCTCAGGAATGGGGAGCTCCACACCAGCCTGAGTTAAGTGAGAACCTGCCTCAAGAGACAACCATACCCCACACCCCATTGTGGGGAGACCCCAGGTGAGAGATTTGGGGAGTCCTGGTCTTAAGAGGTGGGACTCTCCGGGGGCTAAGAAGGAAGCAGGCCTCATACCGGATCATCCTAGCCCCCGTGGGCTCAGCGTGCATCGGTGGTGCCAGCAGCAGCAGCAGCAGCAGCAGCAGCAGTAGCAGTGGCAATATCTCTGGGGACCCAGGCATCCTGTGACCCTTTTTCCTCCTGAGACCCCGCTCTGTCCACACCTCACTGCCAGAACGCCAAGAGGAGAGGTGGTAGGGGAATCTCAGCACCAGGTGGCCTGAGGGAGCAGGACTGGGTTTCTGAAGCTCCAGAAGAGGGCTCTAACCTGGCTCCTGTCTTCCGGGTAGAGGCAGGACTGGCACCCCCTCCCCCCACTGGCGCTTTTCCTCCTAACTTTCACTTCACTTTTCTGAGACTCATTAACCACCTTTGAGCAACCAGGAGAGAAGTGAGGGCTCGTGAAGAATTGGGGGTGGGGGAGTACATCACCTTAGAGACTCTTCCTGCGCCTGTTGGAGTCTTTTTCTCCCTCTTTTTTCCCCTTTATTTCTTCTTTCCTCCCTCCCTTAATTTCCTCTTTCTCCCTCATCTCCCCCCCCCCCTTTCTTGTTTCATCAGGAACTGTGCTGCTTCAGCCAGTCTTGAACTGCCCAGTTCAGGTGGTCCTCATACTTCAAGCTCTATGGGTCTGGGATTCAAGGAGCATCCATGGGACCAGGGAGATCTGTGGGCAAAATACTTGATGCATAAGCATGAATTCTGAGTTTGGATCCTAACATCCATGCAAAAAGATTGTGTGTGTGTGTGTGTGTGTGTGTGTGTGTGTGTGTGTGTATACACTTGTAATTCAGCACTAGAAGGCAGAGACAGGAGGACCCTAGGGTGCAATGGCCAGCCAGGCACAACAAATTGGCAAGCTGAAGGTCAAGTGAGAAACACTGTCTCACAGGATATGCTGGACAGTGATCCAGAAACACACAGGCTTGACCTCAAGGCATTGACTCAGCCTTACATGTGCTACGGGAACACACTCCCTGAGCATCCAATCGGGACCCCTCCCCATGGCCTTTCTGCCTTTTTTTTTAAAAAAACGAAATCTGAACTTTTCTTTTAATCACAGTCACTTTTAAATTTTTAGAGTGTGTGTGTATCAGAGGGCACTATATGTGCCAAGAGTGACTTTGGGAATCATCTTAAATTGTTTTACCTCCTCTATGCTTTGCTCTAGGATGTCCCAGGCTCTGCTTCTGGAGCTGGAAATGGAGGCTACCGCCATTTCAGCTTGGCATTTTTACATGGGCTCTGGGATCTGAATTCAGGTCCTCCTGCTTGTGAAACAGAGTCTTAAGCCCTGAGCCCTCTATCCAGCCCGTCCCACAATCACTTTTTAATAATTTATTCAGAGAGTGTATTATTCAGGGTTCTCTGAAGAAACAGAATCTATAGAATATAGGTCTATAATATATAAAAATAAGTTTATTAAAATAATTCACAATAAAAATAGTGTTCTTCAAAGTAGCTGTCTGCAGCTGCCTCATTCTTGACCAGAATGTTCCACAAAGCCAAAAGATCCCAAGAAAGTCTCAAGCCTTTACTTCTCTGGAGGGCAGAAGACACTGGGTTCCGATGTTGGTGAAGAACAGCTCTGACATCAGCAATGAACAGCGAACAGCTGCAAGGCCAAGGCAGCAAGAATAGCAACAACATGGTGGAAAAGGTGAAGCTCCAAGTCAGCCAAGGGCAGAGACAGTTGCAGCAGCAACAAAGAAAGCCATGATGCTTTAAAAGTGAACGGTGCATGCAGAGTGGACTCCACAGCAAGTCTACACTGGATGAGGGAAGAGCAAGTCCCTCCTTGCCCTCCTATTATCTGGTCCACCACTGGAAGGAACCGCCCACTATGGGCCGGGTTCTCCACAGCAATCAGTCAAGTACCTGCAGACTTATTCAGGGGCCATTTCAATCATTAACCATCCATAGCTGCAGCCCGAACAGTCTGCAACTGTCAGGTTGACACCAAAATGCAACCATAACAGAGAGAGAGAGAGAGAGAGAGAGAGAGAGAACATGCATGCCATGTCATACAAGTGGAGGTCAGAGAATGAGTTTCAGAAGTCAAGTTTTCTCCTTTCACAATGTGGGCTTTCGGGGATGGAACTTTGGGTCTCTGTGTTTTCTGTCAGGTTCCTCATTGCTGAGCTATGCCCTGGCCCCTTTCTGCATCATTTGCATCTTTATAGTTACTAAAGATAGAAGCCCAGAGCAGTCTCACTGGGTGCCTCCATGCTGGTCCAGCCATGTGGCATCTTGCTCTTTGCTTCATGGTAGTTTTTACAATGACCCTCTTCCCAGACCCCTTCTTCTCCACCCTGGGGAATTATATCTGGGGACTGGAGGATAATCCAGGACCAACCTCCCTCCTCAAACCCTGACACCTCACTCACCTGCAAGCCCCTTGGGTTGGAAAGAAGAGAAACAAAGAGTTCCTCTGTCCTAGAAACATCCTTCCCAGGCCCAGAGGGCAGGTGTGTCCCAGCAGGAGTCGCCCCTGTCAAAGTTACTTAAATCCATGACGGAAGGGCTGAAGGGAGCAAGGAGTTTTATTCTGGCTTATGATTTTCCAGTTACATACAGTTGCTGGTGCAGCTTGGCAGAGACCCACACCAACACCAGGAGCTGAGGGAACTAACCACACCAAATCCACAGGAATGCTGAGAGAGGGACAATCCTTATTTGCCAGACAGCATGTCTGCCTACATACACTGAAGAATGCCAGGCTCCTTAACCAGCTCCGTCCGTCTAACCTGCCTAGGGACTAGTCTCACCCACCATGGACTGGGTTTTCCCCATCCACCAGACAATATCCTGCAGGTTTGTTCTGGGTCTAACTAAACCACTGATTCTCTACAAATGTGCCCAGAACTTGAACCATCAACCATCAAGTTGACACCTGTATGTAACTATGGCACCCCCTAAACACTGGGAAGGATTCTGTCTGAGCACCCCTGGCTCTGGGGACTTCTCTGAACAGCAGGTTGATAGGGTCCCTATGGGAATCCTCTCCATACACCTATCCTGGTATCCCTCCCTCTGAGATCCTGGGTACTAATTTGGCAATTCAACTTCCTGCTCAAGGAAGTCGTGCCTGCAAATCCAGGGGTGGCCACACGGGGATGTTGTGGAACTGTTTTCCTAGGGTAGCGCTCCCTCCTCCCACCCTCCTGACCTGGGCTTTCTTGTTTTGGCCTCAGCCAACCCTCGGCTTCCATGGCCGAATTCCTTTCTAGAGGCTTCCTCCAGACTCACTGGGAGAAGGTGGCTTCCTCACACTGCCCCTCAGGCACGAGGGACCCCTGTCACTGCCTATCTGTTTTTCTTGTTTAAAATACTTTTTTTGACATTTAATAATTATATATATTGACTTTTTCGTGCAATATTTTGATCATATTCACCCCCTTATCCTCTCTAGGCCCCTCGCACTCCTGCTGACTCCATTCCTTTTCCCATTTAGTTCCCATTTACTTCTCTCTCTCTCTCTCTCTGGATAACAATGCATTTCACCAGGGTTGCTTGCAAGATTAAGGGTGAGAGGTCCTATACAGCCTGAAATTTTATATGCAAATGCAAATTATATGTAAATGAAAGGTGCTCAGTCCTTGGAAAGACACCATCTGCCCCTAGGCAATGTCACAATACAATGGTCTTTCCTCCCAGGAAACTGCCTGTGGCAAGGCTCAGGAACTGGCAGTACACCTAGTATGCTCAGGGCCCCCCCCCCACTGAGTAACAATACCCGCAAATTTCCCAAGGTGAAAGATCCCTATACTGATGTCACAAGGACAAGAAGGCAATGCAGATGGAGGCACTAGCATTGCAAAGGCCCTGCGGTAGCAGTCCCTGCAGCAGAGGCTGGGGTGGTGTTGCAGGGTCCGAAAATCCACCAAATGAGGCACAGACTACAAGCTTGGTCAAAGCTCACAGATGCCTGGTTATAGGGGAGCCTTTCCTTGGGCTCCGACTACAGAGAGAAGCCTTTCCTTCATCTTTTCAAGGGACCAGACTATAGGCGAACCCTTCCTTCAGTTCCAGCTGTAGGGAGGATCCTTTCTTTTGGCTCCTCAAAAAATAGTCCAGCTTCGTCTGGGGGGAGCCCCAAGAATGTTATGCATTTGGGGATCATCCAAAGATTTACCATAGACCAAAAGTTAAAATTAATAACTGAGAGGCTTTTATGAGAGAGAGAGAGAGAGAGAGAGAGAGAGAGAGAGAGACACTAGTACCAGGGCTTACACACAGGGGCACACATGTGTGTGCAGCGCCCAGTTACATCTCCACACAGTTTTTATACACAAGGGACAAAGGAAGTTGCAAACCCTACCAAAGCTATTCAGCCCGCAGTGTTTTAGAGTCTTAGCATGCAGGCTTCTTGCAGGCCCTCTGGCCAAATGACATTCCAGAGGGGAATTCTGGAGAACAGGTAGGGGAGTGGGCATTTTTATTGCCTGCCAGCAATTTCTCAGGCCCAAGAATTTCTTTTTAAGATTTTAAGATATTTTCCCTTTTATGTTTCTCCCCCACAGTGGAGAGCTGCAAGGGAACCAGATCGGATATAAGTGGGAATGCAGACCAGAGAGGGAATGTAGGTGAGGTTGGCTTCCCTGCTACTCAGAGCCCTGAGCAGGAGGTCAAGGCCTCAGCTCCAGAGCAACCTCCAGGCTGGCCTCTGGAGCCAGGCGAGAGCCCTGTCTCTGGACTAGAAGTAGCTCAGGGGAGGAGCGCTTGCCCAGTGCTGCAGCTTCCCCAGCAAAACCACCAAGCTGCAAACACAGGAACAGATGAGCCTTTCTGAAAATACAAGATGAGAGGCTGGGGCATGGCTAAACTGTAGAGCACCTGCCTATGTTATGGCTTGAATATGAAGTGTTCTTCATGGCTGCTGTGTTTGAACCCTTGGTGTCATAGTAAGATACGTGTCAGTTGGCCAAGTAAAGGCTCTGCACTCTAGGCAAACTTGTGAGAAACTAGTAGTTGAGTTAAGCCCTGAGCAAGCCTGCAAGAGATTGTGTAGTTGATAGAAAGACCCAGCCCATGGTGGGCAGGACTAGTCTCTGGGCAGGTGAATAAGATAAAGGGAACTGGTTAAAGAGGTTGGCATCAACAAACCTCTTCCCATCCTGAGGCTCAGGGAATCTTTGCAAGAACTTGAAGGTGGGGCGTTCTACTGGCAACCAGATTACTCCAGTCACGACAGAGCTGCTGCATTCAGGATCTTACTGCAGTGAGGCCTGACTTCACCAGACATGCACAATGGCTGACATGGACCAGCAAATATTCAGGAGAAATAATCACATGCAGTGGGAACTTTAGTACCTAGACAAGTGGAGAAGTGCATCTCTATCAGTGGGTTTATCCAAGGAAGGGCCACTTACGCTGCCACAGAGGCCTAAGCCCCTACTACAGCAGAGACAACCCAGAGGGAATCCTGTGTCGCACACAAGGGGACGGATGTGAGGGTGGGAGGAAGAGAAATGGACTGATGAAGTGAAGGAAGGGAGAGAGGGAGATGGCGACAGGGACAACCTTTCATTATGTTTATATAAATATTTATTTATTTGTGTGGGGGGGGCATTGTGTGTCCCTGCGGAGGACCAAGGATGACTTCAGGAATCATGCTGGATTGCTTCCACCTCCTTTTTGCTTCTGGTATTTCTCAAGTTCTGCCCTCCAAAGCTGGAAGTACAGGCTGCCACCCTTTCTGACTGGCATTTTTACATGGAACTTGGGATCTGAACATAGGACATTCTGCTTAGGAGGCAGAGTCTTAACCCTTGAGCCATCTCTCCAGCCCTGAATAAAGAATAATTTTTAAAAAATGTTGGCATCCTTTGATATACTTGGCCAGACATGCTGGTCTGGCAAGTGAGGATTATCTCTCTCTAAGCAGTCATGTGGTTATATGGATTTGGTGTGGCCAGTTCCCTCAACCTTTGGTGTTGGTGTGGTTTCTTCTGCCAATCTGGACAAGAAATATAACAGATATTCCTAAACTAGAATAAAATATCTCGTTCCCTTAAGCCATTTGATTTTGAATTTGTCAGCAACATGTGAAGTACTACTACACTTGGTCTCTGTTAGTTTGGTGGGGGGGAAGGAATCAAGTGACTGACAATATATAAAAAGTGTAGAAGTGCAGGTCCATTGATAAACAGAGTCTAACATGAGGGAGAGACAAGAAATATGAGTTTTATTAGAGCTGAAGGTCTGGTGACCAAGGAAACCATAGCTTAACCTTAAGGTTAAAAGATTAAAAGCAGAGGGCACAAGACGAGAACTTCCATGGGCAGCCTGGCAGGGGAAATCAGCAGAGCTCCCAGGTAAAAGGGGGTGTCTATTGTTTTTATGGCCTTCAGACATTGCTAAGGAGTTGCTAAGGAAGTAGGGCAGTGAGTATACATGTGGGGAAGAGTGTCAAACATGACATAGCCTCTGTTATTAGGCCATTAGGGTAAGGGGTCAGGGAATTAGGTTCTGTGGTTGGTTTGGGGAGTTTCTGTGGTTCAGTCCAAGTGGAGGAGACTATCCTTGCTGACAGTCTTGGGTTGGCACTTTATTAAGGGTGGCTGGAGAACTTTAAGGAGGTGGAACTTTGTGCAGGGTGTGAGTACCTAGGGCCAGCCTTAGAGGGGGCTGACCTCATCAGTCCTCTGTCTACTTCCTGGTTGTGTGACCTGGCACCCGCTGGGCTGTCATGTCTCTTCCCTGCTGTGATGGGTCCAACTCTCAGTCTAAGAGTCAGAATCAACCTTCCATCTGCAAGTTGCTTTTGTTAGGATATTTTATTGTTTCGATGAGAATAGTAGCCCATACAGGACTGGAAAGATGGCTCAGAGGTTGATTCTGCCTCAAAAGCAGAAGGTCCTGAATTCAGATCCTAGGTCCCACATAAAAACACCAGCAGAAAAAGTGGCAGCCTGCACTTCAGGCCCTGGGGGACAGTGTGTGTGAAATCCCAAAGCGAAGCAAAAAGGAGGTAGAAGCAATCCAGGATGATTCCTGAAGTCACCCTTGGTCCTCCACAAGGATACATGTGCCCTGTGACATACACACACACACACACACAAACACACACACATACACACACACACTAAATCATAAAGGAATGTGTATTTTAAAAAAGTTGTTTTTTGTTTTGTTTTGTTTTGTTTTAAGTAGCCCATAAAGCTGCCATATTGTTTCAGTGGGGGGCTGACCTGGGACCTCACAGTGTCAGAAAAGTAGAAGTGAGGGGCAGATCAGCTTCCTTGATTTCCATGCTGTTTCTTTCACTCTTTCTCTGTGAAAACCAACTTACTGGCCTGGGCTTGTCTTGCAGCAACATTCACTGTGCTTTGTAGAGTGAAGTATTACTTAATTCTAGAATCAGAAGTAAAATTGGGGCTAGAGAGAGCTCAGTCCACAGGGAACATGCTCCCCAACCTGTCTGCTGGCTGCAGCCGTCAGTGAAGTGGTCACGTATAAGCCTTCACTACCTGCCCTTCTACCCTTGTGACTCCAGATTAATGCTTTAGCAGTGACTCAAACTGCAAGACTTGGTGACCCTACCCCGCATCTCTCTTCTCCAGCTCTCCAGGCTCTCTGGTTTCTCAGTCCTACACATCCCTGCTCTCTCTCTGTCCTCTCTGTCCTCTCGGACCTTAAGCTCTCTCTTCTGTTGTAATGCTCCCATCTTAAGTCTCAACCATGACTCTCTTGGCCACAACTCTAAATATATACTCTTTCTTTTTTAATGTTGCATACATGAATATAGTGAATTTATAATATTTTCACCCCTTAGTCCCAAATCCCATCCCTCTTCTTTCCCCCTTTATCTCCCCTGCCAGACCCTCTTCTATTTTCAAATCTTTTTGCTTGTGAGGCCCACTGTGTCATCTAGTCAGTCTTTGATGACATATGCCTGACATGATTTCTGTCCCAGCAAACATTTTAGATCAGCATTAGTCCTCAGCAGTCTCTTTAAACTCCGTTTCTTAAGTCTCTCCTTCCTGTCAGTGCTGCGGGGTCACTCTCCAGGAGTCTGTTGTTTGGAGGTTCTTGTATTTGGAGTCGAAGATTGAAGCCAGAGAATGTGTAGTAAATTAAGGCAGAGTTTATTAGAGGAGAGAAAGAACGGAATTCACAGACTGCAGACATGGAGTACTAAGGCAGGTTTAGAACCTCCATGCTTGGATGGTCTATGAAGCTCATCCCCCACTGCTGAGATTATCCTGAAGGAACACACCCTTTGCCAACTTCCCCCAACCCTTTGCTTATGAAAGGATATGGAGATTAGATTCTGTGCCTGAAGTCCATAAATTATCTGAGGCGCCTGCCCCTCATGGAACTCCACATCATAGAGTCCTTTTTTCTCTCTCCTCTAATAAGCTCTACCTTAATCCTCTATCCGTGTTCTGGTTTCAGTCTTCGACTCAAACACAAGAATCCTGCAACAATGTGCAGACCAATCCTGCAACAGTACCATTGTTACAGGGCAATCAGAACTGTCCCTTTGTGGTTACCAAATGTTGCAGGGACAGGACCACCCCAATGTTGTAGGGTTCTTGTGTTCCGGAGTTGAAGATTGAAACCAGAACACAGTGTAGAGGATTAAGGTAGAGTTTATTAGAGGAGAGAAAGGTTGGAACTCATGGACTCCAGATGTGGAGTGCCGTGAGGGGCTAGGAAGTCCTGGAGAATTCACAGTCCCTAGGCATGGAATCCATGAGGAGCAAGATAGCTGGAAATGGACTTATGGCACTGGGTGCTATAAGGGGCTAGGGTGCCTCCATGAGAAGCAGGCAAGAAACAGAACTCATGGCACTAGAGTGCCATGAGGGGCTAGGGCGTCAAAGATGGCTGACAGGGCCAGGTATATTTAGACACCTAGACAAGATTTCTCCCATTGGTTAATTCCCATTGGGGCCCAACCTAGTTACCCTTGGGCCCACAGGGGCTAGAAATCAAGTTGTTTGATGTGGAGAGCTCATCTCCATAATCACTTTATAGGGAAGTTGGTCATCTTATCTCTGGAGGACTGGAGTCCGTTCCTCAGCAGGAGTGTTCCCTCAGGGTGATTCCAGCAGTTGGGGATGACCTTCAGGCATTCCAAAGACCTTCAAAGACTTTGAGAGACCCTTCCCAGCATGACTGCTCTAATCCTGCCTCACCATGAGGGGCTAGGGTGCCCTGGAGAACCCATGATCTGCAGGCATGCAATCCATGAGGGACAAGGAGCTGGAAAAGGACTCACAGACTTCAAACGTGAAGTACCATGAGGGGCAGGCAGCATGGAAAACTGAGGGACTCCAGGCATGGAATCTGTGAGAATCATGGGGCTGGAAACAAATTCAGGGACTCCAGATGTGGAGTGCCACGAGGGGCAGGGACCAAAGATGGCTGCCAGGGTCAGGTATATTTATACATTTAGCAGGGAGGGGAGGGGAAGAATGGCTTTTCCTCATTGGTTAGTTCATATTGAGGCCCAACCCAGTTGATCTGGTGCGGGACTTGGAGGTAGGGCTTATCTGTAATGGAGAACTCATCTTCATTTCCTTTCATAAGAGCTGGGGGAAGTTGGCCACCTTATCTCTGTGGAGGATTGGAGTCAATTCCTCCCTAGCAAACTGTCATAGCAACAGCAGGTGCTCCTCCAGGTAATCTCAGTAGTGGGGGATGTCTTTTCAAGACCTTCAGAGACTGTGCCAGCATGGATGCTCTAAACCTGCCTATTAGTATTTATGGACCTCCACATGGCTCCCACACATGGTCTTAAATGCTCTCCATTTCCTTCCTCTGCTGACCTAACACCGATCACCTGAGTTTGGTCCCTGGAAGCCCACATGGTAGAAAAAGCTGAGTTCTGAAAATTTCCCTCTGACCTCCACTCATGTGCCATGGCTGCTGTGTGCTCACTTCCCTCCCTTATCTGTAAAATAAAAATAACAAAAAGAAAACCAATGAAGATCTTCATCTGATGTGTGATGGCTCATGCCTTTAACTTCACAGGTGGTGAAGGTTATGTGTGCCAGGCTAGCCTGGGCTATATGAGATCTTCTCTCTTACCCCCAAATGCCGCAAGAGTCAACAGAAGCAAAATGCATTTGTGTAAAGTAGGAAATGTCATAATGAAATCCATTATATGTAAAACCCAGATATGGCTCTGAGACCCAATATCGGTGGGCAGAGACAGGCAGATATTAGGGTCTCTCTGGCCAGCCACTCTAGCCAAAACAGCAAGCTACAAGTTCTAACGAGACTTCTCTCAACAAGTTAGAACAGCGAAACAGCTTAGCACATGAAAGGCACTTGCCAGCTGCTTGAAGAGCTGAGTTTGATGCCCAGAGCCTACATGGCAGAAGGAGGGGACTGTTCTCTGACTTCACAAGTACATCCACACACACTCACATAAACACTCACATATACACCCAAACACCCACACCATAAACACATACATGTATACACACACATACCCATATATTCACACACATATTCACTACAGACACACCTTTTCTTTTGAAAAGTATGGGCTTATAAAAGTAAATGTTTGCTTCACATCAGTGATGCCCTGTGGACTCAGCCTTAACACTGTAAAAAATAGTTGAATAAAAAGCAAGCACTCATGCTCAATAGAGATTTGATTAAGGGAAGGGAAAAAGACTTGGAAATTTTTTTGTTATCTGTACAAGGTATTCTGATTATTTATTGATACTGAGACATTATATCAGTTTTAGCTCTTCCACTTCAACCTCTCTCATGCTGGAACTGATACAGGATTTTTTTTTTCCTTTCCTTCCTTCTCTCTCTTTTTCTTTCTTTTTTTCTTTTTCTTTTTTTTTTCTTTTCTTTTGCTCAATCTGCTTATCAAAATGAAACAGGGCTAATCTCTTGGCTGTGCTCGCCAAAATGTTCCAGGATCTCCCTGGGATCTTTATGTGTGTCTGGGTTCTTGTGTTTAGGAGTCAAAAGTTTGAAACCAGAACATGTAGAGAATTAAGGCTGAGTTTATTAGAGGGGAGAAAGAAACTCACAGGCATGCAGTCCATGAGGGGCAAAGGAGACCTGAAGAACTCATAGACTCTAGGCATGGAATCCATGAGGGTTGAGAGAAAAGTCAGATAGGAATTCATGAATTCCAGGCATGGAGTCCCATGAGAGGCAAAAGAGCCAAGGAGAACTCACAGAGTCCTGCTGTGGGGTACTGTGAAGGGGCAAGAGAGCCAAAGATGGCTGCCAGGGGGTCAGAGTTCTTTACAGTCTTAGGCTGGCCAGGGAAAAAGTGGCTTTTCCTCATTCTTTAGCTCCAGTTTCTGCAAACCTGATGGGAGTTTTTGGTCCTCTACATCTCATTGATTTGGGGTCTTACTCAGTTGATGTTGTGCCTAATCTCCGTATCTTTTCCTATCACAGGATTGGAGCAAGGTGGTGAATTTATCTTTGTGAAGGTTAGTCAATTTCTCCAGATTAATAGGATGTGTTCCCTCAGTACTCCCAACCCTGGGGATGAACTTGGAAGACCTTCAGAGACCTAGCATGGCTGCTCTAAAACTGCCAAAGGACGACAGCCATGAGCCACTCAGCCCAGGTGGCCTTTCTGTTTTTATTTTTTTCCAGTCATGAACTTTATTTTTCAAGTGGTGAGGACATCCTCTGTGGTGGAACACTTGTCCAGCATGTGACCTGGGCTAATCTCCAGTACTGTTAACACAGGAAATAAGTTTTCTCCATATTTGTAACTTAACTTATTTAAAAGTAACCAGCATAATAAATAATAAAAGTAATATATCATTCATTCCAGCACTCAGGAGGTGGAGGCAAGAGAATTATGACTTTAAGGACATCCTCCACTATATAGGTGTTCCAGCCGGAATACAGAATAAAAGGAAATAAAGACAACGTGCAGTATAGCTAAAAACTCAGAAGACTTTTTAGAACCCAAAAATGGGCCAACGCGCCACATATTAGTCCTGGGCAGAAAAAAAAAAAAAATTTGCTGCGCGAGCGTCCCAAGGGACCAACTGGATGAAATAGACTTCCGGTGAGTGTGCCACTTCCGGGTGGAGCCATTCACTGGGCTCCAGGGAGGGCCGGAAGTCGGTCACCTTTCTCTGCCCGCCCCTCTCCGGAAGTGACGAGCGGCGGGGTTGCCGGAAGAAGTGGCGAAGTTACTTTTTCTTCTCTTTCGCGTTCGGCCAGCGCTGTCCCCGCGAGCCGCTTCTCGGACTCCGAAGTTACTTTCTGGGCGGCGGCGACGGAAGAGCCGAGCCAAAGGTCGGAGGCCAGCGCACGAGGGCCCAGCTGCCCACTCGGTCTGGGGAGCTCCGGCTCAGCGTGCCGTCCCGCTCGCGCAGCCTTCGTCGCCCCCCCTCCCCCGGCCGTCTCCAGGGCAAGGAGCGAGGGGACCCCGCGCGAGCCCGCCCACGGGACCCCCGCGCGCAGTCATGAGCCCCGCCTCCCACTGGTGTTCGGAGAGGGGCGGGGCCTGGAGCGAGGTATGGGGCGGAGCCTGGTGGGTGGGCGGAGCATGGTATGTGATGGGCGGGCTTGATCGAAGCAGGTCACGGGGCCTGGAGTCTGCAATGCTGTGATGGATATGCAGAAGTGGGCGGTCCTTGAGAATTAGTGGGTGTGGGGGTGGTGTTTAATTGGAGGGCGGGGTCTGGAAAGTATTTCGAGGCGTGGCTTATTTGGAGGGCGGGGTCTACAGTATGTAGAGGGCAGGACTTGATAGGAGGGCAGAGTCTGGGATGGTGCTTGAGAGTATCTGGCAGTGTGGTCCTGGTGAATGTGATGGAGTGGAACCTTTGAAATGATGGAGGCCTTTAGTATAGGTTGTGACAGGTTGATGGGAGGGAAGGATCTAGAGTACAGGGTGGGGGGGATTGAGGAAATAAGTGAGTGGGCAGGTATTCAATGTAGTATTGATGGGGCATGTGTGGGGAGATGGACTAGGACTTGATGGCAGAAAGGTGCAGAGAGCCCTTTCGAAGCATGGGGAAGGTCACATGGAGTACTGAGTACGTAGGCCTTATGCATGTGATGAGGTGGGGCCTGGAGGTGGATGTGAGTAGAGTATGTAGTGGGATAGGGCATGATGGAGAGGTGGGGGGTGGTTCTAGAGTATGTGTTGGTGGTCTAGAGTATGTGACAGTGGGGTTTGGGTGGAGGGACCCAGGTAGCCTGCGTTAAAATGTCAGGGATGCTTGTAAGTGAAGGCATGGGGTGGGACCTTTTCAGGAAAGATGGGGCCTGAATATGAGGAGGAGGTAGGGTGCAAGAGAGTATTGGGAAACTTGATGTAGGAAGATCATGATTGGTGGAGAAGCCCTGGTAGTGAGAACAGGTGGGTAAGGCCTGGGGCTCCAGTGGAAGTGGGAGGGCATTGTTAAGTGGGTTGGGATGTTTGTGAGGGCTGGGACTGGGGCTCCCAGTGTAGGAACACATCTTATGAGGCTGTGGCACACCCCTATGATGCCAGGGTTTGACAGGCATAGGATTGCAGTGTGTGTAAGGCCAACAGGCCAGTGTGAGAGACAAGCAAGAAACAAGACATGAGCCAGGCTTAGTAATCATGGCAGTGATCTTAGCACTTTGTAGAGGCAGGAAGGCCAGGAGTTAGAGAAACTTATCAGACCTGTAACTAGCCAAGATATCACAAAGCTCTGTGTCCTGTTCCTCCTTCTACAGGCTGCTTCTTGACCCCACCATGTCTTCCCTCAAGACGAGTTCCCTTGATGCCTCAGTGCCTGGTGAGTGATGGCTCCCCCACGCCAGCCCTTCTGGGCCCACACTGGCCAATGATGCTGACTGTGCTTCCTTCCCTCCTTTTCTCAGGAAATGTCTCCCCTCAGCCCGGCACCTCCTCTTCACCTGCCATAAAGGAGGAGGGGCAGGAGGCCGATGTCCCGGGCACTGATGGGGCCAATCCTGCTTACATCATGGGTGAGACTGAATGGGGATCAAGGGGAGGGATGTGTCACAAGGAAAGGCAGAAGCTCGGAAGCCGAGGTGGGAGATGGGAGGTCCCTGGCTCCTGTCTTTTATTTCAATTTTCCTCGCCACCTTTTCAGCTTCTTTAAGGGAGCAGGGTGGAGGGAGTGCTGACCTGCAAGCTTCTGGGCGTGTGCCAGGGGGCTGGGCACTTCCCATGGGTCTGTCTCCCTAGCTGCTGCTCCCCCCCCCAATGTGGCTCTTTGTCTCTCATGGTCCCTCTCTGTCCACCCTAGTCATCCTAGAGCCGGAGGATGAGCCAGAACGCAAGAGGAAGAAAGGCCCAGCTCCGAAGATGCTGGGCCATGAGCTGTGTCGCGTGTGTGGGGACAAGGCCTCAGGCTTCCACTACAATGTGCTTAGTTGTGAGGGCTGCAAGGGCTTTTTCAGGCGCAGTGTGGTCCACGGTGGGGCTGGCCGGTATGCCTGCCGAGGGAATGGCACCTGCCAGATGGATGCCTTCATGCGGCGCAAATGCCAGCTGTGCCGGCTGCGCAAGTGCAAAGAGGCTGGGATGCGGGAGCAATGTACGTGCAGGGCCAGGCCTGACCAGGGTGGGCAGAAAACTGTATGTGTGTCTGTGGTGGGGTCTGGCCAAGGTGGGCAGGACTGGGATGAGGGAGCAGTATGTTCGGAGGGGCTGTGTGGAGGAATGTGTGTGGTGGGCAGGGCCAGCCCTGCCCCAAAAGCCCTAGTCACCTCTGAACCCTCAGTCTCCCACAGGCGTGCTCTCTGAGGAGCAGATCCGGAAGAAGAAGATTCAGAAGCAGCAACAGCAGCAGCCGACGCCACAGCCACCACCCACCGAGCTGGCAACAGGCAGCAGCTCAGCAGTTGGACCTGGAGCATCCCCTGGAAGGCCGGAGGCCAGTGGCCAGGGCTCCGGGGAGGGCGAGGGCATCCAGCTAACAGCAGCTCAGGAGCTGATGATCCAGCAGTTGGTGGCTGCGCAGCTTCAGTGCAACAAACGCTCCTTCTCCGACCAACCCAAAGTCACGGTAACCCCATGGGACCTAGGGTGGGCAGAACCAGTGGAGCTGGCCAGGATGAGGTTGGTTCTTTGTGTGGAGAGTAACCCTGGTCTCTGTGTCTCAGCCATGGCCCCTGGGTGCAGATCCCCAGTCCCGTGATGCCCGCCAGCAGCGCTTCGCCCACTTCACAGAGCTGGCTATCATCTCCGTGCAGGAGATTGTGGACTTTGCCAAGCAGGTGCCTGGCTTCCTACAGCTGGGCAGAGAGGACCAGATTGCCCTCCTGAAGGCATCTACCATAGAGGTAACAGCTGGGCCCTGTGGAGAGCTCAATCC
This sequence comes from Typhlomys cinereus, assembly GCA_023101885.1. Classification (NCBI taxonomy): domain Eukaryota; kingdom Metazoa; phylum Chordata; class Mammalia; order Rodentia; family Platacanthomyidae; genus Typhlomys; species Typhlomys cinereus. The sequence goes on along the minus strand of JALPQD010000800.1, from coordinate 77,026 downwards.
CAGGGCAGAGACTAAAATTGAGTGCAGAGCAGGCTGAGTTACCTAACAAGACAGTTAAGAGCCTCCTTTCAGCCAGGGAAAGAAAAACAGGCTGAGACAGAGTATAATAGGAGTGGGCTGGAGGGGTGCCTGTAGAGGAAATGCACTTCAAAGGTCACTGAGGTGTGCATGATTAAAGCCAGAGCAAGGGTGATGAGGTATCACATGGTGTGGCTCCTTTATGCAAAGCTTCTTGGTGCAAAGTGTCAAAACTTCAGTCGTGTCTCAGGATGGGGGCAGTGGGTAGCCAGCAAAGAGGAGGGAAAGGTGTAGCTGGAAGAGCGAGAGCTGGTAGCATTTGTCCAGCCAGTTGCATGCAGTCCTGGCAGAGGAGTGACAGTTCCTGGCCCTTCTGGTAGGCCATGAGGGGCTGTAGCTTGGCAGCCGAAAAGCCCATTTCCCCTTACCCTCAGATCATGTTGCTGGAGACGGCACGGCGCTACAACCACGAGACAGAGTGCATCACGTTCCTGAAAGACTTCACTTACAGCAAGGACGACTTTCACCGTGCAGGTCCGAGGCGGGGCAGATAAAAGCTAGGTTCTCGAACTACCAGATTTAGGAAAGGCTCTGCTGTTCTGAGAATTGGGGTTAGAGTCTCCTGGGGAGGTGCTCAGCTTCCCCAGCTCTTCAGAGTAGTTCTTAGAGGGAGCTTGAAAGTAAAGTAAGGGATGAGACAGGCCACCACTGCCAACTGCCACCAACATGCACACTGCTCACTGCTGGGCTTTCTGGGTGATGAGTCCCACAGCCTCCCTGGGATGCCTCTCAGCCTTCTAGACATCCACTCCTAACCCTGTGTCTTCCTCCAGTTTGCCCTTCCACCACACTAGACAGTCCCTCAGTGGTTCTGGTGTGACCTCGTCAGGTCTGGCAGTGAAATGCGCTCTATGAGTCAGCATGTGCACAGGCCTGGAGGTTGGGGAGAGTTCCTTTGTTAAGGGACTAGAGAGAGTTGTCACTCCCACCTTCCCTCTCCAGGACAGGACCTGGCACTGCCCTCTGTCCCAGTACGGTTTTCAGGGTTTATTAGTTGTTGCTCTCACCTGGTCCTGGTTTGTCTGCACCTTCCCTGGTTGTTGTGCCCTGGTTGGGGGTGGGTGTGGGTGCGGGTGTGGGGGAAAGTAAGGGGGGAGATTCTCACTGACCCAGGCAGGCCTGGAGCTTCTTTAAAGTTTGTGAACTGCTAGGGTCCAAGACCTGGCTCACAGCAGGTGCAGTGTTAGATGGATAGTCTCAGAAATGCATGGGAGGTGGGTTCTACCAGTGACTGGCAGTGTGACCTTGCTTGCCCTTCCTGCCTTCCTGACATTCCTGTGAGGGAGGAACTGACACCTGTGGGGAGGAGGGGGTGGAGGGGAACTCCTTACGCGGATGTCATGATATCATGTGGGCAGACTGGGCATCCTCCTACAGGGTGCCACTCACAAGTGGAAATGACACAAGCACTGTCACCCTGTTTTCCTTCCCCACGATCTGTGATACCAGAGGAGCAGGGTGAAGTGAGTTCCAAGCAGTACATGGGTGCACCTCCATCCCATTGCAACATCCATCCCGTGTTGCCTACTTCCCCCAGGTCTACAGGTGGAGTTCATCAACCCCATCTTCGAATTCTCACGGGCCATGAGACGGTTGGGCCTGGACGATGCAGAGTATGCACTGCTCATTGCGATCAACATCTTCTCTGCTGACCGCCCCAACGTACAGGAGCCCAGCCGTGTAGAAGCGCTGCAGCAGCCCTATGTGGAGGCCCTGCTCTCCTACACGCGCATCAAGCGACCGCAGGTACTGGAGCTGGTTGGCAACCTAGTCCTGGGCAGGGCAGGACCTTGCTTGACAGCTCTCCACACTGGGTCTGGCTGATCTGGTGGGATAGGCCCCTCCAGTGCTCACCTGCTTCCTATCTCCCTCAGGACCAGCTCCGCTTCCCACGCATGCTTATGAAACTCGTGAGCCTGCGCACACTCAGCTCAGTGCACTCTGAGCAGGTCTTCGCACTCCGGCTGCAGGACAAAAAGCTGCCACCGCTGCTGTCAGAGATCTGGGATGTGCACGAGTGAGGGGCCTAGTGGGGCCCAGCCACTACCACTTCCAGCAGATGGACGCTTCTACCCTTCCTCCTCCCAGGGTGGGAGGATCCAGGTGGCTCCTCTGTGGGCCCCAGCCTCAGGTCCAGCCATCCATAGCGCCAGGGGGCCCACTCCCCACCCACCAAGTCTTCCAGGAGGGGTGAGGGTCACAGGTCTTGACCTCTGACCTTTCCAACTGCCCTCCCACCCAGCTTACACAAGCCCACCACGCCATGCACCTTGAGCAGAGGGAGGCAAGGACTGGGGGTTCCCGGCTGATGGGAGACCACAGACCCCCTCTTACTCTGCCTCTTTTATTTAATAAAAACTAAAAACAATGAGAAAGACAGAAGACAAGACAGACCGAGCCCTGCGTGGCAGGTGCAATGGAATGGGTGGGTTTTGGGAGGCGCTGTTGGACATGGGCCCAGCATCCATCCTGGCCTTACCGTGCCCTGGATAGGTCATCTCCGCAGTGCAGCCACCAAGTCCTGAACGCTTTTGGCAGCCTCCCAGTCCTGTGTCGCTTGGGCCACCCTTGGTTTAGGTTTCAGACTGCTGGGGTACGAATGGATGGGGCCTTTGGGAGACCATGACACTTCGCCCTGCTACAGGCCCAACAGACTGGGTGCTAGGCTGTGGCGGTGGCTAGGACCCTTAGGTGGGGGCAGAAGAGTTTTGATAAAGGGAGGAGGGGAAGACGTCACAGAAGAAGCTACATGGTCCCCAGGTTTAAAGCATGCCCACCAGGATCCTAGGGTGAGGTCTCTCGACCTCAGTGACAAGGACATGACCTCAAGGGCTCAGCTAGGGGACAGTCCCCTAGGGAGGTAAGGTGGGTGAGCTGTGTTTTTTCTACTCCCATAGAGCAGCGGAAATAAGCTCCCAAGTGTTGTGCGGGAAGCCCCACCTCGCGCATGGGGAAGCCGAGGCTGTGGGTCCATCTCCTGTTTGTCACCAGGGGCAGGGTAGCCCTCCCTGCATCACTTTGGGAGGAGAGGGTGCCGGGTGCGCGCGCAACGCCCCAGATCCGGGCCCGCGAGAAGCTGGTTGGGTTCCTAGGGTGTTGCGGGGGGCGTGGCTGTTGGTTACTACGTCAGGAGGACAGGATCATGGGCGGGTCCGGTGGAAAGTGCGTGGCTATTGGCTACCGCGTCACGAGGGATAGGATCACGGAGTGTGGCTTGGTGTAAAGTTTTACAAGGGTTTGGGAGGACTTAACCATAACACGGTGTAGTCAGGGCCGTATCTTTGGGGGCGTACAACACGAGAAGGCGTGCGCTCGCCCGCCAAGACCCTGAGGGGGCGTGGCCCGGCGCGGCCGCTCTGAGTCTGCGCACGCAAGCGTCAGGGGTCACGGCGGCGCACGCTGTGGCGGGAACCGCTGTTTGAAGTGGGTGAGTGTGAAGAGGCGCAGAACAGCGCGGCCCCCGGGCGAGAAGGGTCGTGCGGAGCGCGGCAGGGAGTGCGAGAGGGGTGAGCTCAGGAGCGCACGTGCGCGGGGAAACCCTGGTCGGGGGGCTCTGGGCATGCAGGGACTTGTCGCGGGGCATCCAGAGCGCACGTGAGAGCACTCCTTGGTTCGTGGTTCCTGAGGGCTCTAGACGTGCGGGGATTGCAGGACCAGGCCCTGGAAGGTCCTCGTCTCTGAGAGAGAACGCGTGCGCGCGTGGAAGTTGGCATAGGATTCAAGTTGCACCTGCGTGCTGTGATGCCCACGGGACAAGTGAAGCAGGCCACGGTATCTCGGTTGAGGCAGCTGTGTGGAACACAGGCGCCCGGCACCCCGAGGTTAGCGGCCGCGGATTCACCCTGGAAGCTGGTGTCGTCCTGTGATTCCTGGGGTGTACATTTACAGTGGTGAGGATGCCGCCGTGCTGCAGTGCGTGGTCAGACCGACTCACAGGTCCGTAGGATTTGCAGACAGCTTCGCTAATGGGAAGAGGGCAGGAAGTTGGAGTACCCAGGCGACCGTCCCAACGGGAGCTGCCGCAGAGGAGTGTGGAGAGGGCCTTGGGAGTAGATGTTTTGAGGAGCTGTCTCTCCAAGAAAGGTCCAGAGGTTGTCACATCTGGCAAACTAATAGAGGATGCTTGAGGCATCCACAGGTATACAGGTACTTGGGACGCTGAGGTGGGAAGGCGGCCAACTCACGGCCTGCTGGGACCGCAGAGTTCATGAGTGACGTGGCAATTTAGTAATGCTCTCCCAAAGTACAAAGAGGACTGGGAGTGTGGCTCCGGTGTAGAATGACAGCTTTGAGTCCTTCAGTGATTGCTTAGGGACATGTCTTAGAGATAAAGTGACAGCTCAGAACCCACAGTGAGGGTCCTGGAGGATAGCTCAAAAGTAGACTGACAGATCAAAATCCATGCCTGTGGGTGTGGCTCAGTGGTAGAGCACCCAGCCTAGAATCCAGCAGTGAGGGACTGGGGAAGTGACTCAGTGGAAGAGCACCTACCTATAATCCTCAGGTTGTGGTTTAGTGGTAGGTGTCAGCTTGGCATACAAGAGGCCTGGGAACTGTTCTCTCCACAAATAAAGCTGTCAGGATGGTGATCCAGGGCAAGTTGTATGAATCTTGTGTTGCATTATCCTCCCCCACCCCCCACAGCAGTGGTGTCCCAGATGTTCTTTGCAAGGGAAGGCCTGTCATTCTGTTGAGTGAAATGAAATGGATGGAAGTCAAAAACGATCTGTTGGCACAGTGGCCCAAAGAGGAGCCAAGCTCTGGGCAAGGCAGCAGGGCCTTGAACCTGTGACACAAGGGTCACTTGGCTCACGAGATTACAGGGGTGCTCTTGCCTTGATGCCCATTCACCATCAGAGTGCTGGGATCATAGATGCACACTGCTACGCCCAGCTTTACATGGGTGCTGGGGATTTGAACTTATGTATTCACACTTGCAAGGCAATCTCCAAGCCATTTCCCTGGCCCTGGAGTGTGGCACAGGGCGTATGTGCATAAAATGGATCACGGCCACAGCCACATGTCTCTGCTGAAAACCACTGAGGCACATGCTTATTTTATTTATTAAGAGAGATAGAAGACAGATACATGCTGTGGTACATGGATGGAGGCCAGAGGACAACTTTTGGAAGACAGTTCTCTCTTTCCACCATGTGAGCTTTACAGGGATTGAACTCAGGTTGTCAGGTTTTCGGGTAGGCACTTAGCTACTGAGCTATCTGGAAGGTTTCACCTTTTTTTTTTTTTTTTAAACCGAGCCAGGGCAGGCCTTTTCTTACTGAACCACATCCTTAGTCGTTTGTTTATTGGGGTGTGTGTGTGTGTGTGTGTGTGTGTGTGTGTGTGTGATGCGCACCTGTGGAGACCCATAGGGTGACATCAAAAAACATCTGTTTTGCTCTGGGGTTTCCCAGGCTCTGCTTTCCAGGGTTGGAATTGCAAGCCAATGCTATATCTGCCCAGAATGTTTCATGTGGGATCTGGGGATCCAATCCAGGTACTTTTATTTTGAGGCAAAGTATTTAACCTTGAGCCATCTTCCCAGTCCTTTTTATTTTGAATTGGGCTCCTCTGTAGTTGGGATGGCCTGTATTCAGCATCCTTCTACCTCAACTGCTTGAGCACACGGGTTTTAGTCATCCCCAGGCCCAGCATGGACTAGTGTAAGTGGGCGCATTGTAGATTGAACATATGAAGGATTTTTCAGCAAAGCTGGCTGCTCTTTCTTTGTAAGCTAGAGTTTTCCCCTCCCACCGAAGATGCACTTATTAAAAGTCAGTGTGTCTGTACTTAAGACCACTTGTTTAAGATAGTGCTTCTTTAGTTACGTATAGTGAGGAGTTATGTATTCCTGCTTAGAGTCTCTAGGGTTCAGTGGAATGCCCCAGTTACCTTATCAGAGCAAACATGTACACTTTTTCTCTCAGCTGAACTATTTTAAAGTTGGGTCATCATGACACATCACCTCTGCAGCCCAGCGGATATCCCCTGAGAGTAACTCTTCTACCTTTGCCAAGGATTGAACTCCAAACCTTGCCCATTCTAAGGCAGACCCTCAGATCCTCCTGCCTCAGCTTCCTCATAGCTGAGAGGTTAGGCAGTTAGTTTGTCTTTTTAAAGCATATAATTGGGGCTGGAGAGATGGTTCATGGGTTAAGTCTCTGTTTCACAAACAGAAAGTCTTAATTTTGGATCCTGGGTTCCACATAAGAATGCCAGGTGGAAATGGCTGCAGCCTGTACTTCTGGTCCTGGAAGGCAGAGCCTGGAAAACTCTAGAGCAAAACAAAGAGGAGGTAATGTAATTGTTGCAGTTCGCCCACATGGTTGCTGATAAATGACCATCAAATGGCTTAAGGGAACAAGGGTTTTATTGTCTTTTAGGATTACTAGTTACAGTTCTTAATCCAGCTTGACCGGGTGAGCACACACTCACACCAGGGCCGAGGGAACTGGCCACACCATCGCTGCGTAATGGCTGAGAGAGGGACGATCCTTACTTGCCAGACCAGCATATCTGGCCAAGTGTATACAAGGATGCCAGCTCTCTCATCTAGCTCTCTGTATTTTATTCCTGGGCCTAGTCCCACCTACCTGGGTCTTCGCCATCAGCCAGACAATCCCCTGGAGGTTTGCTCTGGACTTAACCATTAATTCTCTACAAATGTGCTCAGAGTTCAAACCCTCAACCATCAAGTTCACACCTGTGCCTAACTACGACAGTAATCTAGGATGACTCCTAAAGTCAACCTTGGGTCTCCATAGGCACACATAGTACCCTATGATACACACACACACACACACCAAAAATAAATAAATAAACCTAAAACTGGACTCCACACTACCTTACCTTGCTTTGTCCACCAAACAAAACCTCTTTGAGTGCCTTGCATATCACCACACAGCTTCCTCATTCCCTTATACAGCTGCATAGTACTCCCTGGAACTGCACAGGACTCTATTGAAACCATCCCCCATGGGGAGGACATTTAGGTGGTTTCCAGTCTTTTGGGATTTCAAACAATAGTGCCGGAAATAACCTTGTAAAAGCAGGTTTCTTCATATGCACTATCCTGCCTGGGGTCAGCCTCCCTCCAAGTGGAATCTAACCTGGCCTGGGTCGGCCCCTCATGTGAAATCACAGCTTCCAACTTGTGTAGTTTACATTTAGAAACCCTCTCTCAGGAGCAGTGCAGAGAACATTTTCATCATCCTTGAATGTTCCCTCCTGCCTCCCCCCTCCCCCCCAAGCAGGTGTGGAGGATGCCTGCCATCACAAACAGACCTTGGTAAACTTTTTCCCCTCGAAGGCCAAGGAGACAACATGTAGTTAAAGCTCTAGGCATACAAGTCAAAAGACTGGAGTTCAGATCCCCAAACCTGTGTAAGATGTGAGGTGACCCACTTCTAATTCCAGCCCAAAGGGCAGAGCCTGGGAGTCCCCAGAACAAGCTAGCTATCCAGACTAGCCCTAGTGGTGTGCTTCGGGTTTAATTGGAGATCCAGACTCACAACAGTAAGCTAGAAGAGTGATAGAGGATGGTTCCTGAAATCACCTTTAGTCCTCCATAGGCACGTGCACACACATGCTTGTGCTGATGTGTAAACGTGTGTGTATATGCACATGCTGTACATATAGAAAACAAGGAAGGGTTTTCCTACTCCTCGTAACCCAAGAAATTTTTATGTGGTACCACGTGTATAGGCATATACAGAGGTGCAGGAAGCAAACATCTAATAACATCACAAATTTATCTTGCAACAGTTCTCTGTTGGATATACCATTTTACCATGGGTGTGTGGGTAGAAGAGGGCACGTGAGTGTGTGCCTGTGGAGGTCTACGGGTGACATCAGGAATCATCCTGGATTACTTCTACTTATTGTCTTGTTGTGTGGTTTCCCAGGCTCTACTTTTCATGGGTGGGATGACAAGCCACCCCCATTTGTGCCAGGCATTTTCATGTGGGATCTGGGGATCTAAAATCAGGTCCTTTAGCTTTCGAGACTCAGGCTTTCACCACTGGATCAGCTCCTCAATCTGGGAGGAACAGGTATTTTAAATTCTTTTTTCTTTGCGAACAATTGCAAATTTCCCAGAAGGTTAGGAAGCCCATGGTGTCCTCAGCCCACTGAACCGACCTATGTGTACATAGGTGTGCGTGTAGGCGTGCCATCTCTGCCCCATATCCTCAGGTGCAGGCCTTCTGAAATGGATGGAGAAAGCTCACATGGCTTGCTCTTGTTCTTGCTTGGATAGCTTCTTATGCCGGGTGCTTCCCCTCTTCAGCTCCCTCTCACTGAATGTGGTCCCTGTACCATGACCAGATGCTTGGACAAAATCATGCATTTTCCAGCATCCTGGGTCATTAGCCTTCCTGGTGCTTTGAGGAAGATGTATGGGAAACAGGGCAGGAGGGAGGTTATAAGGGCAGAATCTGAGTCCATGGTCACTGGGCCTGTGGTTCTGGCCATGAGTGGTGAGCATGGCGGGGAGCAGGACTGCTCAGCCCATGATAGCCAGAAAGTGCAGAGAGAAGGACAGAAACACTGGCCCTTCACAGGTATAGCCTGGTGACGTGTGTACAAAGCGCCTACCTCCAGGACCCATTTGAGGAACACATACTAGCTAGTCATCATAGTGCAGAGGACAAGAGGATAAAGGTGCCTTGGGCTTCGCTCATCAGGCAGCCTCACCCAGTGGGCAAGCTCCAGGCAAGCAAGAGACCCCATCCCCAAAAACAAAGTTATAGCCGCACCGAGGATCCTTACTGAGGTTGATCTCTGCCCTCCACCCACACTGGCCCGTGCACACACACAACATATCACCAGCCTGTCAATGGGAAGGAGGAACCTTTGCCGCAATTACCTCCTGTTAACACACTGGCCAGGGACTAGGCCTTCTGGGGGTACACTTCATACCCAAGCTACAGAGCTACAAGCAGGAGGGGCGGAGGGGCATAGCATCTGCACGGTCCTCTTGTGTCTGGGTTAATCTTGGCACATCCCATAAGCACTGTGTGGCAGGAGGGCAGCTGATGCAAGCAGGTATGGGGGGGGGGTGGCAGCAGTTGACCACTGTGGGATCTGGGGAAAAGAGAAATGTGGTCCTGTGAGCATGAACTCACTTTGCGAGGTGTTGGGGCTCAGGCATGGGGTCAGGTCTCCCCCTGACCTGTGGAAACTAAAGGGGAACTGTTGGGGCTGGAAGGCTGTGAGGTGGGCAGAGTGCAGCTGTGGCAGTGCTGGGATGATATGCCGAGCATGCTCAAACCACCCCCTCACCCCGACTCCGGCCACCAGACGGCTGGCTACCTGTCACTCCCAGCCATGGCAGGGTGCTGTGGGCTGGGAATCAGGGACTGCCTGGAGCCCCACCAAGCCATGACTTGCCCATAGGATGGATGGCAAGCGGCGGCAAGGCTCAGGCCCTGGGGTCCCCCCAAAGCGGGCCCGAGGGGGCCTCTGGGATGAAGATGAGCCATCACAGTTTGAGGAGGACTCTCCCCTTCTGGAAGAGATGGAGTCTGAGAATCTGCTACAGGAGGAGGAAGAGGAGATGCAGCCGTCCCTTGAGGGCACCCTGGACAGTGAGTAGGACGGAGGGGATCCCCATCGTCCCCTCCTACCCCTACTGACTCCCAAGTCAGCCAGGAAGCACCTTGGCGTCTGGCCTCCCTGGCTCGCAGCCTGTGTGTTTGAGACCTGGTCTTGCAGCATTGTCAGGGTGGATTTCCAGCTCAGGGACTCATGTTTGTGCCACCTCAGCTTCCCAGGCCATGCGCTGGCTGGATACGCCTTCCTCTGACCCCAGCTCTTGACCCCTGCTCTTTCCTGCAACCTCCCAGATCTCCGACAGTCAGCTGGCTGCCTATCGGAGAATGTGGCTTAGGCTTGCAGGGCGGTGGGAGAGGGTCACCTCTTGAGGATCCAGCCATGAGTCCCGTGTCCCATCCAGGGCAGTTCTCAGTGGCAGACATAGATCCACGCTGGATGAGGCCTAACCCTCCCCCGCTGGATCCACAGATGGATCCCCTCATCTTCCAGCAGCTAGAGATCGACCATTATGTGGGTAAGTGGGAGGGGAAGCAGAACTGAAAGGGAGGGACAAGAATAGGGGTGCAGGGTCACGTCTTCAGGACTAAGGAATCGGACTCCAAATACCATCCTAAGGACTGACCATGTGCAAGCCCCGGGCTCTCTTCCCAGCACTCCAGGGCAAAGCCACAGATTTCATAGTGTAATCAGAGCCTTGTAGCCGAGGGTGGCGAAGGGCACCAGGAGGGAGGTGGTGGAGGGACGGGTAGGCAGGGGCATGCCCAGCTGCAAAGAGGGCACACGGCTCCTGAGAGGTGTCTCCTTTATCCTGTAACCCATAGGCTCAGCACTGCCCCTGCCAGGTGGTCCTCCACCGTCCAGTAACTTGGTGCCCATACTCCGGGCCTTTGGAGTCACTGATGAGGGTGTCTCTGTCTGCTGCCACATTCACGGTTTTGCACCTTATTTCTACACCCCTGCACCTCCTGGTGAGTGGCATCGCCTGGTTGCTGCCAGCCTAGGGTCCTAGAAATGCCCTCTGTTCCTCTGACCTACCTCCCTCATCAGGGTTCGGGGCTGAGCATTTGAGTGACTTTCAGCGGGAGCTGAACTCCGCCATCAGCCGGGACCAGCGCAGTGGGAAGGAGCTTTCTGGGCCCACAGTGCTGGCTGTGGAGCTGTGCTCGAAGGAGAGTGAGTGTTGCTCAGGGCTGGGGGGTGGAGAGGGGCGCAGAGCAAAGGAGCCCCAAGTACTCTAGGTGCTGGCTTTGGAGCTGTGGTCCATTAAGGGCCCAAGACCAGGGGTTGGGGGCCAGGGGCAAGGAGTTGTACTTGTAGGGGAGTGAGTGTGGCCCAAGGCAAACAGGAGTGGGGGAGCTAGGGATAGGGGAACAGTGCGCTGTGGGAAGGAGCTCTCCAGGACCAAAGTGCTCTCTGGAGAGCAAGTGCGGATGAGCAGGGCTGGGGTGCAGCGGGGCTACCATGATCTGTACCAGCCTTCTCTGTCTGCAGGCATGTTCGGGTACCATGGGCATGGCCCCTCTCCATTCCTACGTATTACCCTGGCACTGCCCCGCCTTGTGGCACCTGCCCGAAGGTTGCTGGAGCAGGGCATCCGCATTCCCGGCCTGGGAACACCAAGCTTTGCACCCTATGAAGCCAACGTGGACTTTGAGATCCGGTGCGACACATATCCCCTCTCTCTACCCCCACTATCCCACCCAACCCCAGGCAGCCTCAGCCGCTGACCCGCTGATCCCTCCAGGTTCATGGTGGACACAGACATTGTTGGCTGCAACTGGCTCGAGCTCCCTGCCGGGAAGTACATCCTGAGAGCACAGAAGATGGTAAGGGACTCTCTGGGGATGGCAAGGCAGGGAGCCAGGACACACATCCCTGGCTGTCATCCACCTGTCTCTCCCTCAGGCCACACTGTGTCAGCTGGAGGCAGATGTGCTGTGGTCTGATGTGATCAGTCATGCCCCAGAAGGACCATGGCAGCGGATCGCGCCCCTGCGTGTGCTCAGCTTTGACATCGAATGTGCTGGGCGCAAAGGTCTGTTCCTCCAGATATGATCGACACAACCAACGGGTGTGGACAGTCCAGAGCTGTCTCATCTGTGGGACTGAAACAAGTGGGAGTGCACGCCTTGGGTCTTGGGGGTTCTATGGGCGAACTACAGCTACCCTGTGGGGTAAGAGACAGGTAGGCACCCATGCCCCCTCCCAACTTGGGATGACAGGCAGGCTGAGACCCAAGCCACTCCCTCTGCAGGAATCTTCCCCGAGCCTGAGCGGGACCCTGTGATCCAGATCTGTTCCCTGGGCCTGCGCTGGGGCGAGCCGGAGCCTTTCTTGCGCCTGGCGCTCACCCTGAAACCTTGCGCCCCCATCCTGGGTGCCAAAGTACAGAGCTACGAGCGGGAAGAGGACCTGTTGCAGGTGCCTGGGGATTCTGGAACTTTCTAGAACTTGGGATATCTGAGGTGGGGGGACCCTAGGCTGATCCTGTGCTCTCCTGCCCAGGCCTGGTCCACCTTTGTCCGCATCATGGACCCCGATGTGATCACTGGCTATAACATTCAGAACTTTGACCTCCCATACCTCATCTCCCGGGCCCAGACTCTCAAGGTGAGGATGTGGTTGGGGTTACTGCTTCTCCACTCTTTCTCTGTACCTTTGCCTGCAGCAGTGGCCTCAAGGCATCCCAGAGGTACCCTGTATCATCCCCCTTGTTCAAAGTACCTGGCATTGCTGACCTAAGCTTAACAGTCAGTGCTAGAGGCGGGTGGGGTGCTGGGCTGCTGTCACCAGCTGCAGGCTCGTAGCACCCCTAGCCCCAGCGCAGATGTCACACACCACAAGCTAGATTGCCTAAACCCGGAAGACCTGCCTGGGCCTACTGATCTACTGGAGAAGATTCACTCTAAGGACCTCACAAGGTCCCAAGAGAAGACTTGTTTCCAGTGGGGTTACCTGTGAAGCACTGGGGGGGGGTCAAAGTTTTTTTGGGAGGGGCCCAGTTCAGCCCCTGACAGGGTGTTGTGTGTTATTCTCTTTACTCATCTTTGGCCAATTTGGTAATGAAGAGGAAGATCAGGGCCAGCGAGATGGCTCAGCAGGACAGGGGCTTGCCACCAAACCTGGTGACTTGACTTCAGTCCCCTCAACCTGCATGGTAGGAGGAACTGTGCTAGTTATCCTGATCTGTACACATAAACACGTGCAATGCGAAAAATAAAAACACTCAGAACAAAATAGACTCAACTGCCTTGGTAGCAGTAGGGAAACTTTAGCCCACTCTGACCTGTGCCTTCTTGCAGGTCATATCCCCAGCCCTTCTCCCCTCCAGTCTGTCCCACTGGCTGAGGAACCGATGTCTGTCCTACCTGGATATAGGCCCCCATCCCCTCCTGTTCTCAGCCTGTCTAATGGGCTCCCATTTTCCTTTTCCCCCTTCCTGCACCTTTGGACTCTGTCCTTGACCCCTACCCAACCCTAGAGGTCTCTGTACCCACAACTGACCTGGTGCTGGCCATCGAATGCGTCCAGAGGCCTAAATGTGGCAGATTTGCCCTGTACCCCACCAATACAACTGTCTCCCCCAGGTGGAACGTTTCCCTCAACTGGGCCGTGTCATAGGCCTCCGCTCTAACATCCGGGACTCATCCTTCCAGTCCCGGCAGATGGGTCGGCGGGACAGCAAGGTGGTCAGCATGGTGGGGCGCGTGCAAATGGACATGTTGCAGGTGAGGCCAGGGATGCTGGGTCAGGCTCCACCTTATATGATGTTTTGACCCACCCACTGGAGATCCCCCCCCACACACATACACACAGACCTGTCGTAGGCCTAGCCCAGCCCTGATCCTGCCACACAGGTGCTGCTACGGGAGTACAAGCTCCGCTCCTACACACTCAATGCTGTCAGCTTCCATTTCTTGGGCGAGCAGAAGGAGGATGTCCAGCACAGCATCATCACGGATCTGCAGGTGCCAGCCTGACCCTGTCCATGCCCTGCCCTCTCCCCACATCCCACCCCTTTTCCTCTTGGCCACACCTGTCAGACGTTGCCCCAGGTCCCGTCTCCTTTCCATATGGCCAGGCCAGGCTGGTCCTCCCCCTGAAGCCACGCCCCTCGCCCAGCCTGTCCGTACTGCCCACAGAATGGGAACGAGCAGACCCGCCGCCGCCTGGCAGTTTACTGCCTGAAGGATGCATTGCTACCGCTGCGCCTGCTGGAGCAGCTCATGGTGTTGGTGAATGCGGTGGAGATGGCGCGTGTCACAGGCGTGCCGCTCGGCTACCTGCTCACCCGTGGCCAGCAGGTTAAGGTCGTGTCCCAGCTACTACGGCAGGTTGGTGGTTGAACCTCTTGGATGTCCTTCCACACATTGAGCATGTACACTGCCCTTCCTTGGTACTCACCACTCACTGCCCCTTCCTGGCCCCCAACAGGCCATGCGCCAGGGGCTGCTCATGCCTGTGGTGAAGACTGAGGGTGGTGAGGACTATACTGGAGCCACTGTCATTGAGCCCCTCAAAGGGTGAGGCATTTTGTCAGGTGGGTGGGCACCTGTTATTCCAGCAACTGGAGCAAGAGATCAGGGCAGCCTGAGCTACATGAGACCCTGTGAGGACAGGCTCCTGAATTAGGTGGACCACAGGGGTCTCCCCTGACCTGACTTCCCAGCTTCTCCCCAGGTACTATGATGTCCCCATTGCCACATTGGACTTCTCCTCACTGTATCCGTCCATCATGATGGCCCACAACCTGTGTTACACCACTCTGCTACGACCTGGGGCTGCCCAGAAACTGGGGTACAGTGCCTTCACCCAACTCACCTCCCCAAAGCCAAAGCCATCCAGACTCCTGGTTTCCAGACTTGTTTAATGGGGGAGACATGAAACAAGGACCCAAAGCCCTGGGAACACAGGTGGGTGGTAGGGTGGGCTGGTGGGGAGTTAAGGGAATCAGCCTGTAGGATTGGGCAACCCATAAACCCCTCCCACTCCCAGTCTGTCACCAGATCAGTTCATCAAGACACCTACTGGGGATGAGTTTGTGAAGTCGTCTGTGCGGAAAGGACTGCTGCCCCAGATCCTAGAGAACCTCCTCAGCGCCCGCAAGAGGTGGGCTCTGGGGACCTGTTCGTGACATTCATACACCCCTCAACAATTAGTCTATGGTGTGTGAGTCTTAACCAGTTGCCCCTGCAGGCTGGTCTTTTCTGCCTTCTTCAGATCCCTGGATCACTGGTGCCTAAGAGCTGGGGTGAGCCCTGATCAACTATCTTCCTCCCTATCCTAGGGCCAAGGCGGAGCTGGCCCAGGAGACAGACCCCCTTCGGCGCCAGGTCCTGGATGGGCGGCAGCTGGCCCTGAAGGTGAGCGCTAACTCTGTGTACGGCTTCACCGGTGCTCAAGTGGGCAAGCTGCCATGCCTGGAGATCTCACAAGTGAGTTTTGGGGGCCCTTTGCAGGACTGTGCTGGCAGGTTGGCCTGGTGTGCTGGCCTCGGTCTTCAGGAGAGTGGTTGCCAGTGTGCTGACCTGGCCTTCAGGAGAGGGGGGTTCCGGTGTGGCTGAAGCTGTTGGTGTGTCGGGGCCTTGCTCTGCACTCCAGGGGTACAGACTCTGCATATCTGCCTTCTTCTGACAATTTGTTCATAACCTGGTGGGGACAAAATGTTGAACATGGCAGGTGGTGCTGAGGACTCTGCTGATTGGCGCTTGGGTGCTGGGTCACAATGAGCCCACTTCCTCCATGTCCCTGTGATGGATGGGGGAGAGGAGTAGGGCTAGGGAGACCCAGTGGCACTTTGTCCTCTGCTGAGTCACCTAACTTGTCACCGTCAACAGATGTTGGGTATGAGGACCTAGGTCCTTCCTTCCAGCCCTTTCCCCTGCTGGCTGCAGCAGCCCTGGGCTTAGACAAAAATGCCCATAGAGGGGCAAGGCTCCACCTGAGAACCTGTGAGGATCCTTGCTTGGTTACTCCCTGTCATGAGGAGCCCCTTCCTGCTGGTCCCACTGACAGCTTCTCGGGGCTCTGGATAATAAGTAAGAAGTGCTGGTGAGTAGGACTTGAGGGGGCTGTGTTCTGCCCAGTCACGGCTACGGATTGGCTGAATCCTTGGAGGCGCTCAGATGCTGGCTGTGCATTCAGTTAGGATTCAGTACTACAGAGAGCTACAGGTTCAGGTCAGCTGGGGCCAGGCAGGGCTTGGGAGCCACCTTAGGGCTCACATCATCAGAATCAGGGCTGCCCCAGTATCTGAACTCCAGGACCAGGGGACAAACCTCACATGGGTTCACCCCATGGGTTCCCCCAGGTCTACTTCCCCTACCTGCTGTCCTGCTGGGGCCAGGACAAGGCACATTTCCAGCTACAACCCACCTGGGCTGTGGTCTCTTGTCTCTCAGACTGTGGTCTAGGACGGCACGGAGGATGCCCATTGCCCCCTCAAGTCACAGCACTCCAGTGATATCACACACAGCATCCAGGAAGGGATGTTCCTGAGCTTGACCTGAGGGTCTTTATGTGACTGACCCAAGTGGGTGCTCTGGGTCACCCGAAGCCTGTCTTAAGCATGCTACCTGCGCAGCCCAAGGTCTCACACAGATGTCAGGCCAGAGCAGACCCATGTGATAAGGGTGACCCCAACAGCCCGGCCAACTTCTTAGTCTGACCCATCATAGTTCCCAAATTCATACTCGAAATCTCCCAGTTGCTTCTGAGCCTTTCTCAGGGAAGTAGGTAAACATTAGAACAACAGGCCCGAAAGAGACTTTTGTCTAGGATCCCCAATGGTAGAGCACCTCGAGAATCCACAGTGAGGGGCTGGGGGTATTAATAACCTGTAGAACACTTGTGGCTAGGTTCCATTCCCAGCTCTGGCATGCAGGGACAAGGGAGATTTCTGGCTTCCACCCCCAAACCATTTTGGTCAGTAGCCTTATTACCCCTCTGTAGCACAGGCTGCTGGGAAGCACTGATATGGGGCCCCCAGTCCTGTGCACTGATCCTCCCCTGATTCTGTCCCCCACAGAGTGTTACTGGGTTTGGGCGCCAGATGATCGAGAAGACCAAGCAGCTGGTGGAGTCTAAATATACAGTGGAGAATGGCTATAACACCAATGCCAAGGTCAGCCCCTCATACACCTGAAGCCCAGAGAGCTGGGTGTACACTGCCTGATTCCTGGAGTCCTTGGTCTGAGGAAAGAAAAGCGCCCCCCCCCCATGCTCTATCCCTCTTACCCTCTGCAGGTGGTCTACGGTGACACCGACTCGGTCATGTGCCGCTTTGGTGTCTCCTCTGTGGCAGAGGCAATGGACTTGGGGCGCGAGGCCGCCAGCTGGGTGTCCAGTCACTTCCCATCACCCATCCGGTTGGAGTTTGAGAAGGTACGGGGTACCCCTTCCATCATCTCCATGGGAGCAAAGTGGGCTCTTGCCCATGTGCAAGTTTCATTTGTTAGCGTCTGCAAAGCGTGAGGTGCTGAATGGGGGGCCCTTAACCTCTCACGCTCTGGTGGGGCCCAATGCTGCCCAAAGCCTCTGTTTCCCGGGTGTTGAGTAGAAGAGGCCCATGTCTGTCTTAGTTACACAGGCTAGCATCGCTGTGAGATGCTTTGCCATTGCCTCTGGACTGGGGATAGGACTCCTCCCAGGAGGTTGGCAGGGGTTAGATCTACATGTCATCACCAGGTGACCCAAACTGCTCAGGATCTGAGATCTTCACCCACCGATCTTTCCCTGTAATTAAAACATGCCCCCCTGAGTGCACCAGCCCTTGGGCCTCACAGCTCTACGCTCACCCCGAGCTTCTCGTCCTCTCAACCCAGGAAGACTTAAGCATGTCCCCTGCCTGCATTCCATGTTTTTTTTTTTTATTTCCACTCATACAAACTTAACAGGTATACCGGTCCCCCACTTCCTCCAACCCCCCCTCCCCCAGTGCCTCTCCCTCCCATCCCCAGAGCATTCTTTAATGTGCATGCCAAACTCTCCTCTGGGTCCTCCTCTCCGATGAGGTGCAAGGACCCAGTGGCATTTCCCAGAACCATTTCCTGTGTTCCCTTTAAGCATAGGAACACTACTGTGGCTGTCAATCCCTTGCCTCCAAGGATCCTAGTGCCTTTAGCAAACGCTAGACCTTGTGGGGTCAATAGTGTGTTGGACATTGTGCAGGGCACTTCATTCCATGTTTTAAGAGGCAATTAGGTTTATCCTTCAGTGTCACATGGAGATCCCTGGGATGCCACAGGGCTCGGGAGCCACCTTAGGGCTCACATCGTCAGGTTCAGGGCTGCCCCAGTATCTGAACTCCAGGACCTGGGAACAAACCTCACATGGGATCACCCCATGGGTTCCCCCAGGTCTATTTCCCCTACCTGCTGATCAGCAAGAAGCGGTATGCTGGCCTGCTCTTCTCCTCTCGGCCTGATGCTCACGACAGGATGGACTGCAAGGGCCTGGAGGCTGTGCGTAGGGACAACTGTCCCCTCGTGGCCAACCTGGTTACCTCTTCCCTGCGCCGAATCCTCGTGGATCGGTATGTGCGTGTGTGTTCGCGTATGTTCCACCAGTACCAGAAAGCTAGCCCTCCCTCAGACCCTGGGGTCCAGCTCCCACCTTCCCCTCTCTGAGGACTGGGTAGTGTCCTCTTGCCATGTTGGGCAATGGAAGCTGGGCCAGCCACTGGATCTCCAGGCCCTGCCTGTGCCTGGCTCCTGGCGCTTCACCTGCCCACAGCTCCATCCTCTGCGACATGCTCCAGCTCTTATCTAGTGGAAGTTGTATACTGGTCCTCAGTAGCCTCTGTGACCCCTTCTGTCCCCCAGAGACCCTGATGGTGCAGTTGCCCATGCAAAGGATGTCATCTCGGACCTGCTGTGTAACCGCATAGACATCTCGCAGCTGGTCATCACCAAGGAGCTGACCCGGGCAGCTGCTGACTATGCGGGCAAGCAGGCGCATGTGGAACTGGCGGAGAGGTCTGCACCCCAACCTCCCTACACACACACACATACACACACACACACCCCTCAACCCTTCTGCCAGCTGGGTGAGTGCCTCCCCCAAACCACCCACTTCCCATGTGTTACAGGATGAGGAAGCGGGACCCCGGCAGTGCACCCAGCCTGGGTGACCGCGTCCCCTATGTGATCATCGGGGCTGCCAAGGGTGTGGCTGCCTACATGAAGTCGGAGGTCAGGCCCACCTGGGCTAGGCCCCTCCTGTCCCTCTCACTTCTGCTTTCTGAACTGGGCGGGCGTGCCCCTGGGAACCTACACCCCTGGGCTGGCTCCCAGCACCCTCCCCCCTTCTGGTGCCTCTCGCTGTCCTTTCCATCTTGGCCCCACCCAGGCTCGTGCTCTCCCCTGCCTCATTTTCCCTCCCAGGGGACAATGACTGGTTCTCCTTCCTGGACTTCCTGCCCATGCACCTCTTCCTCATTGTTAACCCTTGGTGACCCTCCCATAGGACCCCTTGTTCATGGTGGACACAGCATGCCCCCTGTGGGGACACTTGTGACCTTGGTGACCCAAGGGCCTCAGCTTTGTCTGCCCAGCATGGGGGGTGCACCTCTAGGGCCCGAGTGACCTCCACTCACCCGCAGGACCCCCTGTTCGTGCTGGAGCACAGCCTGCCCATAGACACACAGTACTACCTGGAGCAGCAGCTTGCCAAGCCTCTGCTGCGCATCTTCGAGCCCATCCTGGGCGAAGGCCGGGCCGAGGCAGTGTTGCTGCGTAAGGAGCGGGAGTGGGGACATCAGGCAGGGAAAGGGTGGACAGGCCCCTCACGTCCTCCTCCCTCCTGCAGGCGGGGACCACACACGTTGCAAGACAGTGCTCACAGGCAAGGTGGGGGGCCTCCTGGCTTTCACCCAGCGCCGCAACTGCTGCATCGGCTGCCGCTCAGTGATCAGCCACCAGGGTGAGTGTCACCCAGCCCATTCGCACCTTCTCCAGGGCTCTGCCTGCATCCTGGTGAGGGTCCTCACCCATCTCGGGGTTCCCCAAGGGAGTTTTCCCCACACACTTGGGCCCTTGTTCTCGGACCTCTGGGGACTTTTGGATGCCGGGATGGGCAGCGGGTGGGGAAGGGCAAGGCCAGGGCCTGGCACTGCCCCAGTACCAGTGTGTGTCTCCCCTCCTAACTCCAGGAGCTGTATGTGAGTTTTGTCAGCCGAGGGAGTCGGAGCTCTATCAGAAGGAGGTGAGGGGTGCAGGGGGGAGCTGACGGAGGACCCGATCAGGCATGGGTGGACACAGCCTCTTTCCCAGATCCACTCAGCCTCCATGCACTCCCAGGTGTCGCATCTGAGCGCCCTGGAAGAGCGCTTCTCCCGCCTGTGGACGCAGTGCCAGCGCTGCCAGGGCAGTCTGCACGAAGATGTCATCTGCACCAGGTGCCCCACCCTACTGCACCCAGACCCCTGTCCCCTTCCAACCCTCAGTGCCCTGCTCTGTGCAGCGGGGCAGAATCAACCATCCACCTAGTCTCCCCGGGTGGGGCCGGGCTTTCCCCAGGGAACGAGAGGGTGGGGCGGGTTCCCACGCCAGGTGACAGGTGATATACGGCCGGCCACCTCTCTGGGCACTGTGTTATCGGCTTCCCTTGTGCCTGCTGAGCAAATAGCCCCCTCCCCCAGGTGGGCAGCAAGCAGCAGGGACCAAAGTCCTGGGAACCCTGACCATACCACACCCTCCTTCCCCACAGCCGGGACTGCCCCATCTTCTACATGCGAAAGAAGGTGCGCAAGGACCTGGAGGACCAGGAGCGGCTGCTACGGCGCTTTGGGCCCCCAGGCCCTGAGGCCTGGTGACCCGAGGGCTTTGAATAAAGTTCAGACTTTTGCTACTTTGGTGTGCTTTTTGTTCTGAGGACAGGAAGGGCTCAGCTGCAGAAGCCCAACAGACTCAGGCATCTGCCTCTTCTGTGCTACCCCTAGTGTCTGCCTGGGCTCTGCTCTGCTTAGGGCTTGTGGGTGTCTGGCCCTGGCCTGTCCCTCCCCAAGGGACTGGTGGCCTCCCTGCAGGGCCCAGGTGCTGTTCCCTTTGCTCCAATGGGGGCCGTCCCTGACTTGCTGACTGCCACGCCCCAGTGTGTCAAGGGGACCTCCACACCCACGGCTTTTCCATTTCCAGTGTTGGTGGTCAGTGTCTGCCTGGGCTTCCTGATACCCATATGGACCCCTGTCAGTCACGCGGCTGTCCCCAGCCTGTGGCAACATCCTCAGGCCTGGCTGCTGTACCTGAGACTCTGCGGTGTCCCCTGATCACCCCTTCTCAGTGTCTCCTCCATCTCCACCCCTTAGGGTCAGCCCCCTACTCCTATCCCCAGTAGTGGGGATCCCCAAACCCAGATGGTCCCTGGGCCCGCCCTCCCAAACATGTGACAGGGTTGTGCAATCTAGACCCCTCCCCGAGGGGATTTTTGAGGAGGGCCTGAAGCCCCGCCCCTCCCCTGGGGTGGGGGGGGTTGGGCCAAGGTACATATAGGGGTGGCTGCTGCCTTCGGCCCAGCCTGCCCCATCCACCATGCTCGCCTTGGAGGCTGCACAGTAAGTGGGGACCCCCCATGAGATTTCCCCCCCAGGGCCCTGGTGTGCCCTTAGAAGTAAGTGGGAGGGAGGGAGGGATCCCCACCAATTACAGAAGACCTGCCCTCTGTTCTAGACCTGTCTTTATACGATCCCTAAAGACAGTATGTCTTGGGGACACTTTCTCTCAAAGCCCCATCTTTGTGGCATGTCATGAACTTACTGTGTTTCTGGGGTCCGCTGGCCTCTGCTAATCTCCACTGGGCTCCAGCAGGCACCGCCCTAACTCTCCACCCCTGGAGTGCAAGAAAGGCTTCTTGTTCCTTGAGTAGAATCCCTTTTTCCTCTTGCTTACCCTTCATTATGTTTTCTCCTGTCCTATCACCTTTGGTACTCAGTGGACCCAAGTAAGATTTGAACCCAGACCCCTGGACACCCTGCCCCCACCTCCAGGAGGGGATCAGACTTTCTCCTCCTTTCCCTGTCTGCCCCCTAGCCTCTGTATGCAAATCCTGGGAGGGGGTAGGGCATTGCCTGGCACCCGCCCCCCACTTCCTGTCCCAGTGGGGACATGGGGGTGACTGTGGAGGGCTGGGTGCACACGGGGAGCTCAGCTCACAGCAGAGCTGCGGTGGGTGGCCACAGCTGCCACCACTCTCCCTCCTCCTGTCCCTGGGGGGCCACAACCACTTGAAGATTCAGGTGGCTGACAGCAGCCCTCATGTGTCTCTCCCCCACTAGGCTGGACGGGCCAAACTTCAGCTGTCTGGTGAGTCAGGGGTGTGGAGGACCCCACACAGGACCCATGGGGACTGACCTTCAGTGGGTGGACTTGCTCCCTGCCTCAGTTTCCACCCGGGGTTAGCTCCATCTCTGCCACAGACCTGACTCTGCCAGATCTTCCTCCTGATTGGAGACTTTCAGTCTCTCCATCCCACATTCCTTTTGGCATTGTATCGTAAATCTTGTGTGCTGTAGGATTTTTGGACAAATATACTTTCCCAGAACCCTTGCACCCCTACCCAGCCTGAGAGACCAGACCTCCCCTTTGCATTTCTTTGGGTTTCACTTTATTTTTATTTATTTATCTATCTATTTATTTTGAGATACTCTGTAGCTCAGTCTGACCTCGAATTCATCATCCTGCCTCAGCATCCTGAATGCTGAGCAACAGGCAGCCTGAGCCACTATACCTGAGGTCACTAAGCGTGGGTGCCCATTACCAGATCTAGATTAGTTCCATCTTTCTAGAATATTCCTTCATGTCTCTTCCCTGACAGTGCCCCTCCCCAGATTCTACACATCAGTTCATGACCTGATTTTGAGCTTTTAATCAAATGACCCATGCAGAGAGTCCCTCTGAGGGCCTGGACTCCTCGCCCTGAGTGTGTATTGACCACCTGCTCTTTCCCTTCACTGCATAGTACTCCACCCACCGGTTCATCCCATTCCTCGTTCTCTTCTTACTGGCAGGCAGCTTCCAATATGGAGTCTGCCTCCCCCTCACTACTCTGTGCAGGGTTTTTGGGTCCCATGTGAACAGGAGCAGGTGCTGGGTCAATGGACTAGCACACATCAGCTTCCCTTCAGTCTCCAGTCCTTCTCCAGCTAAAGTAATAGATCTTAGAATTAACTACAGCTGTAATCTCAGCACTCAGGAGGTTGAGGCAGGAGGATTGCTGTGAGTGTTAGGCCATTCTGGACCACAGAGGCTGAACGTCAGCCTGGGCTACAGTGTGAGACTGACTCCAGTTATAATGACAGTTATAACTTGTTCCTCTTCCCTCCTGTGTACTGGGAAGGTGAAGCACAGCTTTGAGTATACAAATGACAAGCCAAGAGGGTCCTCGGGAGGGAGCCACGTCCTCCGCGTGTATCTCTCTATCTCTGTCTTCTGACTGTGTCAGTATCTCACTGAAGGGTGGGGAGACCCCAGGACTTGGGGTAACCTTGTCCTCGCCTCAGCAGTACCCAGAGGGTGTCTTCTATGACTTGGACAGCTGTAAACCCTTCTTCAGCTACATGGATTCAGAGGGGGCCCCTGGTGAGTAACCCCACTAGACCATCCTCTACTCCCCACCACCTCAAGCCCTGGTTCACAGAGATGAGTTGGGATCTGAGGGTGCCCTCCCCTGCCCCTGCCACACTGTGCAGCCTATTCTTCCCTCCTCTCCTCACCCTCACACTCCCATCTGCTTCCTCATGCAAATCCTGGGGTCTGGGATTTGCACAGCCCACAAAAGTTCCTCTGTCCAGGGTGTGGGGGCCTCTGTCTGCCTCCTGCTTCTGACTCTGCCCCTTGTCCTAGACTCCACATGGGGCTGGACAGAGGCCCCGCCTATCCAAGCTGCCCCCTATGAAGCCTTTGATCCCTCTTCGGCAGCAGTCTTCGGTCACCCCCAGGGCATGCAGCTCTGCTATGGACCTGGACCCTCAGCCTACAGCCCCATGGGGACCCTCGACCTGGCCCCAAGCTTGGAGACCCCAGGCCCTGGCCTCCCTGCCTATCCCTCGGAGGACTTCGCCAGCCCGGTGAGAGGCAGGGAGACAGCTAAGCCACCTCTATTAATCACTGAAGGGAAGTTTCCTGGGGGGTGGGCTGGCACGGGTCTCACTTGGGGGGCATCCTGAGGTAGCTCAGGTTGTCCTCCAGATTCCCTATAATTTTGAAAGACACCACCCCTTGATTGTGTGATACTAAGCAGGTACCAACCTCTCTGTGTCTTGGTTTCCAATTTGTATAATGTTATGAACCTTAAATGAAGATCAGAGTCCATGCTCTTAAAAAGACAGGGGAGGTACTCGGGGTGGGGGGCAGGTGAAGGGATTGACGGCAGGTGATCCTGGCCTTCTGCAGACCCTGGGTGCCCTGCCATATGCCCCGTATGCCAGCCCCGCTCTGTCGGAGGGAGAAGAGGTTCTGCTGAGCAGCCCCGCCCTGGAGGTCTCGGACAGCGAGTCAGATGAAGCCCTCCTGGGTGGTCCTGAGGGGAGGGGATCTGAGGCAGGTATGTTGCTGTGGGGAGTAAGTGGGGACACTGACTAGAAAACTGGGGACTGGGTTGACTAGACTGAGCATGTACTCCAGTTCCCAGGAATGTCCCCAGATCCATGACACCTGTGCACCTGCAGGCAAGTGCCTCCACTTTTCTGTGCCTCTGCTTTCGGTTATGATAGTGAGTGAACTCACAAGGTAGCTCCGAGTGGACATGGGTCAGCAGGGCTGCTGGGTCAGCAGGGCACAATCACATGCAGAGGAAGCACAGTACTGAATATACCCTGCTTTTGCCCCTGTTCCTGACATCCCTTGACTGCAACCTCATCTGTTATCCTCGCTGGGTCTCAGTGTCCCTTCTGCACAATAAGTTACATCTTCCTCCCACATCCCCAGTCTCTCACTGTGCATTCTAGGCAGGTTCTTTACTACTGAGTCACACCCCTAGTCCCTCACTCTGGATTCTAGGCAGAGGCTCTCCCACTGAGCCATGCCCCCAACCTCTCACTGTGGAGTCTAGGTGGGTGCTCACCTGCATTATCAGATATATAAATATTTTTTCCTATTTTATATATATACATATAATTTCCTTGTAGCTCAGGCTTGTCTTCAGCTTCCTCTGTAACTCAGGCTGGCCTTGAACTTGTGATCTCCTGTTTTAACCACTCTAGTAGTTTCCGTGACAGCCCTGCATCAGCAGGCCCATGAGTCAGGAGGCTCTAGTGGCCCAGGGATCCCTTTTGGATGGCGCCCTCTATAATGTACTGCGGGTCCTTACATCCCACAGGTGCCCGCAAGAAGCTACGTTTGTACCAGTTCCTCCTGGGGTTGCTGACACGCGGCGACATGCGCGAGTGCGTTTGGTGGGTGGAACCGGGTGCTGGCGTCTTCCAATTCTCTTCGAAGCACAAGGAACTGCTGGCACGCCGTTGGGGCCAGCAAAAGGGCAACCGCAAGCGCATGACCTACCAGAAGCTGGCGCGGGCGCTGCGCAACTACGCCAAGACTGGCGAGATCCGCAAGGTGAAGCGCAAGCTCACCTACCAGTTCGACAGTTCGCTGCTGCCAGCCACCTGCCGCGCCTGAACCTCCCTGCACCCTGCTGGGTACCCCCACCCCAACTCACAGTACCCACGGATCCTGGATCCCGAACTTGAGGGAAGAGGGCTGCCAGATCCCTAAGGCCCCTTACCAGGGCCTCTCTAAAGGGTCCTTCCCATCATGTCCCTTTGCCCAGTTTGGAGGTCCCAGGAGCCATGAACTCTGTTTGGAGTGGGTGGCGCGCCTAGGATGTCAAGGGCTTCTTTGGGGGACCCCCGTTGTGATGTCAGAGTTTTCCCTCCCCTGTCGGGTAGGCACTTCTCACATTCTTGGAGTTCCCAGGAGTGCCACTACAGCATCCTGCCAGGAGGTGGCGCTGTCTACAACTTCCAGTCCCATGCGCTCCTGGCCGTGGGTCCTGGTCTGACTTGAGTACTTTGCTGGGTCTCGATATGATCTAGTTAGATCTGGGACCCTACGAGAGCCCTTGAACACCTTTGGTCTCCATGTATCTGTCCCTTTGAGACAGCATCTCACCGTGTAGCCCAGGCTGGCCTCAAGCTCACATATTCCTGCCTCAGGAGGGCTGGGATTACAGGCGTGGACCACCATGCCTAACTACTCCTATACCAGAGATCTAGAGCCAGTTGCTCTTTTCCCATTGCACTCAGGCAACTAAGTCCTCGCAAGTGTTTTTGATAGAAAAGCTAGATTTACAGAGAGATTGCATACTCCAGACTTCAGGATTTAGGATTTTGGATAACAAGTGACCGTGGGCCATCTCATCTGTGTGCAGAAACTGGCACCATGTTGTTTGTTCTCCGCTGTGCCCCAGTCCCTGTCCCTGCCCGCTGGTCTCACCTTGACTTCTCTGGGCTGCCCGCTAGTGCCCACTGGGAAAATCCAGCTGGTGGCAAAGTGGCATGGACTGTAGGGTCTCGCAGTGATTTTGGACCTGTGTGGGCCAAGCCAGCTCATCTCTGTCCCTCTGAGGGGACACAGAGGAAGAGAAGATGCATCAGTGACCCTGGAAGCCCTGTTGAACCTGTCCAGCTAACAGAAACTCACTGTGGGGTCAGGAGAGGGCAGTAGATCACCGAGGACAAAGAGGTCCACGTGACTAAGAGGAGACGAAGGGGTGTGCACAATGATCTCCCAGCCATGTCCTTGAGAAAAAATTACCATCACCGCCCTACATATGGAATAAAGTAAAATAAGTCAAGACCGTACATGTCCTTTGTCAGGAGCTGCTACAAGCAGCCTCAGGAAGGGGGCAGTTCAGAGAGGGATGGGAAATGTGACCGCAGAGTCTTGAATACAGAGATCACCGTCTAGAGAGGCAGGTACCATGTGGGGGAAGGGGGAGACCTGACCCTTGGTTCTGGGTCTCCTCCTGGTTTCTATTCCACTCCCCTTCGCTATAGTTCTGCGGGTTTGTCTTTTGAACAGGTCGCTCTGTAGCCTAGGCTAGCCTGGAACTCACTCTGTGGAGGCCAAGTTGGCCTCGAAGTTTCCGGCTATTGCCTCTGTCTCCACTCAGCCACGCTACTAGGTTGCCAGGTGCCTCAGAGAGGTATGGCAGTCCGCCTGGCAACTGATGGCGTCACATGGAGGTTGCCTTCTGGTTGGTTTGAAGCCCCTGGAGGCGGAGCAGTTTCCGCTCTTAGGGGATTTTGGAAAATCCAGAGGCGCGAGTCAAGGGCAGGCGCGAGTCAAGGGGGACTGGGGCCTGCTGGGAAGCGCGCCGAGGTCCGGGCACCTCTCCAGGGCCTTCCCAGCCAGTCCCCGCCTGCCACAGCGGCCGCTCGGTTCCGAGGACAGACAGGCAGCTGGCCCAGGGCATCCAGCCCTCCTCCCCCCGGCAGGCGCCAGTCCTGCCGACGTGGGGAAACCGGACCCTCCCTCCGGGCTCCGATTTCCAGAAATCTCCTGACTCGCACATGCTAAGAATGGCTTCTAGACCCGGTGCCTGCTGCACCCTTTGCCCGTGCACCTGAGACCCCAACCCTGGCTCTGCCCTTCCTCCTCCCTTTACCCCCCTCCTCTCCTCCTTTCTCACCTCCTCCAGCTCCTCCTTTCCCTCTTTCACCTCCTACTCCCCTTCCTTCCCTCCCTCTCCTCTTCCCCCTCCTCTTTCCCTCTTCCGCCTTCATTACTTCCTCCTCTCCCACCTTCTGCTTCCCCCCTTTCCCCTCCCTTCTCCCCTTTCCCCTCTCCTTTTCTCTCCCTCCTTCCCCTTTTGCCTCCTCTTCCTCCTCCCTTTCTCCTCCTCCCTGTTTTCACTCTTCCTCCCCTTTCTCCCAAGCCCAAGCACCCCTCTTCCCTTTCTTCACTTTCTCCCCTTTTCTCCTTTTTCTCCTCCTCTATCCTCCCCAGTCTTTGCTTCCTTCTCTCTCCTCCTCCTACCCAGATCCCTACACACACACACATACACACACACACACACACACACACACACACACACACACACATACACACACACACACACACACTACTCTGGTGTGTGTGGGGGCCTCCTGCTGAGGTCCTGCTGCCCAGTGCCTTGAGGAGTTGGCTTTGGTCTACTTCTCTGTGCCCACTTATTTCTAGCACGAGGGTGGAATGTGGAGCGGCAGCTGCCTCCCAGGGCCTCCTGGGAGTCTCTGACTCCATAAAGGGATTGTCCCGAGGACCTGCCTGTCCCTGCTAGGGCCAGGCCGCCCAGCTCTGCTCTCTGGAGAGCAGCTGAAGAGGTTGCAGACATGCCTGAGGCGAAACCAGGTGGCTAGCAGGACTCTTCCTGAAGGGAATGGGTAGAGAATGGAGGGGGTCTCCCTGGTGGGGTGAGAGGAAGGTTTCCTCTTGCTCTCATAGCTGGTGTGGTGGAGTTTCTTCCTATGTGAGATGGGGGAGTCCCATGGGCCTACAGGGGGACTCTTGGCAGGCAAGTGGGGGACACTCTCAGGGAGATCTCTGTGGTCTGATTTTAAATTGGGGTTCTCTTTTCCTTTCCTCCCTCTCTTTCATTCCTTTTTTTTTCAAGATTTAACATTTTTATATTTATTTATTCATCTATCTCTCTATTGTGTGTGTGTGTGTGTGTGTGTGTGTGTGTGTGTGTGTGTGTGTGTATCAGACTGTGTGTCCCTGTGGAGGACCAAAGGTGACTTCTGGAATCATTCTGGATTGCTTCTACCTCCTTTGCTTAGCTCTGGTTTGCCCCAGGTTCTGCCCACCAGGGTGGGAAGTGCAGGCTGCTGCCGTTTCTGCCTGGTGTTTTTACTTGGGATCTGGGATCTAAACTCAGGACCTTTTGCTTGCAAGGCAGAGTCTTAACCCCTGAGCCATCTCTCCAACCCTCACTCCTTTTTATTTATTTATATATTTAAGACAGGATTTGCCTATATAGCCCAGGCTAGCTTTGGAACCTTCCTGCCTCAGCCTCCTGAGGCCTGGGATGACAGGCGTGTGCCCCCACACTTGGCTTGGGGTCCTACTGGGAGGCCTCAGACCTACTGGGCAAGTGCTCCGCCATTGAGCCATGCCTCAGCCTCTCATTTTGGCTCTTTTGGGAGATAGTTTCAAGTGGGTCTGAGTTTTCTCTCTTGATAAAGTGGGCACAGGACACACAAGTCCCGGGGATACCTTCCTTCGGTTGTCTGGTCTGCTAGCGTCAGGTCAACCACAATGTGGGAGACCTGCCTCTCACAGAGACTGTGCCCCATGGGCTAGAGACCAGCCACACAGAGGGGACTGCAAGGTCAGCACAGTGTCCAGTTTCCAGCCCAGGGGAAGCGCTAATTATACCCCAAACCCAAAGGTCAGACCTGGAGGCCCTGCTGGCTGGGGTGTGGCCAGCTCAGGAGAAACCTGATCTGAAATCAGATCGACTTATACCAGGAATGAGGGTGCAGGTCTGCACACTAGGCCCAGCCCAGTTATCTCACTGTGGGGGGAGGGGAGGCTGGGTCTGACCCCTGGATCAGAGGGAGAAGGGCTGGGGAGGACTCCTATGTCTGAGTGAGGAGGGCTGGGTCAAGACTCTTGGGTCTTGGGGCTGGGAAGGAGTCGTGGGTTTGAAGGAGGAGGATTGGGGCCTGGACCTCAGGTTCTGGGAGAGCGGGGTGTTGAGTGTGTGCTGAACTCTTGCCTTCTATCTCACAGCAGCCAAAAAGGCCCCCAAAGGCAAGGATGCTCCCAAAGAAGCCCCCCCTAAACAGGCTCCAGCAGAGCCCCCCAAAGGTGAGATGCATTTCTCTAGGGCTCTGCCTGTTTGGCATCTTTTCTCCCAACCTCCCCATCATCCTTTTCCTGCTGACCAGCCCTTGATGCCTGAGGCCCCCCCTGACCCCTGCCCTGTGCCCCAGGTCAAAGCCTGTCCAGACCTTGAGTTTCCTGAGCTTGCTCCCCAATTCCTGCTGATTCTGAAAGCCCTGATCCATCTTCAAATGCCACCACCCCAAGTTTGTTCAGGTCCATGCTGCCATGAGTCTGCTGGCCCGCAGCCAGGGATGCTGAGTCCCAAGGCCGAGGAGGGTCTCTCTTTTAGACTTGAAACCTGGGTCAGCTTGGGTCTCTGTCACCCACCCACAACGCTCCCAGAGAGGCCCTTGGCCCCTCCCAACTCACCTCTTATGCTCTGGTCTTTTCCCCTGAGCAGAGGCCCCACCTGAGGACCAATCCCCCATTGTGGAGGAGCCCACTGGTGTTTTCCTGAAAAAGCCAGACTCTGTGTCAGTGGAGACTGGTGAGAACTGGGTGGAGGAGAAAGTCTATAAACCTCAGTGTGAGAGAGGAGGACTGGGGAGGACTCCTGGGTGTGAGGGAGGAGGGTTGGGGAGGACTCCTGGGTGTGGGGGAGGAGGGTTGGGGAGGACTCCTGGGTGTGAGAGAGGAGGGTTGGGGAGGACTCCTGGGTGTGGGGGAGGAGGGTTGGGGAGGATTCCTGGGTGCGAGGGAGGAGGGTTGGGGAGGATTCCTGGGTCTGAGGGAAGAGGCTGGAGCTCGAGGTCTCCTCTGGAGAGCCTGGATTCCTTACACTCTCCCACACCCCCCAGGGAAAGACACCGTGATTGTGGCCAAGGTGAACGGGAAAGAGCTCCCTGGGAAGCCAGCCATCAAGTGGTTCAAGGGAAAGTGGCAGGAGCTGGGCAGCAAGAGCGGTGCTCGATTCTCCTTCAAGGAGTCCCATGACTCTGCCAACAACGTGAGCAGGGCAGACAGGGGTGGATGCTGTTTCCAAAGAGGGTACTCTCCACGGAGGGGGCGTGTTCTGTATTGAGAGGGTGCTGCCAATGGAGAGGGTGCCCCCTATGGGGAGGGTGTGGTCCACAGGGCAGGTGCTCTGCACAGAGAGGGTGTGGCCCATGGACAGGGCGCTGCCCACCAGGCAGTGCGACCCATAGAGCCGGTATGGACCCTGCTTTAGGAAGGCTGTGTGAGGCATCACGGCGGATTGGAGCCCTCTAGTGGCTGCGGTGGGTGGTGCCGAGAGCATCTAACCGGAGCAGCTGCAGGGGACGTGGACAGGCATAGTCCATTCCATCCCCAAGATCCTGTAGAATCAGAAAGTGGCTCTCAGGAGTGGCATCTTTTGGGCAGGAGGAAGAGTTGGCCCTGGTAGCTGAGGTTCTGGGCTGGGTTTTCACCACCCTGTTGTGAGTGGGCTTGGGGACTTGGCAGCTGTGGCTCTGACAGGCACCCTTCCTCCCCCACTCTGCCCTGCTCCCCACCCAGGTCTATACCGTGGAGTTGCACATTGGGAAGGTGGTCTTGGGGGACCGTGGGGATTATCGCCTCGAGGTCAAAGCCAAGGATGTCTGCGACAGTTGTGGTTTCAACATCGACGTAGAAGGTGCGCTGGAGGGAGGAGAGAGGAGACCCGTCTAAAGGTTACTGGCCGATCTGGGGTGGTAGGAGCACCAGCCACTTGTAGCATGTACACAGGAGTGGGGAACAACCCTGGATGTGGGTTATTAGAGGAGCAGGTTCAGACTCAAAGGTCAGCAGGTTCAAAACCAAGGAGACAATCTCCAAGCTTTCAGTCATAGGGGTAGATTTTGGGGTGTAAGTACAGAGCATCTAGGGATGCATGTTTGAAGGCTCGAGGGCAAGCATATCCAGTCTCAGAGAACTTGCCGTGCAGGTTCAGGGCCGGGTGTGGAGGAGAGGAGCAACTTACAGACTTAGGTATGTGGGTAGAGCGCGGAGGGCATCCAGCTGGGGAAGTTTGTAGATTTGGATGTGGACGCTTATGCCTGTCATCCCAGCACTCAGGAAGCTCAGGCAGGAGGATTGCCGTGAGTTCCTAAGATAGTCTGGGCCACATAGCAAGACTCTGTCTCAAAACCACAAAATAAGGGCTGGAGAAATGGTTCAGGGGTTAAAATCTGTGACTGGCAAGCAAAAGGACTTGAGTTTGGCTCCCCAGATCCCACATAAAAATGCTGGGCAGACATGGTTCTACACACACACACACACACACACACACACACACACACGCACACGCACACGCACATGCACAACTGAATAAATAATAAATAATAAAAAAGAAAAAATGCTGGGCAGAGGGAGTGGAGAGATGGTTTAAGAGTTAAGCCTCTGTCTGGTAAGTAGAAGGTCCTAAGTTTGGATCCCAAATTCCACGTAACACCAGACAGAAATGGCAGCTGCCTGTGATTCCAGTTTGAAAGGCAGCTTTGGAGACTCCAGAGCAAATCAGAAAGGAGGTAGCATAATTCAGGGTGATTTCCAAAGATACTCTTGGTCCTCCACAGACACACACATTGCCCTCGAATACACACAGATACATATACACACACAGATGTATACACACGCACACACAAATAAAAACAAAATAAATAAAGATTGGAAAACTGGCTCAGGGATTGAGATTCTGTCTCAAACACAAGGTCCTGAGTTTGGATCCCAGATCCCATGTAAAAACACCAGGCAGAAATGGCAATGGCCTGCACTTCCCACCCTGGTGGGAAGAACCTGGGAAATCCCAGAACAAAGCAAGAAAGAGGTAGAAGCAATCCAGGATGATTCCCGAAGTCACCCTTGATCTTGGACACACAGTGCCCTCTGGTACACATACACACACATACACACACACACACACACACACACACTAATATTTAAAAAATAAAATAAAAAGCACAATATTAAAAAAAATGCTGGGTAGATATGGTGGTGGCTTGTAATTCTGGCCCTGTAAAGCAAAGCCTGGGAAACCCTGGAGCAAAGCAATTAGGAGGTGGAGCAATGCAGGATGATTCCTAAAGTCATCCTAGGGCCTCCACAAGCACATACAATGCCCTCTGCTACACATACACACGTACACACACACACACACACACACATGCACGCATACATATGCAAAATATATAAATTAAAAAAAATTGCCCAGATCTGTGTTGGCCAAAAGTTGGAAGAAAGGGCTCCCAGGGTTGTTCCGGTCTGGACAGGAAGGGGCTGTTCTTTTCACTTACCATCTCTTCTCCCCTGGTTGGCTCCCAGCACCCCGTCAGGACTCCTCTGGGCAGAGCCTTGAGAGCTTCAAGCGTTCGTGAGTGACCCCGGTCCCTTGGGGGGGGTGCTTCCTGGTACTGAGAATCATGGGAGACTTTCCCTTGGGAGGGGGAAGTGGGAGTGAGGATGGCTCTTGGTGGAATTCACCCCCCTTCTGCTGGCTGTAGGGGCGATGGGAAGTCGGAGGATGCGGGGGAGCTGGATTTCAGCGGCCTGTTGAAGAAGAGGTGAGTTGTTATCACTGGCCTAAGGAATCAGTGGAAGAGGATGGCAGGCGAAGGGCCAGTACCATGCTTCTCCTCAGAGTCCTCCCTGGGCTTGCTGTTTGACTCTGTACCACCTCTTTATCTCCTGTTCCCTCTTACCCATCCATCCATCAATTCACCCACCTACACATCCAGCCACCTAACTACCTATTCATTTTCTCACCTACCCATCCACCAATTTACACATCTACCCATCTGTCTATTATCCACCTACCAATCCATCTACCCACCTACTCATCCATCCATCTGCCCACTCATCCACCCATCTGTCCCCCCATTCAACTACCCATGCATTCAAGTATCTATCCACTTGCCCACTCATCAATTTACCCATTTACTCATCTGTCTATTCATCCACCTACCAACCCATCTACCCACCCATTCATCCATTCACCCACTCACCCACCCATCTGTCCCCCCATTCAACTACCCATACATTCAAGCATCTATTCACTTGTCCACTTATCAATCCACCACCTACACACCCAGCCACCCAACTACCTATCTATCTATTCCTCTATTTGCCGTCTACTCATACATCCATCCACCCACCCAATCATACATCTGTTCATCTACCCACACATTCATCCATTCACTCAACTATTCATCCATTCATCTAGCCACCCATCTTCCCCCATCCAACCACTCATGCATGTATCCATTTATCCATCCACTTATCCATCCATCCATCCATCTACTTTTCTACTTACCTATCTACCCATCTACCCACCTACATGTCCAATCACCCATCTACTCATTCATCTACTCACACATTCATTCATCCATCCACCTATCTTTCTATCTATCCATTGACCCACCCAATCATCATCCTCCCCACCATCCAACTACCCATGTATCCATCCAGCATCTGTCCACACACCCATCTACCTATACATTCATACATCTGTCCAAATAACCATGAATCCATTCATTTATCCATCCATCCATCCATCCATCCATCCATCCATCCATCCATCCATCCATCCATCCATCCATTCACATGCCTACTCCTGCCCACACTTCCATAAATCATCCACTTGCTGGAAAAGTTCTCTACCCACTCACCCTTGAAGCCACCAGCCTCGAACCTTCTCTCTTGCTCCTTCAGTCTCACTATATATCCACTTATGCATCCAACTCACCATCCACCCCTCACTGGTCTGCTACCCACCTCATTCACTCCTTCTTGCACACAGCTCCCTACCCATCCATCTATTCCTTCCTGCCACCTTCCTGTCCTTCCAGCCACCTGTCTGCCATTACACTTAGACACCCTTTGTGGATCCACCCACTTCTTTCTCCTTATTTCCCTTCTCTTCCTGCTCTTCTACCTGTCCCACTCACCCTCCATGAAACCCCATCCAGCCATCTGATCTCCACCTACTCATCCAACCTACATCAGAGCTTTCTGTTAGATCCAGCTATCTGATGCTAGTGTTTTGCAGGTCAAAATGATTGGCTTGGGGGCTGGAGAGGTGCCTCAGGGGGTCCAGCCTCTGCTGTGCAAGCACTTGGACTCCTCCAGCCGGGATCCACTTAAAACCCCTAGCAGGGGTTTGGACCCCTAGCGTTAGGGAGGCGGATGCAGACAGATCCTTGGAGCTCACTGGCCAGTCAGTCTAGCTGGATCAGTGAGAGAATTGAACCATTTTCTCAAAAAGTAAAGCAGGGCTGCAGAGATTGCTCAAGGGTTAAAGCATTTGCCCTGTAAGCAAAAAGACCTGAGCTTGGACCCTCCCAGAAAAATGCCGGATGGATATAGTGGAGTCCTGCACATCTGGCCCTGGAAAGCAGAGCTTGGGAACCCCTAGAGCAATGTGATAGTAGGTAAAGCAATCCAGGGTGATTCCTGAAATTAGCCTTGGTCCTCCACAGGCACACACACTCAAGTGCCCTCTGATACATTCACGCACACATGCAAAACAAACAAACAAACAAACTAATTAATTAATTAAGGTAGAGGAGAGTTGAGGAAGACACCAAATGTTGACCTGTGGTCTCCACACAAACATGCACATGCGCACATACACACACACTTGCATACTCACACACATGCATATACAGACAGGAACATGTTCCCACACATGATGATTAGATTGGGGTACTTTCCCCTGGATCCCTTGAATACTCATTCTTCTAGCTCATCCATCCATCTTCTGATGGTCCACCATGCATCATGCATCCCTCCCACCCCATCTTTCCCCATGTCTTGCTCCTGGACAGCTCCACCTACTGAGGCATTTATCTGTGGATCTCCCAGCAGCCAGTCACTGGCCTGGCCATCTTGTGTCCTCTTGGGACCCACTCACCTGTATCCAGCCAGCGCACCCAGCCACCCAGCCACCAACCCACCTGACATTCTGTGTATCTGTCCATTCACTCACCACTCTAGATAGCAGTCCAGTGCTTGTGTCCCCAGGGTCTGTCCACATGTTCCCCTCTGTCTCTGTGCTTTCCTTATTCCCAAAAATGCATGCGTGCCTTCCTTCCTCCACCGAGTCACGCACCAAGGATCTTGTGAGGCCACCAACTGACCCACTGGGTCCCTGCCTGGAGTTCCTCAATGCCTTCAGAAGATGTGTTTGGTCCAGCCATAGAGGCACAGGCACAGGTAGAAGAGTATCCTCAAAGGAGGCCTCTGAGGACCGTGGGCCAGAGGACAGGGACTAGCTCACAGAGTAGGGGACTTCCACCCTGGGTTGTAGGATTGCAAGAAGTGCAGAAGGGGATGAAGGCGGGGCTCAAAGGCTGGGAGGCAGGAAAGAGCCTGGAGTACTGGGAACAGGCACAAAACTTGGTTCAGGTGACTGGGGGTGGATGGATGAAGGAAATGTGGTGGGCCTTTGTTCTCTGGATGAGGGGCTGAGACTTCCCTCAGGGAGGAGTGGGGAAGCATGACAAAGTTTAGGGAAGGAGTGGTCTCTGATGTGGGTGTCAATAATATCTCTTGGGGACACAGTGGGAGGAGAACTGGAAGGGAAGTTGCTTAATATATATTTGCAGGAGGGGTGAATGAATAGATGGGTGGATGGATGGATGGATGGATGGATGGATGGTGTTGCAGTCCACCTGCATGGTTGCTGATAAATGACCATCAAACAGCTTAAGGAGCAAGGGGTTTATTCTCTTATGATTTCTGGTTACAGTTCTTAGTCCAGCTTGACGGGAGAGCATGCACCAACACCAGGGCTGAGGGAACTGGTCACCATAACAGCTGAGAGATGGACAATCCTTACTTGCCAGACCAGCATGTCTGGCCAAGTATACAGAAGGATGCCAACTCTCTCAACCAGCTCTCTGTGATTTATCCAGGGCCTAGTCCCACCCACCATGGGCTGGGTCTTCCCCACCAGCTAGACAATCTCCTTCAGGTTTGCTCTGGGCTTAACTCAACCATCAACTCTCCACAACTGTGCCCAGAGCCCAAACCCTCAAGAGTCAAGTTGACACCTGTGCTTAACTATGACAGATGGATAGATGAATGGGTTGATGGATAGATGACAGATGGTGAGTGGCAAGTAGATGAATTGGGTGGGTGAATGGTGACTAGATAGATGTGTGGGTGAATGGATGAGTGGATGAGTGGATGGATGGATGGGATGAGTGGATAGGTCTCTGGAAGGATAGATGAATGAATGTACAGATAGATGAATGGATGGATGAGTGAACAGATGGGTGGATGAGAACTAGAGAGTTGGGAACTGGATAGATGAATAGATGAGAGGGTGGATGGATAGGTACTTGGAACTGAGGAATGAGGGACTGGAGAGGTGGCTCAGGGGTTAAGCCTCTGCCTTGCAGGCGGAAGGTCCTGAGTTCGGATCCTAGACCCCACGTATAGACGCCGGGCAGAAGCGGGGGCGGCCTGCATTTCTGGTCCTGGTAGAGTGGAGCCTGTGAATCCCGGGGCAGAGTAAACAAGGAGGAGGTGGAGGTGGTCCGTGGTGGTTCCCAAATTCGCCTGTGGTTCTACACACACACACACACACACACACACACACACACACACACACACGGACACATACATACACCCACAATTGAATAAATAATAAAAAAAAGGAACTGAGGAATGAGCAGATGATGGATGGATGAGTGAGTGGAGGCAGAGAAACAGGGAAGCATGGAGGGAGGAGGCTGGGCAATGGTCCAGATGGAAAGTTGTAAGGATCAGAAACACAGGGCGCTGGGATGGGATGCCTTCCTTCCGCCACTGAGCCATGCACCAAAGATCCCATGGGGTGCCAAAACATGGGGGCAAAAGGGTTGTCCTGGGTTCTTCACTCCTGATGTCCCCCCCTTCCATGCTCAGGGAAGTGGTTGAGGAGGAGAAGAAGAAGAAGAAAGATGAGGACGACCTGGGCATCCCCCCAGAGATCTGGGAGCTCCTGAAAGGAGCGAAGAAGAGCGAGTACGAGAAGATTGCCTTCCAGTATGGCATCACTGACCTCCGGGGCATGCTGAAGCGGCTGAAGAAGGCCAAGGTGGAGGTCAAGAAGAGTGCAGGTCAGCTGTAGCCCCAGAATCCCAACACTTGGGATCTCTACTGGACAGCTTGGCTGAGAGGGGGCCGGGCATCTCTAAGCTCACAGGAGGCCTGTAGACTTGATTGTAGCTGGGGAGGGGGACCTGGCTCCCTTGGGGATGACCAGGATGGTGAGGGTCTCCATCCCCTCTGTCCTCTCTCAATCTCTAGCCTTCACAAAGAAGCTGGACCCTGCCTATCAGGTAGATAGGGGGAACAAGATCAAGCTGGTGGTGGAGATCAGCGACCCGGACCTTCCACTCAAGTGGTTCAAAAACGGCCAGGAGATCAAGCCCAGCAGCAAGTACGTGGGGGTTGGGGAGGGCAGCACCTACTGGGGGTCTCAGAAACAAGAATCAGGGTTCTGTGTGTGTATGTATGTGTGCATGGATGTGTATGTGCCTCTGTGTGTGTGTGTGTATCTATATATGTATGTGCGCATGTGTATGTCAGGCCAGAGGAGGACACCAGGTGGTCTGCTCTGTCACTGTCTGCCTCATTCCCTTGGGACAGGATCTCCCTCGGAATCTGAAGCTGGCCTGGCAGCTAGCAGGTCCCGTTTCCACCTCCTGCCTGCACTGTCCTCCACAGCACCAGGTTACAGGTGTGCATGCAGCTGCACCTGGTTTTCTACATGGGTGCTAGGGCCTCATGCTTGGGCAACAGGCATTTTTAACCCACTGAGCCATCTCTCTGGTCCCCAGAGAATGGGTTTCAATCCTTTTCTTGGGTTGTGCATTTCATAATGAGCATTTTTAGGTAAGATAAAAATTTTTGTGGCCTAGCATTGGGGGTCATGCCTATATTCCAGCATCAGACAGGTTGAGGCAGGAGGATTGTCCCAAGTTTAAGACCAATCAGAACTAGCTGCACATGACCCTGTCTCAAAAAACAAAAGCAAGAAAGTTCTCATGTTAGTTACAGTACAGGTTGAGCTGCTGTAACAGGTCACACAAGAAGGTATCTCCAACTGTCCTTTCTTTGTGTGTGTGTGTGTGTGTGTGTGTGTGTGTGTGTGTGTGTGTGTGAGAGAGAGAGAGAGAGAGAGAGAGAGAGAGACAGAGAGAGAGAGGGAGGGAGGGGACACTTGAGTATGTGTGCCTGTGGAGGCTCAAGGATGACATCAGGAATCATTCTGGATTGCTTCTACCTCCTTATTGCTTTGCCCTGCTGTTTCTCAGGCTCCAGCCTGGCATCTTTTTGTGTGATCTGGACATCTAAACTCAGGTCCTTTTTCTTATGAGGCAAAGGCTTTAACCCCTGAGCCATCTTCCCAGCTCCCTAGCTCTCCTTCGAGAGATTCTTGGGAGATTTAGGTTCCATCCATAGTTAAGTACACATCTCCTTGCAGCAGAGGTGGGGGGGGGGTCTTACATGTGTCACCAGGTCACTGATACATCCATGGCCCAGCAGATGAGAAAAGGGAGAAATTGGGAACATGGAATTACATATACTTCACTCCTAGGCCCAGACTCAAACCTGGGGAAATCCTAGCAGCAAAGGAGTTTGGGAAAAGTAGGAGGTCGTGTACCCCTGCTTCAAGGAGAGAGAAAGTAGAGATAGAGGGACACTTCACTGTCGTTCTGTAGCCCAGGCTACCTCAGTCCTGCTACCTCAGTCTCTTAAATGCCGTCATGACGGTTTTGAGCTGCTATGCCCAGATTGGCTCTGGGTATGTAATTAATTAGAAATTAAACCCTTGGCCTTACAATGTGGCTTAGTAGGTAAAGATGCTTGCTCATAAACCTGGCAACCTGAGTGCCCTGGAAGGCCACATGCTGCAAGGAGAGAACTGTCTTCTGAATGTTGTCCTCTGGCTTCCATCTGAGCAACATAGCATGCGTGTTCTCTCTCTCTCTTTCAAATAAATAAACAACTATATTAAAAAATTAGACCTTCAAACCCCTTCTACCATTGACTCAGAAAAACAGAGAGATTGAGAGATAGACAGAGTTAGACAGAGGACTTGTGGCTGGAAACTGGGTGATGTGCCTAGTACTGGCTGGTACTCTGCACATGGGCTGAGGTGACTGACCCCCCTCGAACCAGGTACGTATTTGAGAACGTGGGTAAGAAGCGAATTCTCACCATCAACAAATGCACGCTGGCAGATGACGCCGCGTATGAGGTGGCCGTCAAAGATGAGAAGTGCTTCACGGAGCTGTTTGTCAAAGGTGGGTTCCGCCCGAGCCTGGGGATGGAGAGGGGATCCCCACACAGCTGACTCCCTGTGTCCTCACTACTCAGAGCCACCCGTGCTGATTGTCACACCCCTGGAGGACCAACAGGTGTTTGTGGGTGACCGGGTGGAAATGTTTGTGGAAGTGTCTGAAGAGGGCGCACAGGTCATGTGGTGAGTGGTCTGGGCTCAGGCATCTGTGGTCTCTCTGCCTCTCCCTGGTCTCTGCAGGGCTGAAGAGCTCCCTGGGGTGGAGCAGGGGGTGTCTGGAGACTCTTCTGTCTCTCCACATCTAACCTTTCCCTGTGATGTCACTCTGCAGCTTCTCCCCTCTGACCTCCCAGATTCTCAGGGTCTTTGTCAAAAGCTGTAGAGCTCCCTATTCTCCACCTACCCAGTCATCTGTTCTCTGACCTAGTGTGTCTAGTCATCTGTCTACTATCCATTCCATCCACCTATCTGTCCATCACCTTTCCCATCATCCATCCATCCATCTATCACCCACTCCTCCATTATTCACCCCTCACCTGTCCATCATCTATGCCATCATCCATCTACCTACCCACATAGCCCCCACCCACCCATCTATTCATCATCCATCTATCATCTACCCATCCATCCATTCATCTATCCATCCACCCATCCACCCATCATCCATCCACCCGTCATCCATCAATCTATCATCCATTATCCCTCTGCTTATCCCTCCATCAACTCATTCATCCACCCATCTACTTATCTATCCATCATTCACCATCCATCATGCCTTTGTTCATCCTCTATCAACCCACCCATCATCTATTCATCCGTCATCATTCATTTACCCCATCAATTGTCCATCCACTCATTCATCATCCATCTGCGCAAATCAATCATCTCCATTTGTCCATATATCATCTATTTACCCATCTATTCTTCCATCCTTCCCTTCATCCATTCATCCATTATCCTTCCATCTATGTCTTTGTCTACACAGCCATCATCCATCTACTTATCCACCATCTTTCCATCCATCAGTTGTTCATTCAACCATCATTCCTTTTCCATTTCTCATTCCTCTCCACCCAATCACATATCTACCCATATTTCCCCAATTATTCCCTCCCTCCATCCATTCATCCATCATCCATCCACCCATCCATTCACCTATCCATACATCCTACCTTCATCTTTCCTTCCCCCTTCTCTCCCTCCATCCATCCCTCATCTGTCATTACCCATCCATCTATCCATTCCCCCTCCCATTCCATTGATTCATCCATTCCTCATCCACTCAAGTGCTCATGTAACCATCCGTCCCCTCATCCACTCCCACTTACCTTCCCATTCATCCCCCCAGCTGCCACCTCATCCAGCAAATGTTTGTTGAGACCTGTGGTACATCTGCATGCTGGGGAGAAACATGTCTTCTGGGTGATCAACCTGTAGACTCTACATTGGCAATGTTGGCATGTTTGGAGACAGGGGCAGGCACAGGTGCGTTGCCACAAAAACAAATATGAAAGCCCTGTTTGGACAAGTGCTTGGGAATGGAGGCTCAGAGGAGAAAGCTCAGGAGGTCAAGGAAGGCTTTCTGGAGGAGGTGACAGTCACCTAGGTCCCTCTAGGGGGAACACTGCATTCAAGTCTCTGCCCCCCCAAATGCTGTGGTCTGCAGGTCTTCAAGATGCCCCTTGCTTCCTTTACCCTCCTGTAACAAGCCTCCTCTAGCTCCTGCCTCCCCTCCGAGATCACACACAGACCCTTGCTAGCCTTTCCTTTCTGTTTGTATCTAACCATCTAAACACCTTTCTGCCCACTGGCCACTCACACCTCATGCATCCTTCCACCTCCACACCTATGGACCTTCCTTCCAAGGATGAAGGATGGTGTGGAGATGACACGGGAGGATTCCTACAAGGCGCGGTACCGTTTCAAGAAGGATGGCAAGAAACACATCCTCATCTACTCTGATGTGGGCCAGGAAGACGGGGGGCGCTACCAGGTCATAACCAATGGCGGCCAGTGTGAAGCTGAACTCATTGTGGAAGGTACGGCCTTGTTGGGATGGTCAGAGCCACAAATGTTTCCTTTTCCTCCTCCACTTCACATATGGTATGGAGTGTGTGCATGTGTGTGTATGGAAACGCAAGGGTGATATCAGGAACCACCCCCATTATTCTTTCCCCTTACTGCTGTGAGCCTGGGTCTCTAATTCAACCCAGAGTGCTCTGCGGATTCCTGGGCACTGCCCCATCCACTTGGCATTTTTACGTGGGATTTGGGGCATCTGAACTCAGGTTCTTTTGCTTGCAAGACAAAGGTTTGAACCCCTGAGCCATCTCCCCAGCCCAAGTCTATGCTTTTAAAAAGATAAAAAGTAAAGAATAAGCCTGAGTCACTTTGAGTCAGATGATATTTCCATATGTGACGAAAGGAAAATGGATGATATATGCTCACTTGCAAAGGGATTTCCAAAATAAATCCTCATGGGGCTGAGCAAATAAGATAACATTGCACAGGGGGGAGAAAAGGAAAGAAAGGAGGGAGAGAGAAAAAACAAACAACATGGTTTATATAGCTGGTAAGCCTCCTTGACTCTGAGGTTCTACATATCCATAGTCAACCAACTCTTAAGTGGAAAGTATTCAGAAAAGGAATTACATCTGACCAGGTACTCCAGTGCTGAGCCACACCCCAAAACCCTCACTGTGGATTCTAGGTAGGGACTCTACCTCTGAGCGTGTCCTGGCATCCTTCTCTTCTTCCTTACTCAGGTCTCCTCTCCCTCATTTGTGGAGTTCCCCTGTTACCAGCCCTCATGGGAGCATGACCTCCCCCA
Source organism: Typhlomys cinereus (assembly GCA_023101885.1). Lineage (NCBI taxonomy): Eukaryota > Metazoa > Chordata > Mammalia > Rodentia > Platacanthomyidae > Typhlomys > Typhlomys cinereus. The sequence continues at coordinate 34,527 of JALPQD010000800.1, read as the reverse complement.
GCCCAGGAGGTGGTTTCTTACATCTTCCATGGCTGCAGTTTCAGAACAGCTCAGGCCCACAGTGAGTGCTGGCTGATTCTGTGGCCTGGCTGGAGTAATGGGGACGCATCCTCCTTCTTCCCCACCCAGAGAAACAACTAGAGGTCCTTCAGGACATTGCAGACCTGACCGTGAAGGCCTCAGACCAGGCTGTGTTCAAGTGTGAGGTATCGGATGAGAAGGTGACTGGCAAGTGGTATAAGAATGGAGTGGAGGTACGACCCAGCAAGAGAATCACCATCTCCCATGTGGGCAGGTAAGGCCCAGGCTGGAGAGATGGTGGGGTGAGTGAGATGTGTGTATCAGTTAGCTCTAGCTGTGTAACAGATACACTAGTTTGAAACACGGGTTGTTTTAGCCCTGAGTCTACAGGCTACATGAGTATGTGTGTCAGTTAGTTACAACTATATAATAAGCTCAGTGGTTGGGACTAGAAAAATGACTTGGTGGTTAAAGCACTTGCTACACAAAGCCAAAATACCAGAGTTCAGATACCCAGATCCAAGTTGGAATGACCAGTGGGTGTAGCAGCCCCCCCTCCCCAACCCCTGCTCGTAATGCTGGCCCCAGAATGAAGAGCCTGGAAATCCTCAGAGCAAGCTGGCTAGCTGCCCTATCTGTGAGTTATAATTTAATTAGAAACCCAGGTTCAAAAGAATATGGTGGAAGGTTTAAGGATGATTCTTACATCATCCTCAACCTCTGCAGCACATGCGTGCCTTACATTTGCACACCCACATGTGCAAACATGTGTACAGATATATGTGTACAGACATATGTGTATCCCCTACACACAAAAAAATAGAAATAAAAATAGTTTAACCCTCCCTCCCCAAAACTCAGTGGTGTAGAACAGGATTGATTTAATCATGAATCCATTAATTGGTTGGGAAGGACTTTTATATCAGTTACTTATAGCTGTGTGACAAATTCACTGGTTAAAAAGAAATTAAGTTTATTTAATTTAAGTTGCTTTAGTTGTGAATCTTTGGATTGGTATGGGGGAGGACTTTTCCAGCAATGTCTCACCGCAAGGGCATGATATAAGAAGGAGAACCTGGGACTGTGTCTAAATTGTCTACACTGGGAAATGAGAGGATAGAATTCATCTCCGCATTCCCATCCCATTTCCTCTGGGCTCAGGATCCACAAGCTGGTGATTGACGACGTCCGCCCGGAGGATGAGGGAGACTACACCTTTGTGCCGGATGGCTATGCCTTGTCCCTCTCGGCCAAGCTCAACTTCTTGGGTAAAGACACCCTGGGGTGAAGAAACTCAGGGCCTCAGGATGTCTTCCTGAAGAATTAAGAGTCCTTTGTATTAATTGGGGGTGACGGCATCATCCTCCTTGCCCCTTGGTTCCTGGGTTTCTGTAGATGTTTCCCTCTGCCTCTGGGTCCTGAGGGAGGATTGAGGGGTCTGAGGGTTTATCTAGCCATCTGTTCTTCTTGTCCTAACAGAGATCAAGGTGGAGTACGTCCCCAAGCAAGGTAAAGACCTGGGTGGTGCTGAGAGGACCCCGGGGTCTGGGGAAGAGGTCGGGGAGGACTGTGGGTCTGGAGGAGAAGGGCTGGGGTCTTGACACCTGGGTTTGAGGGAGCCCTAGGTCTAGGGAGCACAATCAAGTTTTGAACTTGGATCTCAGTTCCTCAGGGGACCCCATGGTAGTGGAGGCCTAGCCTGTGACTCTTCCCCTCCTGCAGAGCCTCCTAAGATCCACCTGGACTGCTCAGGGAAGACCTCGGAGAACTCGATTGTGGTTGTGGCTGGGAACAAGCTGAGGCTAGATGTGGCCATCACGGGGGAGCCCCCTCCAGTTGCCACCTGGCTGAAGGGAGATGAGGTGGGTCTCAGTGGCTTGTGAGCTTCTCTGCCTCATTTCTGCTGGTGACTTCAGGCAAGCTGTTTGTCCTTCCTGAGTATCAGTTTCTTCTGAGGGTGCAGCTTCCTTCTGGATGGTTGTGGACCTAATATATGGTGGGTACACCATCCATTATTCCTTTTGTCAAACAACTAATTAGTCAAGGACCAACTAGTTCACCCATCTGCCCAATATCCCATTCACCTGTCCATCTACTCACTCACCCATCATCTACTCAGTATTCACTCATCCACCCAGGATCCCTCAGCTATCCATCCACTCATCCCTCCCACCCACCCATCCATCTATCCACCCACCCACCCATCTCCTCACCTACCCACCTATCTGCCCACTCACCCATCCATTCATCCTTTATCTCCCACCATCCATCCATCCATCCATCCATCCATCCATCCATCCATCCATCCACCCACCCACCCACCCATCCATCCTGCATCCGGTATCATCCCCCGTATCCTCTTCTCTAGCTTCTGCTGGTTAATTTTCTGTTGCTTTTCTGAGTACTTGAGAATTCACTTTACAAGATGAAGGGTCATTTGACCCATGGTTTCCTTTGTTTGGGGCATGTGGCGAGGCAGAACATGTGTTCTTATCTCATGATGGATGGGACAGAGAGAGAGAGAGGCAAGAATGGGCCAGGGTCCAGGCATCCCCCATAGGACATTCCCTTGTGCCTGAACTCCTCCCACCAGCCCCCATTATCTTTTTTTAATTTTTAATTTTATTCATTTGTGTGTGTGTGCGTGTGTGTGTGTGTGTGTGTGTGTGTGTGTGTGTGTGTGTGTGTATGTGTGTATTAGACGGCACTGTGTGTCCCTGTGGAGGACTAAGATTGAGTTCAGGAATCATCCTGGTTTGCTTCTCTCTGGGATTTCCCAGGCTCCGCCCACCAGAGCTGCAGGCTGCTGACATTCAGTACAGCATTTTTACATGGGACCTGGGATCCAAACTTGGGACCTTCTTGCTTGTGAGACACAGTCTTAACCCGAATCATCTCTCCAACCCAGGCCCCGTTCTTAAATACTTTCCATCCTCCCAGCAGCATCTTGAACTTGGGGCAAGCTTTCGGCACCTGGTTCTTGGGGAGCCACTTGTCCACACCTTGGCAGCCTTGCGATTGTGCGCTCCAGGACACAGTCAGTGTGCTCCGTGCTCACACCCCTCCTCAGCTAGCATCCCCAAATCTCCCCTGGAAGCTCTGTGTGTGGGCTCAGAGGACATCTTGCTCACCAGAGGCAGCCCCTGCCTCAGGGCCTTCCTATCTTGGGGAAGTCATGAGATCCCCCTCGCTTGCTGGTCAGGCAGGCTGGAACAAGATGCAAGGAGGTCTCAGGGGGACTGGGGATCTGAGGTATGAAGTCATTTCCAGCTAGAGATACTTCCTGGGAGAGGTCACTTCTGAGTGGTCTTAAGGAAGATGCATAAGCTGGGGATGCCGCTCTGGGTGTGGTGCTGGACACATCCTCGAAGCCCTGGGCTCTGTGCTTAGCACTGCAGAACTGCAACACTTCCGTCATCCCAGCACTCAGGACACAGAAGCAGGAAGATCAGGAGTTCAGGGTCAGCCTCAGCTACATAGGGAGTTCAAGGCTAGCTTTTTGTGTCCTGCACAGGCCTTGGCTTTCAAGGTCTTAGGGACCAGGGGGCACAGTGTTTAGCAGGAAGGTGTGTGGTAGCAGAGACTGCAGTGAGTGTGGGCAAGGCCCTAGGAAACCATTACGGGATTTTGAGTGGGAGAGCTGCTGAGGCATCCCAGGATCTGGAGAAGTGGCTCAAGCCCGGCTTCTTGGTATGTGTGGCGGTGTCCAGGTGTTCTCAGCCACCGAAGGCAGGACCCGCATTGAGCAGAGGCCGGACTGCAGCAGCTTCGTGATCGAGACTGCTGAGCGGGCAGATGAGGGCCGCTACACCATCAAGGTCACCAACCCAGTGGGCGAGGATGTGGCCTCTATTTTCCTTCGAGTTGTGGGTGAGCCCAGAGCTGGGGAGAGGGGACAGAATGTTGGGAGGCTCCTTGAGGTTGCCCAGGGCACCTCCTGACTCTCTCATCTACTCCTACAAGATGTTCCTGACCCTCCCGAGGCTGTTCGAGTTACTTCTGTGGGAGAGGATTGGGCCATTCTGGTCTGGGAGCCTCCCAAGTATGATGGAGGACAGCCAGTCACTGGTGAGTGTCTATGTACTAGTGATCCCGTGACCCCCATTTTCCCTACCTTGAGTGCTCTTGCACCCTGAGTTCCTAGTTTCTTCATGAGACCCCCCAAATATGGGTTTCTATCTTATTAAACATTTGCATGCATGTTTGTGTGGATGTGTATGTGTGCACGTGTAAGTGTATGCATGAGTGTGCATGTGCAGGGCAGAGATTGATGTCAATCATCTTCCTCTATAATACGCTCCTGTATTTTTTTATTTGCATGTGTATGTGTGTGTGTGGGCTCATGCATATATGTGCATATTTGCATGTTTATTTGTAGGTGTGTGTGTGTGTGTGTGTGTACCTGTGAAGGCTTGAGGTTGCTATCAGAAATCATCCTCTATCTCTCTCCGCCTTATTCTTTGGAGGTTAGGTCTCCTAATGAAACCCAGAGCATGCTGTCAGTGCCAGTCTGGCTACTCAGCTTGCTCTGGGGATTCTCAGGCTCTGCCTTCCCAGGCTGGAATGACAGGCAGGCAGCCACATTCACAAGACATGTTGTGTATGACCCGAACTCAGGTCGTTTTTGCTTACGAGTTAAGTGCTCTAATCACTGAGCCATCTATTTCAGTGATGTAGTTAGGCTGGCTGGCAAACTCAAGGCTTCCTTTCTCCACCTTTCCAGGTCTGGGGTTATGGGCACCACTTTGCCCAATTTTTTCTTCTCATGTATGTGTATATGGGATGTGCACGTGTGTGTGTAAATGTGTACAAGAAGGCACCTGAGTGTATGTGCCTATGGAAGGCCAAGGGGTGACACTGGCAATTGTCCTAGTTTGTTCTTCCTCCTTATTGCTTTGCTCTGGGGTTGTCCAGGCTCTGACTTCCATGACCAGAATTGCAGCCATTTTTCATGGGAGCTGGGGATCTGAACTCAGGTCTTTTTGCTTGTGAGGCAAAGGTTTTAATCCCTGAACCATCTCACCAGCCCTGTCTAGTTTTTTAAAATAGGGTCTGGGGATTTGAACTCAGGTCCCCATGCTTGTGTAAGTACTTTACTACTGAGCCATCTCCCCAGCCTAACCCCTCTTTGTTTTCGTTTTTAAGATGAGGTCTCTTTCTGTATCCCAGGCTGGTCTGGAAGTGGTGGGAATCCTGCTTCAGCATCCCAAGTGCTGGGATCACAGCTATGTCTTCCGCCTGGCCTTGGGTTCCTTTGCTCACTAGAAGTCTCACTTGGGCTCCTATTCTGGGTTTGTCAGTGACCCCCGACCTCTTTTTTATAATTTTTTTATTATTTATTATTTATTCAATTGTGCGTGTATGCATGTGTGCGCGTATATGTATATGTTTATGTGTGTGTGTGTAGAACCACGGACGAATTCGGGAACCACCATGGACGCCTCCACCTTCTTGTTTACTCTGCCCCGGGGTTCACAGGCTCCGCCCTACCAGGACCAGAAATGCAGGCCGCCCCCGCTTCCGCCTGGTGTCTATACTGGCGTCTATACATGGGGTCTAGGATCCGAACTCAGGACCTTCTGCCTGCAAGGCAGAGCCACCTCTCCAGCCCCGACCCCCGACCTCTTGATTTGTGACCTGTGACCCCTCTTGACTCCCAGCACTATGAATACTCTGTGACATAGAGGTCATCCCAGTGGTGGTTGGTGTGATCCTTGTGATGTGATCCTCCCATGACCCCTATTCCTCTCTGTTGGGGATGTCTGCAGGATACCTGCTAGAGCGGAAGAAAAAAGGCTCCCAGCGCTGGATGAAGCTGAATTTTGAGGTCTTCACGGATACAACCTATGAGTCCACCAAGATGATTGAGGGTGTCCTCTACGAAATGAGGGTCTTTGCTGTCAATGCCATTGGTGTCTCCCAGCCCAGCATGAACACCAAGCCCTTCATGCCCATTGGTATGCAACCCCACAGACCAGCATCTGTCCTGTGAAACCTACTCTAACCCACAGGGGTACTTTGTGTCTGGGGATTGAACCTGGGACCCTGCACATGGTAGGCATCTGCTCTACCACTCAGCCACACTCCCGGCCCCTCAGTGTGGATTCTGGGCACATGCTCTAACATTGAGCCATGCTCCCTGCCCATCCTGTGGCTCAAGCTGGCCAAATAGTCTTCAGCAGTCCTTTTGATTCTGCCTCTCCGGTGCTGGTGTTGCAGGTGACACCATCACCACACCTGGTTCAATATTCTGTCACTTCTTGCTCACTGAACTCAGCCCCAGTGATCCCCACTCTGCCTCTGACCTCTGCCCTTCCCTGCTGACCTCTGGCCCTTCATGCACCCTTTGTCTCCTTTCTCTGGATGCCTGCAGCTCCTACCAGTGAGCCCCTGCACCTCACAGTGGAGGATGTGACAGACACCACTACCACACTCAAGTGGAGGCCTCCAGACCGGATTGGGGCCGGCGGTATTGATGGCTACCTGGTGGAGTACTGCCTGGAAGGCTGTGAGTGGCAGTCTGTCCCCTCGCGTCCAGGGAATGACCCAGGGCTGTTCTGGGGATACTGACTTGGTGTCCGGAATAGGGCAGGTCAGGCTGACCCTCATTCTCCCGATCCTCATCTCTAGTTTTGGTGTCTATGTTTTCCCTTCTTTCCTCCCTCCCTTCCTCCTCTCCCCTTCTGTCTCCCTCCTTCCTTCCTGTTTCTCTACCTCCTTCCCTTCTTCCTCTTTTCTTTCCCTCTTCCTCTTCCCTTCCTTTCTTTTTTCCTTCTTTTCATGTTCCTTCTTCCCACCCATCTGTCTGTCACCTCTCTCTTGTTTCTCCATCTGTCCCACCATCACCACCACCTCTGCTACACACATGGTTACCCACTCACACACATGCATGCACACACATACATTCACATGAATGCACACATATATGTATATACAGGCATTCACATACATGAACACACATATGCATACACAAACATGCACATGCATACGCACATACAACATGCAGACACATGCCCCAGCTATAGCTTTCTCTGTGGCCTTGGAGTTCGGCCATCACCTTCACAGGGTGCATCTTCAGCAGCAGGTAGCTCCAGCTCAGTGTGCTGGTGCCACATGGCCTTGGCCAGATCTCAGAACCTTCATTTTCCATTGAAGTGCTAGGTCCCACTCATCAGCCTCCCCCTTTCCTCCCCCTTTCTGCCTCATTCCTACTCCACACTCTGCTCCAGCTGTGTGGCCTTGGGCAGCTTCCTAACCTCTTCGGGCCTCAGTTTTGCATCCCCTGAGACCAGATCATACAGTGTGAAGGAGTGAAGGTCTCAGTGGCCTGATGTGCCTGTCATGGCAAACACTGGGTGAGTGACAGCTAGGGCTTCTGCTGGTATTCACTGAGCTCTCCCAGCAGTGGGGCACAGGTTACTGCCAAGACAGGAGAGGAGGGGTGCGTTGGGCTGGAGGTGGTCTAGGATTCACTCGCGTTTCCTCTCTCTAGCTGAGGAGTGGATCCCTGCCAACAAGGAGCCGGTGGAGCGGTGCGGCTTCACAGTCAAGGACCTCCCCACGGGTGCCAGGATCCTTTTCCGGGTCGTTGGCGTTAACATCGCAGGGCGCAGTGAACCTGCCACTCTGGTTCAGCCAGTCACCATCCGGGAGATCGTGGGTGAGTGGCCCCTGGTCCCTGACCCCTCGTGTCGCCGGTCAGAGTTTTCCTTCGAGGGTCTCCTCAGACGGCCTTGGAATGGCCTGCAATCTAGCACTGAGCGCCTCTCCATTTGCTCCTCCAGAGCAACCCAAGATCCGGCTCCCCCGCCACCTGCGCCAGACTTACATCCGTAAAGTTGGGGAGGCCCTGAATCTCGTTATTCCCTTCCAGGTACCCAGCTGGGATAGGGTGGGTCCAAGTCAACATCAAGGTCAAGGGTCAGGGGTCAGGGTCACTGTGGGCCACGACTCCCACAGACCTTACCGTTTTTCTCCCCCAGGGCAAGCCCCGACCACAGGTGGTGTGGACCAAGGGCGGGGCGCCCCTGGACACATCCCGCGTCCACGTGCGCACCAGCGACTTCGATACGGTGTTCTTCGTGCGCCAGGCAGCCCGCTCGGACTCCGGGGAGTACGAACTGAGCGTGGAGATTGAGAACATGAAGGACACAGCCACTATTCGCATCCGGGTCGTGGGTGCGCTGAGGAGCAGAGTGGGAGGGGAACCTGGGCAGAAGGCATGGGAGAGGAAGGCTGTGAAGACCCGTGAGAGGGGAGAGGCTGGTAGGGAGGAGGGAGGGACACAGGGAGGAGGGAAGAGCACAGAGAGAAGAGAGGAGTACAGGGAGGAGAATAATGTGGAGGATGGCCCAGGAAGGGAGGTTGGAAGTGGGAAATGGTGAAAGGTGAGCCCAGATGTTGGGGCTGCAGCTCAGTGGGCAGCATATTCACCCAGCATGCATGAGGCTCAGGGCTCCTTTCCCAGGATGGAACATAGCAGGTGGCACATGGCTGTCATCTGGAACTCAAGAGATGAAGGATGAGAGATGGCTCAGGGGTTAAGACTCTGTCTCGGAAACAGAAGGTCTTGAGTTCAGATCCCAGGTCCCACGTAAAAAACACCAGGCAGAAACCACTGTGACCTATATTAGTGGCCTGGTGGGCGGAGCCTGGGAAATCTCAAAATGAAGCAAGAAGGCACAAACAATTCAGGATGATTCCCAAAGTCACCCTTGGTCCTTAACGGGGACACAGTGCCCCCTCCTCCCTCACACACACACATACACAAATAAGAAAAAAAGAGATGGAGGGTCAGAAATTCAGGGTCATCCTCAGCTAGTTTGAGGCCAACCTGGGTTATGTGAGACATCTTGGGAAGGAAAGGAGAGGAAGAAGGAAGGAAAGGAGAGGAGGGAAGGAAAGGAAGAAGTGAAGGGATGGAGGGAGAAATATCAAGAAGCCAGAGAGCCAGATGTGGGGACTATCTGCTGGCATGAACCACCCCATTTCCAGAAAAAGCAGGGCCAGCGGAGAACGTGATGGTGAAGGAGGTGTGGGGCACCAACGCACTGGTAGAGTGGCAGCCACCCAAGGACGATGGGAACAGTGAGGTCACTGGGTACTTCGTCCAGAAAGCAGACAAGAAGACCATGGTGAGGGGGCAGAGGGCCTGTAACATGTGGGTGGTGATGACCGAGAGTGACCACCTCTGAAGCCTGTGGGCCTCTGCTGTGCCTCACATGCGTCCCCCTTGTCCTGATGCCAGGAGTGGTTTAATGTGTATGAACACAGCCGCCATACCAGCTGCACCGTGTCCGACCTCATTGTGGGCAACGAGTACTACTTCCGTGTGTTCAGTGAGAACATCTGTGGCCTCAGCGACTCACCTGGTGTCTCCAAGAACACAGCCCGCATTCTCAAGACAGGTGCTGTGGCCTGGGTGCCTCATGGCTGTGCACTGGCTAGGCTGGGGGGGGGTGTCCCCTCACAAGTGTGTCTTCTCTCTAGGAATTACCTTGAAACCCCTGGAGTACAAGGAACATGACTTCCGGACAGCCCCCAAGTTTCTGACGCCGTTGATGGACCGAGTGGTGGTGGCGGGATATACCGCAGCACTCAACTGTGCCGTCCGCGGCCACCCCAAGGTGCAGGGTTTGGGGTTCATCTCGTGTGTCTTGTGATGGAAAATTTCAGTAGTACACAGCCCTGGATCATAGGCAATTCCTCCCCAAGGTCTCATGGGGTTGGTTTACTTGTACTCCACTTCCCATGTCCCCTCCTTGGCCAGAGCTGAAGCTTGGTGGTTGATTTCTGCTGCTCTGGGTTTTCTCGGCTTTACACTCAGATCCAGTAAACCAAGTATCATATTGTCTTATGAGAATAGTGCTACTCTCTTGGACCTTTGGTGGGGGCTGTCTGTATTTCCAGGGTTCCTTAGAGTCTTCTTGCTCCACCTGTCTCCAGGCTGCTGTCTTGGCACCTGCTTTTCTCAATAAAGTTTTATTGGCATAAGGGCTGTGGACATTTACATTTGCTCCTGGTGGCTCATTGTTTAAGAACTGAAGTGACAGAGATCTTAGGGGTGGAAGCATTTGCTCCATGGCCATTATGGAAAGGTTTTGGGACCCCCAGCTAGTGTTTTTAAAACAGAAGGAGGGCTGGGGGAGGGGGGAGGGGGAGGCAGTAAGGGAGAAGCAAGAAGAAATTGAGTTTCTTTGGACAGAAACACCTGAAGTTCATAGAGGAAAGGACTAATTCAAGGATCTCCAGCTGGTTCTGTATCAGGGACGTGTCCCTGACCTGATCTCTTCTCCCTCTTCTCACCAGCCCAAGGTGGTGTGGATGAAGAACAAGATGGAGATTCACGAAGACCCCAAGTTCCTCATAACCAACTATCAGGGCATCCTGACACTCAACATCCGCCGCCCTTCACCCTTTGATGCAGGAACTTACTCCTGCCGTGCTTTCAATGAGCTTGGTGAAGCGCTAGCTGAGTGCAAGCTGGACGTCCGAGGTGAGAAGGGGCAGTCACCAGGCCAGGCCCTTTGCAAACCTACCTAATCCAGTTGCAAGTAGCAGACACATGCTGTGCAAAAGCCCTGGGATTAGAAAAGCATCTGCCACAGCTCACTGTTCTCTATCTTCCAAAGTTTCTGTCTGCCCTCTTCCTCCTGTTTGTTCCCTCTGGATTTAGAGTTGAGCTGCTCACCAGAATCCCCAGAGCCTATCAGTCCAGAGTTCAAGGTTTCACATCTTTTTTTTTTTTTTAATTTTTTTTAATTATTATTTATTCAACTGTGTGCATATGCGTGTGTATGTACGCGCGCGTGCGCGCGCGCGTGTGAAGGTTTCACATCTTAAATCTTGTCTCCTCAGCTCAGAACAGACCCACCCTCCCCCAAGATGTTGGCCTGGGGAAACTCTGGTCTTGTTTCCTCCCTACACCGGGCCTTTACCCATGCTGAGTGCTCTGCCACAAGTGTTCCTCCTTTGGCTTCAGTCCATTGAACATTGGCCCAAGGCCAGATCTGATCTTCCTGTCCTGGGTTGACTGGGAGACACCTGACCAGGGCTTCTGTCATCTGGTCCTGTGATAGCTCAGCAGATGGCGAAGGCTGAACACTCTTAAGGGCTCCAACGACTCTTCAGGCTTGATTGAGTGTCATACCAAATCTCCAGGGTGAACCCCCATCTGGTAGTCTCTAGTCCCTGTGTTAACTATTAAATAGGTTCAATCATACCCTACCTGGAGGAACCCTAGTTGTTGGCAGCTAGCGGCTTCAGGATCACCTTAGGATGGAGTTAAAAATGACAGTAAGGGCTGGGGAGATGGCCCAGGGGTAAAAGCTCTTGCTTCACAAGTGGCAGTGTGCAATTCCAGCCTTGGAAAACTGAACCTGGGAAACCCCAGCATAAAGCAAGAAGGAAGTAGAGCAATCTAGGATGATTCCTGATGTCACCCTTGGGCACACACACTCAAGTGCCCTCTGGTACACACACACACACACACACATAAATAATAAAATACAAAACAAGCAAAAATCTAAGAAGCAGGGGCTGGAGAGGTGGCTCAGGGGTTAAGCCTCTGCCGTGCAGGCGGAAGGTCCTGAGTTCAGATCCTAGACCCCATGTATAGACTTCGGGCGGAAGCAGGGGTGGCCTGCGTTTCTAGTCCTGGTAGGGCGGAGCCTGTGAATCCCAGGGCAGAGTAAACAAGGGGGAGGTGGAGGCGGTCCATGGTAGTTCCCGAATTCGTCCGTGGTTCTACACACACACACAATTGCATAAATAATAAGTAAATAAGTAAATAAATAAATAAAAGAGTGAGCTCAAAAAAAAAAAAAAAAAAAATCTAAGAAGCAGAAGAAAGCAACAGCAACTGACAGCCCTTGGTCCCAGGGTTCAGGACCAGGGCCAGGGTAGCAGTTGGTCATTGGCGCCCCCTAGAGATCATCTGCATGTAGACAATCTGAATGACCCAGGGGATCATTTAGGCACACATGTAAGCCCACCTCACCTGTCTCCTTTTACCCACAGTGCCTCAGTAATAGCCAATCTCCCACCTGTGAAGATGATGGAACTATCACATCAGCCCGGACCCTTCTGGATTGTGGTCCCTTTCTCGAGTGATTAGAAAAACAAAGTGGTGTGTTGTTCAAACCATTCTGTGTACTTCCTTCTTGAACCTGTTGCGATCTAGGGGCTGGGGGTTTGTCATTCTGTTCTGGAGGCAGAAGAGCCATGTTGGAGTATCTGGCACCACGAAGAAACTCAAATAGGGATTGTATTGACGACACAATAGCCATGGCATCCACAAGACCTTGTAACCTGAACTCTTGAGAACCAACAGGGAGGGAGGCAGCTGGTTATCACCAAAGACCTCAGGGCATCACAGCCAAACCTAGACAGCTTGGTCAAACCTGGCATTCAGATACTGAGAACTAAAAGCCAGTCTGGGCAACTTAATGAGACCTCGTCTCCAGGGCTGAGGGCATGGCTCAGTGGTAGAGCACCTTCCTGGAGCCATCCCACAGTGGCTCCTTGGAGGAGCCGTGTTGAAGGCGATAGTGGCAGAACACTCCAGCACTTTCCTGCAGTTCTTAAGGGCCTGATCTTTATTAACTTTAAAAATTCATCTCTGGCCCAAGGTAAGCTGCTTGGATCTGTGGCCCCTCAATGACTCGGAAGTCTATTGTCAGGTTCAGAGTCCCCATAGTTCAGAGATCTGCGGGTCCAGTCTGGCTTCCATGGTTTGAAGCTAAGGAGGAGAGGATGATCTCAGAACTGCATATGGAAAGAGGCTGAATGTAGTGGAGGCCGACCCTGTGCTGCTCCTCACCTCCTCCATCCCATGTTCCATCCAAAGCCCCTACCCTTCCTTGTGAGTCCTCTGGCCCTGCCCCCCTACTCTTCATACACCTGAAACTCCTTCCACCTGGCCTTGCCCCCAGCACTCTATGCTCCCTTTGCCAAGCTCCACTCTTCCCTTACCTGTCTAGAGCCTGCCCTGGCTTCTGAGCTGCCTAGTCCCCTCCTCCATAGCCCCAATCCCTTCTCAGGCCATCCCTGGAGTTCTAAGCTCTGTCTATCCCCTTTATGGGCCACCCTGATTTCCTAAGTTCTGCCTTTCTCTCAGCCCTCCCCCCTTCAGCTTTTTCTGAACTCATCTGTACCCCCCCTTATTCCTGCTTCCCTACTATCTCCACCCCCACTTCTGGTTCTTTCTGGGAATCTCTCTGGCCCCACCCATCCAAGCCTTATCCTAGCCATCTAATTCCCCAGCTTCAGGCTCCACACCTCCCCTTCCTTCCTAGGCTTCTGAACCCTTCTCTGCTCCTCTGTGACCATGCCTACTCATAAATCACACCCCAACTCTCATCAACCCTGTCTCCAGCCTCCTGGGCTTTATACCTGGCCTCTTCATCCCTGGCCACACCCATTTATGACTCCTCCCGGGCTCAGGTTTACCTTAAGCTACATCTCACTCAGCCTCCTAAGCCCCTCGCTGGTCATGCCCACACCGTAACAGGCCATGACTGCATCACATAGCCCATTACAATGGGCCCTGTCTCTCTCCCACATCACCCTGAACTCCCACATTCAGGGTCCAGCTCTCTTACAGAGGCCACATCCCTCTCCACCCAGGTCTCATTCTCATCATCCTAAACTCTGTCCTCTCCTCTATGGGTCCACCCACGCTCTTAGCCCTTCCCCTTTTCTCCCCCCAAGTTCCTCCCTCTCACCTCTGACCCTTCCATGTCATATTAGGCCTCACCCAATTCACACAATCCCCAACCTAACTAACCTCTAGCTAGGTCCTTTCCGGGCCCACCCCTCTGGTCCCCAGAATCACCCCCTCGGGCTGCAGCCGCGCCTGCTCGCTGTCATCATCATCATCATCGTCATCATCATCGGTGTCCTCAAAGCCAGGAGCGGCATCCTCGTGCGTGAAGGGCACGGCAGCCTGCGCCGAGGGGAAGCGCAGCCGGTAGAGCAGCCGCACCCAGCGACCGAACTCCTGGTCACGAGTCTCTTGTGGTGCCCGCAGCTGAAGGTAGAAGGCGCGGCCTGTGCGGAACTTGACCTTGAGCTGGTGGCGGTTCTCATCGTGCACGAATAACTGCACGAACTGCAGGGGAAACAACCTGAAAGGAGACCCGACTCAGGCACCGCCCTTCCTTACCTGCCTGGGCCTGAGCCCTGCCTCCAGGTGTGGGCCCCTTGATGAGAGCCCAGGTGGAGTCTAAGGTTTGTCTTGTACAGCCTCGAGTGGCTTAAGATTTCTACTTGCTCTCCCTCCACGTCCCCAGTGCACGAGCCTCAGGCCTGTGGTAATGCGTGTTGGGGATGGAACCCTGGGCTTCTTGCTGAGCTGCATCCCTCGGCCCCAGAACAACTCTGGGCCAGCTAAGGGGCACATGTGGTGTCATGGTGTCCACCCCTTTGGATCTTTGTCTTGGTTTGAATATAAGTTGTCCCCCCCCACAGGTTCATGTGTTTGACTCCTGAGTTGATATCTGGGAAAGGCCATGCAGCCTTGCTAGAGGAAGGCTGTCACAGGGGGTAAGCCTTCAGAAAGTCAGCCCCACCTTGCTTCAGTTAGTCTGCTCTTGCAGTTAATCAGCTTTCAACCTCTAGGACTGACTTGATTTAAGCCACCTTCAGCTTCTTTCAGCCAGCCTTTTCTGCCATAATGGACTGTATCTCCTTCTCTGGAACCATAAACTAAATAAATCTGCCTTTGTCCCCTTAAGTTTCTTGAGCCTGAGTGGTCTCTCACAGCAACAGAGAAGAGTAACTGCTACAATCCTCCATGCCATGGTCCCATCATCCTCCTTGCTCTTGGGTTATCCCTGATTCAATCTTCTCTCTTGAATCCTCTTCCTCTGCTCAAACTCCTAATCCCACCTTCCTAACATGGCCACAAACCTGCCAGTTCTGAAGGTCATCCCGATTTTTGCCTTAGTCCCTTACTTGTAGCTCTACAGTGGTCCGGTTCCCCTCCTCCCCCAAGACCTCTTGAAGGTATAACACTTCAGCTCTGCTAAGGGTAAGGTTGGGCACCTGCTGGCTCAAAGTAGACCTCCTCTTGTCCTTCTCTTTCTCCGGTGTCCCCTACAGCCCTAACTATGCAACAGATCACCACTGATAACATCAACCGTGAACCTCACATCGTTGGATAAACCTCAGTCCAGTACTTTTGCTTTCATTGTCTAGCTCTCACCTGCTGACCCCATGTGACTGCCCTGTCCTTATTCTGGGCAAAAGGTAACTATAGGTACTCCTGGTCCCCAGAAGTCAGGGTATCAGAATCTGGGGGAAGAGGAGACCAGGATTAGTTTGGGATAGTCACCCAAGAAGCTGCAGGCGTCCACTCTCTTTGTCAGGCCCGGCCAGCAGTAACAGGTCTGGTAGCTCGAGGGCTGGACTGGTGGCTGCCACCCCCATGGTGACCTTGTTGGCTACTTCTCCGAACCGAGTCACCTGTGACCAGAGGTGAGAGGCAGAATGGAGGCAGGGTTAAAGGTCATGAACCAGAGGCAATGAACAGCCGGTTGGGGAACAGGCATGGCATAGAGGTAGAGCACTTGTCTAGAGGTGAGGGACTAGAGCACCTGTCTAGACTCTATAGTGAGGGGCTTGGGATGTGACTCAGTGGCAGAGCACCTGCCTAGGGGGTGTGGTTTATTTCTATTGTGCCTGCCTAGAATCTACCAGAGGTGGTCAAAGGGTATAGCTTAGCCCTAGAACGTCTACCTGGAATCTTCCAATGAGGGGCTGGAGATGTAGTTCAGCTGTTAAAACTTTCCTGCCATGTGTGAGGGCCTGGGTGCCATCTCCAGCACAAAACTTAATGAAAATGATGGTTGGCGGCCAGATATTTTTATGTGTGTGTGAAGTCAGGGAACCTGAGCGGAAGGTCTCAGAAGTCTTAGACAAGATAAAGGGATAAAGGTGGAGGCTCTCGGGGGTTAGCACGGGGACAGTAGGAGTCAACAGAGGGCCACTGGAGTCAGCCCGGCGGGCAGGGGAGGGGTTGAGGCTTCGGGCTCCACACCTGCACGAAGTTGCTTTCGAAGATGGGAAAGTCCCGCAGCTGGTCGAACTCGCCGCTCAGGAGGTGGCGCTGGAGCCGTCCCGGGCGGCCCGGGGCATCGGCTGGAAGCAGGGGCCGTTCTAAAGAGGCCAAGCGAGAGGGTCTGTCCCAGAAAGCCGAAGCTGGGCTCCCCAGCAGGGAGCGCATGGGTGTCAGCGGCCTCCGAAAGGCTGGTCCCATGTCTTTCCTGGCTCCCTCACCGCGGGCAGCCCCTCCAGGCCGGGCTCTGCCTCTCCCGGGCCATCCCACCCGAGTGTGCCAGCCTCACCTGCTCCGCCGGGGCCCGGCTTAGGCTCGCGCCTGCTCTTCATCGCTACGCCCCGCCCCTTGGTGTGAACGCTGGGCGGAGCCAGGGGAAGAAAACGAGGGGGTGTGGACTCGACACTGTGACGTCACAAACCGCCGTGTCTGATGAAGCGCTGACGTCATTGGGTGGGGCGTGCCCTAGAGACCTGGATGGAGGCGTGGCTGCCAGGACCGGCTTCCTTCGAAGACTGGCGAGAGCTCGTGCGCAGGCGCAAGGCTCGGCGCAGGCGCACGGGGGCCGGTGAGAAGGGCCCCTGAGATTCCCAGCGTGCTCCGCGGCGCTCCGATCGCCTCAGCCCTGGGCTGTCCTAGTGGGAAGCGACCTGAGCATGGCGGCGGCCGGTGCCGCGGTGGCCCGGTTGCTCGTGCTCTTGCTGATAGCGGCCGCAGTGCCCAGCACGGCCCGGGGCAGCGGCTGCCGGGTCGGGGCATCCTTGCGAGGGGTGAGTGCGGCCGCTCAGGTCGGTAGAGGACAGCCCCAGCACCCGGTGCGCGTGCAGGAGGGTCCGCCTGGTGCATGTTCCCGAGGGCGTGGCTTGCGTGGAGAGTGGGCGAGGCGGCGGTCTGGGTGATGGTGAATGCCTGAGAGTTCCAGGCCAACCTGGGCTGTGAGACCTTGTCTCCGAATGCAAAAAAAATTTTTTTTGAATCAAGAGATGGCGGGGGAGGGGGAGTCGGAGACGTGGTTTTGAATATACATGAGGAGGTAGGTGGAACTCTGGGCAAACCAGGCCATTCGAATTAACATGCGAAAGAAACCAATAACCTTTAGCTCATGATTGAAAGTCTTGAAAGTTAACTTGGGATTGTTTTGGAAACCAGGGGACTTAAGCACTTTTGTCCAGGTCATGAATATTCATGAGTGAGCAGAGTGGCCTAGGACCTGTGGGGCCTGTCCTGTCCAGAGCCTTAGTGAGCCTCACGCTGGGACCATGTTTCTCCTGCAGGCTGGGTCTGATGGCCGTGAGGGCGAGGGCTGTGGCACCGTGGGGCTCCTACTGGAGCATTCCTTTGAGATCGGTGAGTGAGAGACCCTGTGCCCTTGATCCCACACAAACCCAGCACTGTGAGACCTGCCATTCAGAAGTGAGAGGGAGGTGGTGAGAGGGAGGTGAATATCAGCAAAGAAAAACACTGCCCTGAAATACCCCAGACCTGACTGGGGGCACAGCTGAATGGTGGACCTCTTCCTTGGCCATGCTAGAGGCCTTGAATTGCAAACCAGTGCTGGGAATTATGCACACATACAAATATGTATATATGTACATATACAGGTGCATTTGTACACTACATTCATTTCACCTTCCTGGTGCTGAATGAATACAGGACTCAAAACAACTGAGGGGAACAAGGGTTTATTTCAGCTTACAATTCTGTTACAGTTCATCAGCACCATATCCACAGAAATTGCTCAGAGAAAGGCATACTTTCTTGCTTGCCAGTTTGCGGAAGCACAGAACCAGCTCTCTCTGTCTTCTCTGTCTATCAAGGGAATGGTCCCACCTACTGTGGATTGGGTCTTCCCACATCAATTAGATAATCTCCCACAGGCTTGCCTTAATAACTCTTGACAGATGTGCCCAGAGTGTCAATCTTCAATTGTCAAGTTGGCATCTATAACTAACATTCATGTATATGCACATTTATACAATCATGTACACACACACACAGCAGAATTACCTTTCACCCTGTCAGCTGTAGTGAGATCAGAAAGCAGACGTTTTTGCCCCTTTTTTCCATGTTCTCTTGCCTTAGTTACCTTCAGTGTTCTGGCTCAGTCACATGAGGCTGTGTGTGTCAGAATTCATCTTTGCAGCAGAGGAAACAAGCTGGGGGCCGACATTACATGAGTCCTTCAGCCTTGGGATGGCAGTGGTGGGACAGCTCCCACATCCCCCTGACCAAACTGATCACTGTTACCAGGCTCCGGCCCAGCGGTCAGCACTGCCCAGAGCTTCTTGGAACAGTCAGACTCCCATCGTCACAGAGGGTCTTCCTAGGGAAGCAACTGTCAGCCACTTGTGCTACCATGGTTGGGAGGGGTGATGGGTGTGTTCAGTTGTGACAGAGCCCCCTCCTCATAGATGACAGCGCAAACTTCCGGAAACGTGGCTCACTACTCTGGAACCAGCAGGATGGCACCTTGTCTCTGTCCCAGAGACAGCTCAATGAGGAAGAGCGAGGCCGGCTCCGGGTGAGGTGGGGATTCCAGGGCTGGCCCTTCCCACTGCCTCCTGCCCCTGAGGCCGTACCCGGCTGCATGGTGCCTTGGTTAGCCTTGGTGCGCAGCTCAAGGCTGCCTGTCCCTTCAGAAGGGCTCCTGACCTTCCTAGAGAAGGCTGTGGGCCCAGGGCCTGAGGGCCCTGTCACTGCTCCCCAGCCTTCCCGCTTCCTTCATGTGGGGAAAGCCCAGCTGCTCTGTCTTTAGTATGGGAGGAGGTGTGTGGTGTTGGGAAGACAGAACGGGGGAGCCGGCTGCTGAGCTCACAGACCTCATGCCTGCAGGATGTTGCAGCCCTGAACGGCCTCTACAGGGTGCGTGTCCCCAGGAAGCCTGGGGCCCTCGATGGCCTGGAAGCTGGTGGTTTTGTTTCTTCCTTTGTCCCTGCGGTGAGTCAGTGGCCAGGACCTTTGCTCCCCTCCTTTGGTTGCCTCATTCTGTGCTGGCTAATGTCCCTAGGGTTGAGGGACCTGAAGGGTCTCTACCTGGGTGGGAGCTTCTGTGCACTCCTGAAGGACCCCAGGGGTAGGTTCTTGAGCTTTTAAGAGGATGGGAGCCTTGGGGACCCATGAGGAGCATTCTGGTGGATGCTTGTGGGGGCCATGGGGCTGGGCAGGCTGGTTCAGGCCAGGTTGTGTGGCCCAGCAACTCCCCCTGACTTCCTTATTTGCTCAGTGTTCCCTGGTGGAGTCTCACCTGTCAGACCAGCTGACCCTACACGTGGATGTGGCTGGCAATGTAGTGGGTGTGTCGGTGGTGACGCATCCTGGGGGCTGCCGGGGCCACGAGGTGGAGGACGTGGACTTGGAGCTGTTTAACACCTCGGTACAGCTGCGGCCGCCGGGCACAGCCCCAGGGTGAGCCCCCAAGGGATCTAAGTGGGGAGGGAATCAGACTTCTTGGGCTTCCTGGATCCCTAGACTCCAGCCCCTCACCGGGTACCTTCTGGCTGCTCCCCCAGCCCTGAGACTGCTGCCTTCATTGAGCGCCTGGAGATGGAGCAAGCCCAGAAGGCCAAGAACCCCCAGGAGCAGAAGTCCTTCTTTGCCAAATACGTGAGTGTGGCTCCCTGGGCCCCCTCTTTCCCTGCAGGTGTTGGGGTGTGTCTCTCGGGTGGGAGGATGAGGGCTGTGGACCCTTCCTGTGGCACAAGATGGAAATGTCGGGGGCCAGCTGGGGATCTGCAAGTGCTGTCACTCCAGGCTTACAGGGGGTTGTGGGAAGGGCAGGCAGACTCCACGCGAAAGGGGACCAGCAGCTGAATTCAAAGGGTGGGGCAGGATGAGATCAGGAGAGGTAAGAGACCCTTGGGTAGTGCAGGGGCGCAGGGGGCACCGGGCAGAAGTGCAGAGGAGCCTGGGAGGCCAGGCGCCTGCAGGAATGTCTGCACGTGAGGCTCCCAGTGGGCTGGGGTATGCAGGAGGCCGACTGCACTAAGCCCTCTGCCCCTCAAGGCTGGAGACCTGTATCAGGCTCAGGCCCAGCAAGGTAAGGGCCCAGCAAATCCAGCTTAGCACCCCTCCCCCGGCCCTCCATGGCCACCGTGGCTCCCCTGGTCAGAAACCAGCCGGCATGACTCGGCCCTTGCCGCCACCTTGTGTGCATTGTTCGGGCGCTGACCTGCCTCCCTCCCTCCCCAGTGGCACCTCATCCTGGGGGGGGCCGTGTTGCTCACAGCCCTGCGTCCTGCTGCCCCGGGGCCTGCGCCTGCGCCAACGGAGGCCTGAGTGAGGACCTAGCCCCCCGCCCGCCTCCACCCTGCCCCACACCCCACCCGTGCCTGTAGTGACATAGGGGACCTGGGCCCCTCCCTTCCCACGTCCCTCGCGCCGGCCAGCCGCCATGGGCAGGGCGCATGCTCATTCATCCCTTCTGTGTCGTCTCTCCCTTGTGTGCGTCTGTCCGGCCTGCAGTGGATGTACATCATTCCGGTGGTCCTGTTCCTCATGATGTCGGGAGCGCCTGATGCCGGGGGCCAGGGTGGGGGTGGGGGCGGGGGCAGTGGCCGGTGAGCAGCTGCCCTCTCGCCAGCTGTCCACTCCTTACTGCCAGGTCCCCCATCCCCAGCCATCCCAGGAGGGAATGACTGACCCTCATCTCCCCCAAAGTGGAAGGCTATCCTCCCGTAGCCTTCAGGCCATCCTGTAGTCCCTTGTACTCTCCAGTCCCCCGTCTCTGTTCCTGTTGACCAGAGGTGGCAGATTGGGGGTGTACTTCCCCACAGCCCTTGCCTTGGGACTGAAGTCCCAGCTTGGGGGTTCCTCTGCCCTTCCATGCATTTTGGGAACATACTGGGGTCTTTCCAGCCTGTGTGCCTTCGTCCTGCTGAGCTCCCAAGCATCCTTCCCTGGGCTGGCTGTGACGACTCCGTCTTGCACAGAGCTGCCATCCCCCTCCCTGGTGTCCCAGGAAAAAGCATTCCCACAGTAAGTGTCTGCTTCTTGTCCCCAGACATCCTGCCCGAGATGTGGCACCAGGAAAAACCAGTGGGCAAGGCTAGCGCAGCTGCATGCAGCACATACTGCACTTACATGGCCGTGACTATGGTGTGCAGCTGTGGATTAAACTGTCCCAAAAAGCCTCATTCAGCTCACTTCCTTTGCTCGATTGCAAATGGTGGGTGGCTCATGAGTGCGGGGAGGCCGGGCAGATTCTGGGAGCAGGGACACTGTTCCTCTTGGCATGTCTTGTGTATCTGTCCTGCACTTGCATAGCTTCAACATAGATGGCCCCATCTCCACCTAAGGATTGCTTGCACATAACCTTGTCCATCTGTGTGCCTTCCCATGGCCCACCTTGGGCAGCCCTGGCCAGAGACAACAGTCTGTATGGGTAGCCTGAGGCCAAGGCCATGGAAATCAGCCTGTGCCACAGCAAAGATCTGGTGTCTTTAAAAAAGAACAATGTGCTGGCCGTGTGTGCACTGAGCCCTGGATTCTGCCTGCAGCACCACAAACACTGCATAAGCCATGCATGGTGCTGTGTACTCACAGGAGGGGAAGTAGGGGGGTCAGGGGTTCAGGGTCATCTTCTGCCCTTTGGTGAGTTTTAATACCCTTCTGGGCTGCATGAGACCCTGTCCAATTGACCTTGATTTCCCAAGTAGCGGCCCAGCCCTGCTATCTTTTCTGAGCCCTACACTGTAGCTATGCTTGCTGTCTTGGGCACTTCTGTGCTAGCAGAAGTGGCTTGCAGAGGAAAGCTGTGTCTTGGTTAGAAGGCTTGAGGTTTTAGCTGCTTACTTAGCAGCAGAAGCCAGAAACAGCCAGGGCAGGTTAGGCCCCAGAGACCCATTTTTTCCAGCCAAACCCCACTTCCTAGAGGTTCCCTAGCTTGGACTCTGGTCACACCTGAGCCATAATGTTGCCTTGCTCTGGTCCGGGCCTCCCCTGCAGGCTGCTTCACTCCATGGACTATGGCTGGTCTCATATGTTAAACAGCCACAGGCCTACTGGGAGCCCTGCCCTCATCTCATCCCCTGTCCAGTGCAGGGTGACAGATGGACTGGCTCTGCAGGTCACACCCCTTGGCATTTAGAAGGACTGGCTGTTTTGAGTCTATTTGGCCCAGCCCTTCCTCCCCTCTCCCCCAGGGAAGGCGCTTTGCTTCCTGTCTTCACTCTACATGGAACTCTGGATTACGCTTGACACTCTGATTGATACAAAATTGCTCCCTTCTTGTAACTTGAGGAGCCTTCCCAGCTGGACTAGGCTCCATGGAGCCCAGTGCTCCATCCCA
This sequence comes from Typhlomys cinereus, assembly GCA_023101885.1. Taxonomy (NCBI): domain Eukaryota; kingdom Metazoa; phylum Chordata; class Mammalia; order Rodentia; family Platacanthomyidae; genus Typhlomys; species Typhlomys cinereus. The sequence continues at coordinate 12,163 of JALPQD010000800.1, read as the reverse complement.
GCACCACCCCTCAGACATACACACACATAGAACTGAGAACTAAGAAACAACTTAGCAAACATATGGGCTACACAGTTACCCCAAGATGAAATACCTAGGCCGCTGTGGAGTGCAGGCTGGCTGGAGATCAGTGGTTTAGAGTGCCTGCCTTGTGCATTCAGGCTGGGTTCAGTCTCTAGAGCTGAAATGCAAAGTTAGAACCCATGTTGGCCTCAGCCTGTCAGGTGGCCACTGTGGAAGTAACACACTGGTCCTCAAATGCTGCTGATAGAACATGAGCTCGTCCTACCGCTGAGGCAGCTTTGGGGCTGCTGCGCTACTCATGGATGACTGTGCCTGCCATCAAGCCAGATGCCTGAACTCAATGTCTGCAGACCATGTGGTGGGAGGAAGGAACCTGCTCCTGGTAGTTGTCCTTGAGCTCCACATATGCATCCTGAGATAAATGTAAAGCAAATTAATGGGGAAAAAAACCCTAAATGAACAAAACCCCAAGGCCACACTAGATGTTCTTTGACCAGTTACACCTTGTGCTTATTTGAGGGACTCCAGCCAGTGTCCCCACATGCCTGCACATCTGTGCACTGCAGCCCTGTTTGTTATGGCTAGGCTTGGGAGGAACCCGGTATCCCAGGAGAGGGGAGATGATGTCCAGGGTGTACACTTGAATCTTCTCCATCCATGAAGGAGAATGAACTATTGGTAGGGAAACACATACCCAGAGTTCATCAATAGTAAGGCAGTCTCAGAAAGATGAATTATGTCCTGCTCAGAGGCATGAAATGTGCCTATATGTGACATGAATTTTAGAGGTGAATCTAAGTGACATAGGACCAGCAGGAGGGAATGAAGAGTGAAAAGGGAAGGTGAGATCATAAGAGGCATGTGCCAGGCACGTGTTACATGCCTGGGCTGGAGAGATGGCTTAGAGGTTAAGCCTCTACCTTGCACATGGGATCTTGAGTTCAGATCCTAGATCCCATATAAAAACACCAGACAGAAATGGAAGGTGGAGCCTGTGTAACTCCAGACTAAAGCAAAGAGGAAGTAGCACAATCCAGGGTAATTCCCAAAGGCGCACACAGTGCCCTCTGATATATGTAATGCACATGTAAAATGGAAAGCCTAGGGTTGGGAAGGTGGCTCTGGCTAAAGCACTTGCCACACAAGCAAGAGAGACCAGAGTTTGGATTCCTGGATTCCATGTGAAATGCTGTGCAGGTGTGGTGTCCTGCCTGAAATTCCATCTTTAGAAAGTGGACCAGTTTACTCCATCCCTGAGCACTGGGTTTAGAGAATCTCTCTCTAGTGAGGTGGAAGAATGATTATGTATGATCCCCAATGGCAACCCCAGCCTCCAGCCTCCACACAAATGCTGTGAATACACACATTAATCCTCAAGAGAGATCACCTGGGGTCTTGCGCGTAGCAGCACCTGAAGCAGAGCCCCTCAGTGTCTCCCTCCTTCATCCCCTCAAGCAGCTGTAGCAGCTCTTAGGACAGATTATACAAACAGCAAACACCTGCTTGCAAGGGTCTTCAAATGTGTGTTACTCTTGCTGGACTAACACGGGAGAGCCCCCACCCCCATCTACCCACAGTGTGACTCAGTGGCTTTCAGGGTTTGTCCCAGTAGGGCTGCTGGAGCCCGTGGTGGCAGTGCCTGTGTGTCCCAGGACATAAGGCCAGATGACTTGCTTGGAGATGGATTTTGTGTGTGAGCACCTGTGACAGGCACACCGTTACTATCCTGCCTCAGCCCACACTCACTCTGCAAAGACTCTAACCTCCTCAGCTGGCCCTCGGATTCTCGACTGCTCCTGCCCACCTCCAGGTCTCACCCCCCTCTCACCTACACAACCACTTTTGTCCCTCCGGTTCCCTGTCTCATTCCCTCCCTTTGGGACCTTCATCATGGCTTCCTCCCACGGTGCCACTCGCTTGTCATCCGCTCTAGAGCTGCTCCTGGTGTCTACAGGACAGAATGCCAGACCTCTGAGGTTTCTGCTGCAGATCGCACATGCCAGGACAACTCTTCTCTACTGCCCTAACCCTGTGGCCACCCGCAGTACAGCCTCCTCCCCTCCTTTTGGACCCTCCTATTCAACTGGCTTCAGGTCCCAGATGGTGGAGTTGAGGGAGGAGACTGCTCCACTCCCATCTTGCGTCTCTGTGCCCTCAATGTTTCCAGCAGTAGCAGGCTCCCCCTTTCCTGGCCTGGGACCTCCTGCACACTCAGGAAACCTAAGAGTTTGTGTGGCTAACATGATGGCGTTTGCTGTGCAAGCGCAGGGACTCCTGGGAAAACAGATGCATCTTTAATCCAGTGCTGTGTGTTGGGTGAACAGGGGAGAAAGATGTATCTCCAGCTCCCTGATAAGCCAGTCACACCAACTGGTGAGGTCCAGGTTCAGTGGAGAGACCCTATCTCAAGAAATAAAGTGATAGAGGAAGATATCCGAAGTTGACTTCTGGCCCCATGCATACATACTAGCTTGCAGATAAACACACAGTATGTACATGTGCACACACAAACATGTACAACAGATACATGCCTAGACATACAAATGCACAAACAGACATGCACAAACGTGCATGCACATAATACACAAATATACATACATAAACACTTTGTGACTGCTACCCTGTCCTGTGGGTCTCTAGCTGCCACTTTACCCACCACAGCTGACACCTACCTTCCATCTAACAAGATGCTGTGCCACAGATGGAACGCACCAACTGGGCTGAGGTCTCTGGGTTCATGTGGTCCAAACCCTGTCTCCCTTCATGCCCCACAACACAGTCCTGGGTGCATGGGTTCCCATGGGGATTCAGTGCTGAGCTGTCTGCCAAGCGACCTGCAAGTCTGAAACTAAGGCACAAGCTACCCCAGTAGCAGAAAGCAGAAAGCAGCTAAAGCCAGCTCTGATGACACACACCTGTAACCCCAGTCGGGGTCATCATTGGCTACAGAGTGAGTTTGGAGGCCAGCCTGTGCAACATGAGATTCTGTCTCAGGCAAAACTAAAAAAAAAGATCTTGTTGTGCATGTCCCTCTATTAGAAGTGATATGTTCACTTGTACAAACTTTTCCATGTGCACCTCCTCCCATCACCCCCAGCTCCCCTCCCTCCCTGGGTTCCAAGACAAGTTTGCAGTGTCTAATATAGCAGCAGTGCACTTCCACTCATTGCCTGCAGTGGCGGCAGAGTACTGCAGAAGCTCCAGGTCAGGATGTTGGCCCTTCTCCAGGCACATAGGCGGGTGTTCTGTGGTCCTCCCAACAGGGGGTCTTCAGACGCCTCTGTCCAGGCAGCTTCTGGTCAGCAGAACAGTACGGGCTCTTTCGGCTCTTTCATCCAGCCATCCATTGCTGATGCCTGAGGAGAGGATGGAGGCAGGGCAGGGAGTTCAGTAGGTCTGGTGTCCTCTCTTCTCCCCCCCCCCCCCCTCTCTCAATAAATCGCAGGAGACTCATCCAGTCCTGGCCACTTACAAACTCTGTGTCCTCAGGCAGCTCACTGCTTGTCTCTGAGTTGGTCCCTTATTTCCTCCTTCCTGAGGGCTGATTCTTCAGCATTGTCCAGTAGTTGGGACAGACAGAAAAGAGAGAAAGTGTCAGGAAGGGCCCCACACACCTGGACGTCTGGCACACTGCAGGTGGCAGCCTCCAGCCGCTGGTCTGCATGGTCTAGGTAGTCTGTCCCTTGCTCAGAGCACAGAGACAGTGGGCTGGAAGAGCAGGAGAGGAGTCCTCCCAAAGGCCAGCAGGATCTGGCACGGCGGAGGACGGGGAGAGTCAATGTGAGGGAGAAGAGAGAAAAGGGTCAACAGCCAGGAGAGAGGAGAGGAAAAGATGGAAGGGGGCTCAGCTTGATGTCCAGGACCCATGTCAAGAGTCAGGCACTGGTGAACCAGGAGACAGCCCCTAGTCCCAGTGAGGAGACCTGAGAGAGAGAGAATAAGAAGGGGAAGGTGGAGGAAAGGAGAGAGAAAGGAATGTCAGTTAAGGAGCAACTCTTAAGGTCGACCTCTGGAAAGGAGACAGAGAATGCTGGTGAGACAGAATGATGCAGGGCCTGTGAGCCCAGGAGAGTGTATGGTAGGAAGAGTGTGAACAAGAAGGGGGAGAGGGCTGACAAGGGGGCTCAGCAGGTAAAGGTGCCTGTGTGGAAACCTGAGTTCAATTCCTGGAGCCACAAGTGGAAGGAGAAAACTGATCCCCCCCCCCCCACACACACCCCAGGCTGTGGGATGCGCTTACCCCCTTTCACTTCCTCAGTAAATAAAACATTTTAAGCATGCTGGGAGGAGATGACTCAGTGGTTAAAGCCTTTGCCTCACAAGCAAAAGGACCTGAGTTTGGATCCCTAGATCCCACACAAAGATGCCAGGAGGGTGTGGCAGCCCATCTGTCATTGCAGTTCTGGAAGGGAGAGCCTGAGAATGCCCAGGGCAAACTGTCTAGCCAGATTAGCCCTGATGGCGTGTTCTGGACTTAGTTAGAGACACAGGCTCATAACAGTAAGGTCCATTATCACCCTTGGGCCGCCATACTCAGTGCAGGGACACATACTCAAATGCAGTTGTGTACATACACCTACACACACGTACATCCACTCACATACAAACAACCAACACATGGTACCCCATGCACATAATACATGAAAGACCATGAGAAGAGTGGAGTGGAACTGGTAGGGCTACCCCCCCAAGGCAGCAGGAGGGGCTGCCGTCAGCCAAGTGTGAGTGGCTGGTGAGGGAGGCAGAGCTGGCCGAGGACCCAGGATGTCTCAGAGTTGTAGACCTTCCGGGTCGAGCCAGAGCAGCCGCACTGCAGCCATGTTGGCTCAGGAGAAGGAAGGTTAAGGGTAACAACTGGGGCCTATTGGGAAGCCAGAAGAGTTGAGGCAGTGAAGGAGGAAGCAAGGGACAGAACAGCAGGAAGGACAGAAAGGAGGAGGAGAGAGAGGGAACCTGAAAGGATCCAGACAGAAAAGGGGGCACAAGGGGTGCAGAGCAGGATGGCAAGAAGGAGGATAAACAGCCTTCTGGAGATGTGGGCATGTCCAGGAAAGTGAGCCAGTGTGGGTTCAGGAGGTTGCACTGCCTGACCACACCCTGCCTGGGCAAGATCTGAGACTCATTGCCATGAATATGGGAAGACATGAGCCAGCACAGAGGGAGGGGATTGGAGGAAGGGGTTGACCAATAGGACAGGTTCAGACAGATCCCCAGGATCCACTGGTGTGGGAGGTGAAGATGTCCACGTGGATGGCTCAGCGACACACCCCCCAAACGCTTTGGAGAACCCAGCTGTGTGATTGGGGTGATCCGGGACCTTCCAGTCTTGGGCCCACAGAGCAGTGGGGGTGCAGGAAGACAAGGGGCCGTGAGTGAGTACTGCAGAGTGACTCTTTCAGTGAGGCGTGGGCTGAAGAAGGGCCAGCCTCTGAGGGAGGGAGAGGAAGATGGGGCGGAGACCATGGCCACCACCAACATAACAGCTGAGATTCCTGAGCCTGAGGCCTGGCAGGATAGAAAAGGATAAGGAACAGACCTTTCCAGGGGCACAGGGTTGTTAGAGGGAAGCAGAGAGGACCCCAGCAGACGTAAGAAGCAAAGACAAGCAGGAGAGAAATGGTGAAGGAAGGAAGATATGCCGAGGAAGATGGCAGCAGCTCACATGCCTACAAAGAGGAGGACAAGGAAGACCACAGGGCAGGAAGGAGGCATTTGGGGGGGGGGAGTGCTAGGATTGGTCCGGGTTGTGGAGAAAGTAGAGGAGTGGAAAAACAAACAGATGGTTCCAGAAAGAACACAGCCTGAGAAAGGGGAACAGGTGTCTCATGAAAGGATGATGAGAGGAATAGGCTGTGGGAAGCTAGAGGGCAGGAAGTGGAGTAGAGGAAGAGAGGGAGCCTGGGCTGGGTCAGGGTTTCCAATAGAGTTGGAAACAGGTGGAGGAAATAAGAGGAAGAAGAAGGAGGAGTATGGAAAGGAGGAGGAGCTGAAGGAAGACACAGGAGATTGGGCAAGAGGAAGAAGGTCAGTGAAGAAATGGAAAAAAGAGATGCAGGACCCATAGAGGGAGAAGGAGGGAGGAACTGGCAAAGAAGGATGAGGCCAAGAAAGGCTAGAAATAGGATGAGAAATGCTGGATACACAGGGGGGTTGAGGGATAGAGAGGAAAATGAAAAGTAAGAGGGGAAGGAGGAGGGAGGACTAGAAGCAAGAGGCAGAGGAGGGCATGGTGAGGGATGAGGCAACAAGGAAGGAGAGGGAAACGAGTACTCAAGGGAGTAGGGAGGAGGAGGAAGAGGAGCATTGAAAGGAAGGAAGAGAAGGGAAATAAATGGCATCAAAGGAATGAAAAGATGTATGAGGAGAAAAAGGAAGAGAGGAGTAAAAGAAGAGGAGGAAAAGGAGAAAGGAAGAGGAGGAAAAGAAGAGGAAAAGGAGAAAGAAGAAGGGGCAGAGTGGGACGGGGAGGGGGGAGAGACAAGACAATAGAAAGGGATGGCAAGAAGGTGGAGGAGGGGGTAAGAGGAAGGGCAGGGGAGAGTGTTGAGAAAAGAGTAGGAGGAGGATGAAGAAGAATGGAGGAAAATAAAGAATAGGAGGAAGAGGAGATAAATGAAGAGGAAGCAGAGGAAGAAGGAAGGAAAGAATAAAAACAGGAAAGAGGGAGAGCAGACAGAACCTGAGAAGAAAGAAAAGGAGCTTGAGGAAGAGGATGAGGAGGGGAAAACAGGAGAAGGAAGAAGACGGGAGAAGGAAAGGAGGAAAGGATGAGAAAGGAAACTGAACAAGCAGAGAGAACAAAGAGCAAAAGAGAAAAATTTGAGGATAGGAATGAAAAAGATGAGGGGAGGACAAGGAAGAGGAGAAGGAAACATGGAAAGAGGAGGAAGGGAATGAAGGGGACTAGAAAGAGAAGATAACAAAGAAAAGGGATGTAACAGAAACAGGAAGAAGCAGAGGAGAAAGTTTAGGGGCAGTGTAGATGGAGAAGGAAATGGAGGGGAAGAAAAAGGAAAGAAGGAGGAGGAAGTTGATGAGAAAAGGAGAAAACGAAGAAGTGGATGAGGTAGAGAAAGGAAACAGGAGGAAAACAATAGAGGAAGAGAATGAGGATATAGAAGAGAGGGAGAAGACAGGAGCTGGAGGAGATGATGGAGGAGTGGAAATTGAGCAATAGGAAGAAGAGAAAGTAGAGAAAGAAAAACAGAAGAGGGTGGCAAAGAGGAAGAGGTAGAAAAAATAGATATGAAAGAGAGGGCTGGAGAGAGGGCTCTGGGTTAAGACTCTGCAAGTTGGTCCTGAGTTCACATCTCAGGTCCCAAGTAAAAACAGGCAGAAACAGCAGTGGCCTGCACTTCTGGCTCTGGTGGGCAGAGCCTGGAAAATCTCAGAGTAAAGCAAAAAAGAGATAGAAGCAATTCAGGATGATTCCCAAAATCACCCTTGGTCCTCCACAGGTACACACAGTGCCCTGTGACAGACAGACAGACAGACACACAGACACAGACACACACACACAGACACACACACACACACACACACACACACCACACACACACACACACACAAATAAATATATTTTTAAAGCAGGGAGATGGAGAGAAGGAAGAGATGATGAAGATGAAGTAGAAGTGGAAGATATGCTGGCAAAGAAACAGGAAGAGAAGGAAAAGGAGGAAAACATGAAGGAGGAGATAGTAGAGATGGTATGTGAAAGAGATGGTGGAGGAAGAGGGAATGGAGATGAAGGAAATGTAAAGAGGAAGAGAAGAAGGAGGACATAGAATTCAGAGGCATGAGGGTGGAAGAGGAGTTTATGGAGGAGGAGGAGATGGAGAAAGGGGAATGGAAGGAGGTTGACATGAGATGGAGAGACAGCAGGTAAAGTGATGGAGGAGGAGGAAGATGAGGAACAGAAGCAGAGGTGGAGGACGGGAGAAAATGGATGAGCTGGAAGAGGAGGAGGAAAAGGAGATGGAAGATGGCATGAGATAGGGGAGGAAAAAATGAAGGATACAAAGGAATTGGAGGAGAGAAAAAGGAGGTGGGGAGGAGATGAAGTAGGAGGTTGTTGAGAAGGAAGATGAATGCTTGAGTGAGAAGAAGTTAGAGTAAGAGGAGGTGAGGAGGAAATAGAAGAAGGGAGGAGGTGATTGAGAGGAGCAGGTGGGTACCATGAAAAGGATGAGGAAAGGGAGGAGGAGCAGGAGAGGGAGGAAGAGCAGGAGAGGGAGGAGGAGCAGGAGAGGAAGAGCAGGAGAGGAAGAGCAAGAAAGGAAGAGCAGGAGAGGAAGAGCAGGAGAGGGAGGAGGAGCAGGAGAGGGAGGAAGAGAAGGAGGAGGAAGAGCAGGAGAGGGAGGAAAGGCAGGAGAGGGAGGAGGAGCAAGAGAGGAAGAGCAGGAGAGGGAGGAGGAGCAGGAGAGGGAGGAGGAGCAGGAGAGGAAGAGCAGGAGAGGTAGGAGGAGCAGGAGAGGAAGAGCAGGAGAGGAAGAGCAGGAGAGGAGGAGGACCAGGAGAGGGAGGAAGAGCAGGAGAGGAGCAAGAGGAAGAGCAGGGGGGGAAGAGCAGGAGAGGGAGGAGGAGCAGGAGAGGAAGAGCAGGAGAGGAAGAGCAAGAGAGGAAGAGCAGGAGAGGGAGGAGTAGCAGGAGAGGAAGAGCAGGAGAGGGAGGAGGAGCAGGAGATGGAGGAAGAGCAGGAGCAGGGGAGGAGGAGCAGGAGAGGAAGAGCAGGAGAGGAAGAGCAAGAGAGGAAGAGCAGGAGAGGGAGGAGTAAGCAGGAGAGGAAGAGCAGGAGAGGAAGAGCAGGAGAGGGAGGAGGAGCAGGAGGAGGAAGAGCAGGAGAGGGAGGAGGAGCAGGAGAAGGAGGAAGAACAGGAGAGGGAGGAGGAGCAAGAGAGGAAGAGCAGGAAAGGAAGAGCAGGAGAGGTAGGAGGAGCAGGAGAGGAAGAGTAGGGAGGAATGAAATTATCTATGGAATAAGAGTCAGGACGAGAGGTAGAAGCAGAAGGAAGAGAAAGGGGAGGAGGAAGACAAGTGAGGAGAGCATTACTAGGAGATGAAGAGAGTAAGAGAGGAATAGCAGCAGAGGAAAGACATGGATGAGCGGAGAGGAGGCAGGAGAGGGATGGAGAGAACAGGAGAAGGAGGGAGAGAGACAGGAAAGACAGTAGCAGGAGAGGGAGGCAGGAGCACGAGAGTAATAGCAGTAGAGGTAGGGCAGGAGAGGGAGGAGGAACAGGAGAGAGATAGGTCAGGTAGAGGGGGAGGAGAAGAGTCAAGAGAGGAGGGGGAGGAGGAGCAGCGAGGGGCGGAGACGAGGGACAGGAAGGAAGGCGGGAAGAGCAGGAGACGAGTAGAGCAGGAGGAGGAGTAGCGAAGGGAGCAGAGGCGGAGGAGCAAGAAGGAGAGGACAGGAGCAGGAGGAGAGGGAGAAGAGCAGGAGAGGGAGGAGGAGGAGAGAGGACGGAGGAGCAGGGAAAGGCGGATGGCAGAATAGGAGATAGCGGAGGAAGAGTCATGAGAGAGCAGAAGAGAGAGTAGGGAGGAGCAGAGAGCAGGGGGAGCGGAGGAGGTAGGAGAGTGAGAGAGCAGGAGAGGAAGACAGCGAGACGGAAGAGAAAGAGCGGAGACAGGAGAGGCCCGAAACGGAGCAGGAGAGGGGAGGATTAAGTCAGGAGAGGAAAGAGCAGGGAGGAGGAGGAAGGCAAGGGAGGAGGGGGAGCACGAGAGTGAAGAGGTAGAAAGGGAGAAGAGAGAGAAGAGCGGGAGGGAGGGATCAGAGAGGCAAACAGAGAGGGAGGAGGAGCAGGAGAGGGAGGAGGAGCAGGAGAGGAAGAGCAGGAATGGAAAGGAGCAGCGAAGGAAGTCAGAGGAGGAAGAAGGAGCAAGGAGAGGGAGGGTGAGCAGGAGAGTGACAGAGCAGTGAGGAGGAAAGCGAGGAGAGAGGAGACGAGAGGTAGGAGGAGCAGGAGAGGGAGGAGGAGCAGGAGAGGAAGAGCAGGAGAGGAAGAGCAAGAGAGGCAAGAACGGAGCGGGAGGAGGCGCAGGAGAGGGAGGGAGGAGTAGAGAGGAAGAGAAGGAGCGGCAAGAGCAGGATAGGGAGGACGCAGGCGAGGGAAGGACGGGGCAGAAGGCGGGAGGAAGCGAAGGAGGAAGGAAAGAGCAGGAGGAGGAGCGGGAGGCGGGCAGCAAGAGAGAAGAGGCAGGCGAGGGAGGAGGAAGGAGCCAGGAGATGGAGGAGAGCAGGCGAGGCAGAAGAGCAGGAGAGGGCAGGAGAGCAGGAGGGAGAGCAGGAGGTGGAGGAGGAGCAGGCGAGGGAGGAGGAGCAGGAGCGGAAGGCAGGAGAGAGGAAAAGCAGGAGAGTGAGGAGAGAGGAGAGGGAGGAGGAGCAGGAGAGGGAGGAGGAGCAGGAGAGGGAGGAGGAGCAGGAGAGGGAGGAGGAGCAGGAGAGGGAGGAGGAACAGGAGAGGAAGAGCAGGAGAGGAAGAGCAGGAGAGGAGGAGGAGCAGGAGAGGGAGGAAGAGCAGGAGAGGAGCAAGAGGAAGAGCAGGGGGGGAAGAGCAGGAGAGGGAGGAGCAGAAGAGGGAGAGCAGGAGAGGGAGGAGGAGCAGGAGAGGGAGGAGGAGCAGGAGAGGAAGAGCAGGAGAGGGAGGAGGAACAGGAGAGGGAGCGAGGGAGGGCAGGAGAGGGAGGAGGAACGTAGAGGGGAAGAGCAGGAGAGGACCGAGCAAGAAAGCGAAGCGCAAGAGAGAAGAGCAGTGAGCGGAAGAGCGGAGGGAGAGGGAGGAGGGAACAGGAGCGGAAGAAAGAGCGGAGAGGTGGAAGTAGCAAAGAAACGGAAGAGCAAAGAGGAAGAGCCGGAGAGGAAAAGAGCAAGAAAGGAAGGCACTGCGAGAAGAGCGGAGAGGAGGAAGAGAGGAGAGGGAGGAGGAGCAGGAGAGGGAGGAGGAGCAGGAGAGGGAGGAGGAACAGGAGAGGAAGAGCAGGAGAGGAAGAGCAAGAAAGGAAGAGCAGGAGAGGAAGAGCAGGAGAGGGAGAACGAGCAGGAGATGAAGAGCAGGAGAGGAAGAGCAAGAGAGGAAGAGCAGGAGAGGAAGAGCATGAGAGGAAGAGCAGGAGACTAGCGCAGGACGAGGGCGGCGGAGCCAGCAAGAAGGAAGAGCCGGAGAGGGAGGCGGAGCTAAGAGAGGAAGAGAGGCGAGGGCGGAGGAGGAGAGGGAGGAGGCGCAAGGAGAGGAAGGAGGCAGGAGCGGGCGGAGGAGAGGAGAGGCAGGGCAGGAGGCAGGAAAGAGCAGGGGAGAGGGAGGAGGGGCCGCAAGGGGAAGAACAGGAGAGGGCGGAGAGGAGCAGGATCGGGAAGGAGGAGGCAATAGGAGGAGGAAGACAGGAGATGGAGGAGGAGGCAGGAGAGGAGGAGCAGGAGAGGAAGCAGGCAGGAGCTGGGAGGAGGAGCAGGAGAGGCAGGAGGAGCAGGAGAGGAAGAGCAGGAGAGGGAGGAGGAGCAGGAGAGGGAGGGAGCAGGAGAGGAAGAGCAGGAGAGGGAGGAGGAGCAGGAGAGGAAGAGCAGGAGAGGGGAAGAGCAGGAGAGGGAGGAGGAGCAGGAGAGGCAGGAGGAGCAGGAGAGGAAGAGCAGGAGAGGGAGGAGGAGCAGGAGAGGGAGGAGCAAGAGAGGAAGAGCAGGAGAGGAAGGAGGAGCAGGAGAGGGAGGAGGAGCAGGAGAGGAAGAGCAGGAGAGGGAGGAGGAGCAGGAGAAGGAGGAAGAGCAGGAGAGGGAGGAGGAGCAAGAGAGGAAGAGCAGGAGATGGTAGGCAGGAGAAGAGGGACGAGTCAGGAGAGGGAGGAGGAGCAGCGAGAGGAGGAGGAGCAGTATAGTAGAGGGAGGAGCCAGGAAGACGGAGAGCAGGAGAGGGAGGAGGAGCGGCGGAGGGGCAGGAGGAGCAGAGCGGACAGCGCAGGAGCGGAGGAGGCACAGGGAGGAGAGGGAGGACCGGAGCAGGAGGGGAAAGAAACGCAGGAGAGGAGGAGCGAGCTACGGAGAGGGAGGAGGAGCAGGGAGCGAGAGGAAGAGGAGAGCAGGGAGAGGAAGACAGGAGAGGAGGAGGTAGCAGGAGAGGGGAAGGGATAGGAAGAGCCGGAGAGG